>CM071574.1:157773-202797 GCA_036426205.1 Ascaphus truei
GAAGAGAGCAGTGTAACACCGCCGGAAGAAGAGAGCAGTGTAACACCGCCGGAAGAAGAGAGCAGTGTAACACCGCCGGAAGAAGAGAGCAGTGTAACACCGCCGGAAGAAGAGAGCAGTGTAACACCGCCGGAAGAAGAGAGCAGTGTAACACCACCGGAAGAAGAGATCAGTGTAACACCGCCGGAAGAAGAGAGCAGTGTAACACCGCCGGAAGAAGAGAGCAGTGTAACACCGCCGGAAGAAGAGAGCAGTGTAACACCGCCGGAAGAAGAGAGCAGTGTAACACCGCCGGAAGAAGAGATCAGTGTATCTCGAAAGCTCGCACAAATAGAAGCATTTCGTTAGCCACAGAACGGTATCGTCTATTCGTTTTTTATTATTAAGCCCGACTAACACGGTACAGCTCTATCTATCTATCTATCTATCTATCTATCTATCTATCTATCTATCTATCTATCTATCTATCTATCTATCCATCTATCCATATACACTCAAGCAGGTGATGGAACATGGGAGCATAAAGGTTATTTCTAAACTACATGTATTGTTGAATGTTTTTTTTAAGTGTGACTCCAACCCTTTCTTTTGCAGAGGCGCTGTGCATTACTCGCTTCTCTGGCAGTATAGGCGGTTTTAAAAGCTCTGGTAAAGTTAATCCTTTTTCATGCTGCCAGGTGTAACAAAGAGCTGCTTTGTACCCACGCTGCGAGGGAAGAGGCCGTCCCGAGAAGCTGCCTGGGATATCCACAGACAGAGCCGGACAAGTGACGAACAATGTAGCATTTCCATTGCAGAGTTTTGTTCTAAGTGTTCTGGCACCAGATAATATGTTATAACAGGATTTGCACAAGGCCTTTGTTAGGCTCTGGCAGTAAGTAAGTTGTCACATACAAATGTAGATGTAAAGCAAAACGACTCAGTTCAAATGGGTGGTTTTAATGCCCTGCAAGTATAGCAAACAATTTGAAAATATCTTTGTTTTCTTGTTAATGGTGCAGTGCTGCTGAACACAATGTACGGAGGATTTCACAAGGAAAAGAGGTGAAAAATGCCTGAGCAATGAAAAATAATTTATATCTAAACAACAATAAATAATCCAGCGTTTTATAGTCAGAAAGCATATGCCCCTCCCAGTCAGTATGTAGCCCTGTCTTTATCAACTGGGGTTCCTAGGAATTCTTGGGTTCTGTGAGCACCCCTAAAGGGTCCCTGTCACGGGACTATAGGAGTGCTCACCACAAACAGGACTGGACCGCGAGGCCGAGGTGGGGATCCAGGAAAACCACCGCCCTACAGCCGCGTGAGCGGGTCCGGTAAGCAGAGTCGTGTGGATAGCCTGGGTCGGGGCAGGAGAGTGTAGCATCATAGAGGTACTTGCCGGAGTCAGGGTCGGAGAGATCAAGAGTAGTCGAAGTCCAAAGCCAAGGTCGAGGAGAAGGTAGAAGTCCGTAGGGCGAGCCGGGGTACGAGGGCGCCGGAGATCGGGAGTCCAGATTCAAGCTAGGGTCTGTAACGGAAGACAAGAGCAGACTGCGAAGTAGCTTGTAACAAGCGCAACCAGAGACTGACTATGCTCAGCAATCAGCTCAGGGCTGGCAGCACTAAATACTGATAGGAGCCAATGAGAGCTCCCAGCGGTGATGTCAGATGAAGGTAGAGCGCTGATAGGCTGAGGCTGGATGCAGGGCAGGTGTGGGAGGAACAAGTACATTGGCGGCAGTGGAGACGGACATAGTGGCGTTCGCGCGACGCGCGTGATGCCCGTGACAGAAGGGGAGGCGGGAGCACGCCAGGAAGGTAGGCAGAAGCCGTCGACGCACGCGGGGGTCTGCCCCGGTGGCGCGCATGTGCGGGAGCAGATGGAGGAAGGAAGGAGAGACCACGGGACCGGACGCCGCGGCGGAGGTAAGAGCAGGAGCGGGTGCCGTTCCCTGCAATTTCAGGTAATTTGCAAATTGTTCCAAATCATCTGATCTCAGACACGCTATTAGAGAGGGTTGGGGTTCCTTACAATGCATCTGATCTCAGACGCGCTATTAGAGAGGGTTGGGGTTCCTTACAATGCATCTGATCTCAGATGCACTATTAGAGAGATTGGGGTTCCTTACAATGCATCTGATCTCAGACACGCTATTAGAGAGGGTTGGGGTTCCATACAATGCATCTGATCTGAGACATGCTATTAGAGAGAGAGTTAGGGTTCCTTACAATGTATCTGATCTCAGACATGCTATTAGAGAAAGAGTTGGGGTTCCTTACAATGCATCTGATCTCAGACATGGAATTAGAGAGGGTTGGGGTTCCTTACAATGCATCTGATCTCAGATGCACTATTAGAGAGATTGGGGTTCCTTACAATCATCTGATCTCAGACATGGAATTAGAGAGGGTTGGGGTTCCTTACAATGCATCTGATCTCCGACGCGCTATTAGAGAGATTGGGGTTCCTTACAATCATCTGATCTCAGACGCGCTATTAGAGAGGGTTGGGGTTCCATACAATGCATCTGATCTGAGACATGCTATTAGAGAGAGAGTTAGGGTTCCTTACAATGTATCTGATCTCAGACATGCTATTAGAGAAAGAGTTGGGGTTCCTTACAATGCATCTGATCTCAGATGCGCTATTAGAGAGAGTCAGGGTTCCTTACAATGCATCTGATCTCAGACACGATATTAGAGAGGGTTGGGGTTCCACAGAATTTCACAGAATAATTATAGGGTTCCTTTAAAAAAAAAAAACAAAAAACATTAAAAAACCACATTCATCTAACCCCATCCCTGACAATACCCTGATCCTTAGATGGAGTTTTGATCTCTACAAAATAGAAAGGTGCTGAAAGAAAAGATCAGCTCTATTCAAATGAATGGGAATAAAATCTTGTCCGCAGCGTGCTGAAAAAGGGCCTGAGTGGTTCGCAGTCCAGGACCATTGGCGCATCTGGGACACTTAGCTGCGGATGTTTCGCCTTGGCTCTATTGCTGCGGCCGTTTCACCGCCAGGACAGTTTGCCGCAAAACCCATAACCTTAACCTCTTACCCTAAAAACCCTAAATGGAAATCCTAAACCCTAATCCTAATGCTAAACATCTTAAACCGTAATCCCTACCTCAGGGGTGAAATGGTCGTGGCTAACTATCCCTCAGCGGCTGAATGGCCACAGTGAAACGCGCTGGGCTAATTGTCCCCTTTCCGATCATCGGCTGCTTCTTCCTGGAGCTGGGACAAATTTATTGCTTTGGCTCTGAGAAAGAGGACTTCTTTTCAACTACTTCTGAGGGGTTTTTCAGTGTCGTTACCCAGCAAAGCATGGGGGGAAACGAGTGCTAAAATAGAGGTAGATTTAGCAAGAAAAATGATCTGACAGCTTTCATTGAATAAATCTGGGTTATTTATTTGCAGCGTTTCCCCAGTTTTACTGAATGAAATGCTGTTAATGTGTAATCATACTCGTAATTCAATAATATTAAGGTTATCAGCCCTGTACTACTGCTTCCACTTCGAAGGATGTCGTGCAGGCCAGAATTGTACCAGAATTGCACCCCAGAGGAGGCTGCATGCGTGCTCCTGAAATCTGCCGCGAAGAGCTTCACAAAGGAAAGGTGCTCTATGAATGCACAATATCATTCTGTAATCCCTTTGCATTATTAGACATGAAAGCCACAGGGTCGTTAAAAAACCAAACACACATCTACAGTTCAAAGCTTCAGCCAAGTCAAATAAAAAGCAGCCCCCTTTTAACTAATCAGCCAGCCAGCTTTTCACTTGTGCGTACGCTATGAGCAGGCAGGGGCACAGGGCCACGGACCTCTTCATTATATCAATTAAAGCTTTGATGTTAAAGAAGACAAAGGGGAGTCCGCCGTGTCAGTGTCCTGATTGCGTTTGCACCTGCTGCAGCTTTTATCTGGCCACTGGTGATACAGAATCACCGGGCTGTGATTGGGATATTCAGCTCTTAATGGCTGTGGTTATACTAACACATCCTCCCAATGGGAGACCCCGCCACGAGCTTTGCATGTTCTGCTGTTTTACACGTAGGTCATTCTGCCCTTTAAACACTGAGCTGCAAGGTCTGGAGCTTCCTCTCCCAGTTTTTATCAGGAAGATGTAGGAAGAAAAGGATCTCTAGATCTCTAAATCTCTTGCACTGGGACCTTGTACAGTAACAGCAAAAAAAACCAAAAAAAAAACCCCAAGGTGATACAGAGAATCTCCGGGTGTCCGGGAGAATGGAGTATTTTCCTGGAGAAGTGACGATTTCGTGTACATATTTTAATAAAATATATTAAAAAGAAAACCTTTTTTGTAAAAGGTGATCGCAGTAGGATTCAGAGTGACCTCCGTGATCAAAACATGTAGACAAAAACATGTTTGGGTATGGGGTGATTTTCAGTGAGGCGCTAGTGTAATTGGGTTACCATTGGATTTTGATTTGACATTGTACGCTGGCCAGGATCATGTGCACATTCCATTAAAATCATGGAATTATGATTACTTTTCCGGCATCAGAAAGTCACGGGCCTGTTCTTCTTGCATTGTAAGGTCATGTGCTAATGCAGGGAGACGCCAACGCCAGTCCTCAAGGGCAACCAACAGGTCAGGTTTTAAGGATATCCCTGCTTCAAGCAACAAAACATGTGAAATCTTATGGGTTTTTAAAAAAAATAAACCGGCTCTGTATTACATATAGTTACATAGTTACATAGTTACATAGTTACATACAGCATTACATAGTTACATAGTTACATAGTTACATACAGTATTACATAGTTACATAGTTACATAGTTACATACAGTATTACATAGTTACATAGTTACATAGTAGATGAGGTTCAAAAAAGACGTAGGTCCATCAAGTTCAACCTATGTTAAATTTAGATAACAGATACTTTATCCTATGTCTATATCTGTAGTATTAGATAATACTTACTGCATTTATTTATTTTTAATTCAACTCTTAATGCCCTTTTTAATGCGTTTTAATACACAGTACTAGGGATGTACCGTTTCTGAAAAAATGACTGGGTAACCGTAACCGGGTACCCGGGGGAAAAAATACCCGGCCGGGTAACTGGGTGACGTACCTGCAGCCGGTGACGGAGGGTGAGGAGGACCGCGGCAACATCCTGGTGACGGTGGAAACAGAGGATGACATTCTTCAGCCGGTGCGGTGGGAGCAGAGGAAAATGTGACCGGAGCAAGGGTGTTACTATTGGACAGCCGGGGAGGAGCGCGCCGAAGCGGTCCAACCCGGAAGTCTTCTGAGTTCCGGTGTCTGCCGCTGCTACAGCGCAGCTTCTCCCCGGCTGTCCAATAGTAATGTTCCTGCTCTGGTCACGTGTTCTTCTACTCCCACCCGCACCGGCTGTAAAGGATGTCGTCTTCTGCTGCCACCGGCTGAAGGGTGTCTTCCGCTGCTCCCACCGCCACCAGGATGTCGCCGTGGTCCTCCTCACCCTCCGCCGCCGGGAAGTCTTCTGCTGCCACCGGCTGAAGGGTGTCTTCTGCTGCTCCCACCGCCACCAGGATGTCGCCGTGGTCCTCCTAACCCTCCGCCGCCGGGAAGTCTTCTGCTGCCACCGGCTGAAGGGTGTCTTCCGCTGCTCCCACCGCCACCATGATGTCGCCGTGGTCCTCCTCAACCTCCGCCGCCGGGAAGTCTTCTGCTGCTCTGCTCCTGCTGTTCTCCAAGAGGAGGACTGAGGGGGCAGAGCAGAACGGAAATTACCCAGCACCGGGTCCAAGTGCCCTGTTCTGGTTCTGCGTAATTTCCGGGTACTTTAAATATGGCCGGGTACCGGGTAATTTTCGGGCACCTGGTACTTCACTATACAGTACCGAGCACCCTTTGATTTCTATAGCAGGTTTATCCCACCTCCCCAGCAGTGCAAGACCTTTGTAACACTTTCCTGTTTGTGATAATTTGTTGCCAATATTCCCAACAGTTTGAGCTGTACACTGTAACAATAGGTAATGTTACCTTTTTAATTTGTAGCTGCTGAGTTACACTGACTGAAGGATTGATTGAAACTCAAAGGCGGACATTATGTTATGCACACAATCAGGATCTTTGCAGTTTATAACAGGAGTACCAAATGTTTGCTACCTTCGGTAAGAATGTAGAGCTATACATTGTCAAACAAAACATTACATTACATTATACATTAACAAAATAATAAGAAAAAGATGGGGTGTAGTATGGCTGCTTTCAGCACAGGTGGCCCAATCTGTGGCCTAGTCAACACCTGGGCCACTGATTGAGCCACCTGTGCTGAAGCAGGGATAGCCTAAAAACCTGACCTGTTGGCGGCCCTTGACGACTGCAGTCGGCTGCCCCTGCGCTAATGCTTTTACAACGAGGAATCATGAAACCACGCAGCACTCGGCGTGCAACACGCTGACAGCGAAGGGAGACCACCGTGTTATTAGAAAGTCACCACAAAAGCAGGGTAGATATTGAGCAGAGAAACCATGACAGCAACCGAATCGCCCTCCTTATAACAGCGAGTCTCCTGCTAATACAGAGACACATCTGACTGGCATGAGGAAGCTGGCATCTTTTTGGTGTGAGTGGCAGTTGGCAGGTGGCAGAGCCGCAAAGCTAATTGATGCCATGCCGGGTTCCCTGAGGAAAGAATAGCTTCTTTATAGTAACATTGTTATTACTGTTTGATGGATCCGTTGTGCACTGGTTTAACCCTTCACTGCTAAATAACCCAGTCATTTGCTGCCGCTCCAGTACTCCGGTGGTTAAAGAAATGTACCCGTGAACCCCAGTAATTACAGGGCTGCCAACTTTCACTAAGGAAAAAAAAAACTAAAACCTGCAAACGCGCCTCGAAAATTATCCCATCGAATGACAATATGTGCAGATTTAGGCTGAGGTACCAGGGGGTGAAGCAATGTAATCCGGAACAGCCAGAACCAGCCAAATGACCAGCAACGTTGCAAACGGCCGCTTCAGCGGACATGGATTCCGGCCTAAGGCCTTTGGCACCTTTTGCTGGCGTTTATCACAGGTTCCTGGCTTCAAAACCGGAGCCAAAGACTGAACGAGAATGATCAAATAAGCGCGGTGCCCGGTGGGATCCGTTCCTGGGGTACATCTCACGCTAACTTGCCCCGGTGAGGAGAACGTCACACAGAATATTAGGATATCTGGTGTAACTACATCATTTTCTTTCCCTTAGTGCTGCTGGTGTACATGGCGCTGTACACACACAGCACAATTTACCATCGTGTTTAGGCTCCTGGCCCAGGGGGACGGGCTGGGATCATTTATTACAGTTTCCCAGCAGCAAGGAAACCCCCCTAGTGATTTCCGTGGTCGCCGTTATCCGGGATACATCAGGTGCTGTTATTATGCTCCAGTTTTGCAGCCAGGGGACTGATATATTCCCACTTCATAGGGCAGTACCATTTACACACGGCCACTCCATGGCCTTTCTTTCGTGTCCTCGGTGGTGGCCTTCCTCAGTAAGTGGCTTCCGTGGCCTATCGTTTCCCGGCTCACTGGTAAACCCTTGGCCGCACATGAAAGTGTCAGAAGCCGGGGATAGCAGTGACTTTGTGACAGGGCTGTGCCTGAGCTCTTCCTGCGCTGCGTTATCTGCTAATATCCTCTTAGCCTAATTAGAGAGGAGTAATTAGAACTGGGCAGTTAGGAAAAATGAATGGAGGTACGAGAGATATAGAAACGGGGAACCTCCACATAGATACATTACCAATAGGCTTCCCCTCCTCCCAAATTGTTAGTACTTTGGCTCATTTTCTTAATTTAACCCTTTGGGACCCAGAGGGCCTAGCCACACTTTACCTACTCTCTGGAAGGCTCACTAATATCACATGAGCCAGCAATATAGAGAAGATAGGGTGCAAAAGGAAATATCGTTGTTGGTGATGGTAACAAGTCTTTTATGCCATCTAAAGCAGGAGTGGCCAACTCCAGTCCTCACGGGTCACCAGCAGGTCAGCTTTTAAGGATATACCTGCTTCAGCACAGGTGGCTCAATCAGTGACTCAGTCATTGACTGAGCCACTGATTGAACCACCTTTGCTGAAACAGGGATATCCTGAAAACCTGACCTGTTGGTGGCCCTTGAGGACTGGAGCTGACCAGCCCTGATGTAAAGTTGGTCCATGTGTCCTTGCTGGCGTGTTAGTAACTTTGGTATCGTAGGGTGAGTTTGGACGAGAGATCGGCCAGGATCTTAGAGACGCCATCGCCCAAGTACCCAAATCAGGGACATCTGGGACATTTTTACAGAAAGGTATTGACTTTAATGCATGAGACTCTGCGAAGGTTTATGGGGGGGTCATTTGTTCCCCAGTTGCAAAATGGGTACAAAAAAGATGCACCAAGTTTATCAAGGAAGAAAATCCAGCTGGTTGCAATGAAGACAAGATATCTCTCCTGGATAAATGTGGCTCCATGTTTAACCCCAGCTAAAGAACACTTTGCTAAAAGAACAAATAGAAAACTCCTCTCGAGAGCCCTGGTAATTAAATTACTCATTAAAGCCAGTCATTTTTAAATAAAATGCAATTAGTTTGGTCTGAAATCCTCAAATGTCCCTGACTGCTTGGAACTTCCCACCTCAGATATACACCCCCCCCCCCTCCCCCTATAGAGGTTGCAACACAGAACTTATGTCAGAATAACAAATGATCATGACAAGGTCATATGAGTATACACTTCACAAACGCATTAGAAAGGCAATTATTTAGCCCTAGCTCTCATGTAAACTCTAACCCTCTGACCCCTGCGGCATCCCCATGTATATACACCAGGCCACAGGGTCACGAAGCCTGCTCATGTATTCAATGAGACCGCCTGCTGAGGTTCACACATATCTCATGTTCAAGTTGGTGTATTACCTGAGCCGGAGGACCCCAGAGCCGAGCTGTTCTCCCCGCCCTCTGAGGGACCCTCGTTCTCTGATATAGTTGTCGTTTTTTTTTTGTGTGTCGGTTTTAACAACAAAAAAAAACTACAGCCGGGGTCTGTGGGGGTCACAAGCAGAAAGTCGGAATGTCATGTTCCAATGATGCGGCCACTTCCTATTGGCCACTGAAGCGAGCCCTGACCACGCGGCCAGTTTGTGTCCACTGGTCAAACCGGGCAGCCCCGAGGTTGTGGGGCCACAGATCGGCTCTGGACCAGAGAAGTAGAAAAGAAATACATTAATGAGCCGGCTGGGCAGCTGTTAAATGATTCATGGAAGGGGTCGGCACTGAGGGGGTTAAAACGGCCATATGAACACGAACTGATGATAATATATTTATTGGGCGGTTGATGCATTCCGGGGGAAATAAAATCATATTGATTTTTTTTAAAATCACATTCGAAAGCCTGGACGTTGGTTTCGCCACCGATGAATTCTGGGAGGCTCCCTCCTGGCAGTGAAAGGGTTTGGACGGTAAGAGTTATCAAACGCTAGTTCTGTGAGCCCCGACGCTTTATTCCGTGTGGACTGTGGCCATAACCAAGCGAAATAGCCTAATTGAATTTTAATTTTGATCTTAAACAATAAAATGAAATGTGGTCATTATCTGGCCGCAGCGGATGACAGCTGGCACGTCTGATCCGGGCCGTCTGCTTACAAATTGGTATTAGTGGCAATAATAAAGCTGATTAATGTTGAGATTAGAAACCTACTAACTTGACAGTGCCAGCTGGCCTCACAAAAGCTGTCAATCTTCGCAGCAGCTGTTAAATTACAAGTGCCATGCTCTTTTAATTTACATTTCAGCAACTCTGTACCACAATGCATTTGAATGTGTTATCCCAGTACGATCTGCCGCACTACGCAGGAATGTGCAAATACATCAACATGCGATCTTCTGGGGCCCTACCAGGAGGAATATATTGGGTGGGACCTCCATCCAATTGGCATCTTCCAACCTCATCAATCTACTCAAAGTCCGATACAAAGTAACGGCTCGGCAAAAAAAAAAAAGAGTCATATATTTTCATTTGTTTCGGGTTGATTGTCAGACCCTTCAAATCCACACGTCACATAACTGCCCAAGTATGGAAGGCCAGATTCATTGTGTAACAGAGGCTCTCCCAGGGCAAATGGAAATGCCTTTTTAACCTCTTCGCTGCCAGGGGGTTCAGCAATATACCGTTTAGCATGGCAAGTGTCGAAAGGGCCAGTTGTATAACTCACTTAAATTGCCCTAGAATTCCTTGGGTTTCCCACATTTTAATGGGGGGCCTCCGTATTGTTTAGTTTGTTTTCACCAGTGTTGGCCAACTCCAGTCCTCAAGGGCCACCAACAGGTCAGGTTTTCAGGTGGTCCCGAAGACTGAGCCACTGATTGTGCCACCTGTGCTGAAGCAGGGATATTCTGAAAACCTGCCCTGTTGCTGGCCCTTGAGGACTGGAGTTGGCCACTCCTGGCTTACACGCTGTTGCCAATCGGCTGCTACAACGGGCTGTTATGCAGGGGCCTGCAGGGAAGCCCCAGTGACTCCTGTTGCTATAATCACTGTGGTTTATTCATGGCCAGCGAATGATAACGGATAAAGCTAGAATAATATCAGTAATCAGGTGAAATAAAAGGCATCAGTGAGCTTAAGTCATCGGATGAAGAGCCTTTTGTGAGTTTTAAAGTTTATCTCTGTGGCCAAAGCTGCTTACTAGCAGTGATGTGCTGGACAGATTAGCGAGAGGCCTCTTTCTCACACAATGTGGCTAACGTTTTATTATGGATACGGGAAACCTGGTTAGCTGTGACACGCTTGTGCTGCTTCAGTATCACGTGGAATGAAAGTGTTCTGGTGTTTAACCTCTGAAACTCTGTGCATGTGTTAGATTCACCCCTGCCCTGCCAGAGTGGTCGGCAGAAGCATCACTCTGCAATGAGTGTATCAAAGTGACGCGGAGTTTGTCCTGATGGAACCTTTGGCTGCCAGATTGGGCAGCAGAGCTTTGCAGAGAATGTGTTTCTATCCCTCTGGCAGAAAAAGGTGTTGAATCCAGGAGAGATTTGGGAGAGGTTATTTGCAACTGTTGCAATAAGTGGGGTTAGGAAGGTGTTACCTGGAACATAGATATAATCATGAGATCTATATACTTCTGGGTGTTTATACAGGATCAGATTACTTTAAAAATGTGCATTCAGTCTTGCATACATCAGCATTAACAGGCATACAGTTGTTGAACTAACTGTAGAATCAGTTTTCTTGTTTTTACCGGTTACATTATTGAGTATTTATGTTTTACAAAGATTGCCCTAAATCCTGTATTATTTTTTGTAATATAAAACTATGCTGTGTTTCAGTCCTCTTACACCCAGCAGTTTAGACACACCCGCACACACACACAAACACACACACACACACACACACACATATATATATACTGTATATACAATGTCATTAGCATTATTAAACATTTGTGTATCTTCATCATCACCGTCCTCCTCTGTCCTGTTTCCTTTCGTTGCGGGATGAGGGCCTCACTAATGATCTTCCAGGTATTGCAGTTGCAAGCCCCCTTTCTCCACATTTCTCCAACAAATCTCATCATTCCATCCTCCCATCTGACTTTTGACCATCGTCTTGGTCCTTTGATATCCCTTGGAATCCAGTGGACTACAGTACCATCTCTGTCAAACGATGCTCATTTCCTCTTGTGATATGGTTGGCCCACTACGCTTTTAATTTGTTCGCCCATGTGCTGATGTCACAGACCTTTATTTCCTTCCAGACCGAATCATTATTGTTCATGTCTTTTGGGATAATACCCAGGATGCATCTCTCCATACTTCTTTGAGTTGTCTGAAGCTTTTGAATTATTTTCTCATTTAAGGGCCAAGTTTCACATCCATACGTGAGCACGGGCAGAATACACGGGTCACATTACGTGAGCACGGGCAGAATACGGTCGTCCATCCACACGTGAGCAGTGCAGAATACAACTGGTCACATCCATCGTGAGCACGGGCAGAATACACGTCCATCCATACGTGAAGCAGAGGCAGAATACACGGGTCACACCACCATTGAGCACGGGCAGGAACAGAATACACGGGTCACACCAATACGTGAGCACGGCAGAATACATGGGTCACAACCACACGTAGGCGGGCAGAATACACGGTTCACATCCATACGTTGAGCACGGGGTAGATACACGTGTCCCATCTCATACGTGGCACGGGCAGATCAGAAACACGGGTCACCCCACACATGAGCACGGCAGAATACACGTGTCCACATCCATACGTGAGACGCGCAGAATACACGGTCACAACCCACACGTGAGAGCGCAGAATACACGGTCACACCACACGTGAGCAGCGAGATATAACACGGTGTCACACTGCGTCAACATGAGGCACGGGCAGAATCAACGGTCACAACCACACGTGAGACGGGCAGAATACACGGTCCACCCACACGTGAGCACGGGCAGAATACACGCGTCCCACCCCCACAGTGGGGCGTCACGGGCGAATCAGACACGTGTCCATTCCTATACGTGGACAACGGCATAACAAAACAGACCAGAACCAGAATACACGGCCGTCACACCCACCTGTCGCATCACAGGTACACTGCGGCAGAATACACGGGTCACACACCACACGTGAGCATGTGCAGAATACACGTCCACCCACACTGGCACGGGAGAAATACAGTCCCAACGTGCACGGGCAGAATACACGGGGTCACACACACGTGAGCGCGGCGCAGAATACCGATGGAGCATCCATCAGTGAGCATCGGGCCAGAATACACGGGTCACACCCACACGTGAGCACTGGGCAGAATACACGTGTCCCATCCATACGTGAGCCGGGCAGAACTACACGGGTCAACACCCACCCAACGTGAGCATGCCGCAAAATACCCCCCCCCCCCACCCCCTCGGGGTCCACACTCAACACGTGAGCATGCGCAGAATACAGGGTCACACTCACCCATGAGCATCGGGCAGAATACAAGGGTCCACCCTCACTGTGAGGCACGGGCAGAATACAGGGTCACACCCACAAACCTCGAGCACGGGCAGTATACACGACGTCACACACCCACCCTATGAGCAGGGCAAATAGTGAGCAGGGTCACACCCACACTGAGCATCGCAGATACCAAGGCACCCCAACGTCGAAGCACGGGCAGAATACACGGGTCACACTCCACACGTGAGCAGCGCTAAAATACATGGGTCACACTCACACGTGAGCATGCCGCAGAATACACTGGGTCACACCTACACTGAGCACGGCAGAATACACGGGTCACACCCACACGTGAGCACGGGCAGATACACGGGTCACACACCCACAAGTGAGCTCACGGGACAGAATACACGCGTCACAGCCCCACGTGAGCACTGGGCAGAATACTGAAGACGGGTCACACCCACACGTGAGCATGGACCGCACATACACAGGTCACACCCACACGTGAGCATGGCGCAGATAACACGGGTAACACCCACACGTGAGCACGGGCAGAATACACAGGTCACACCCACCACGTGAGCAACGGGCGAATAACAGGTACACACCCACAGTGAGCACGGGCAGTGATACCGGGTCACACCCACACGTGAGCACGGGCAGAATACACGGGTCACACCCACACGTGAGACGAGCAGGATACATGGTCACACCCACACGTGAGCACGGGCAGGATACAACGGGTCACACCAACGTGAGCACGGGCAGAATACACGGGCAACACCACAGTGATAGGGCAGAATACACGGGTACCACCCACACATGAGCACGGGCAGATACAGGGTCACACCCACACGTGAGCACAGGCAGCATAGACGGGTACACCACCCACACGTGAGCACGGGCAGAATACACGGGTAACACGCCACCACGTGAGCACGGGCAGAATACACGGGGTCAACCCATACCGTGAGCACGGGCAGAATACACGGGTCACACCATAACGTGAGCACGGGCAGAATACACGGGTCACACCCACACGGAGGCACGGGCAGAATAACGTACACCCACAGTGAGCAGGGCAGAATACCGTGTCCATCCATACGTGAGCACTAGGCAAAGTCACGGGTAACACCCATAGTGAGCACGGGCCAGAATTCATGGGTCAACACTTCCTCTTAAGGCACTTAAGGTCTCCTTGAAAATTGGTCTGTTTCTTCAAGTGCCTCCGTCTCAGTCTTCATTCGCTATTGATCTCATTCATCCTATGGCCTCATTGAGGTTGCAAGGTAGTTTTCAACTTCTTAAAGTTATTCCATTGATTTTATGTAGTCCATCCTCTCTTTGGTTGCTGAGGTTTATATGAAGGCGCACCTTTCTACTTGCTTCAGCAGTTTTGCGATTTGTCGATGGATATCTTCTGGACTTGTGTCAAAAATAACGTTTTTCTGCAATTTCAGGGACTCAAGTATTCAAGGTCAATTTCGATATATATTCGGTCACAATTCATGTCTTGAACAATTGTTCAAGTGTTGCTGTGAAAGCGTTTGGTGACACGGTGTCTCCCCTGTCGCACACCCTTGCTAATCCTGGTGACATGGTGTCTCCTGTCGCACAACCCTTGCTAGATCTGGTTGGGACATGGTGTCTGCCGTCGCACCCCTTGCTAATACTGGTGACACGGTGTCTCCCTGCGCACTCCCTTGCTAATCTGGTTGACAGGTTGTCTCCCTGTGCACTCCCTTGCTAATCCTGGTGATATGGTGTCTCCCTCTCGCACTCCGTGTTAATCCTGGTGATATGTGTCTCCCTGTCGACCTCCCTTGCTAATCCTGGTGACACGGTGTCTCCCTGGCACTCCATTGCTAATCCTGGGGTGACATGGTGTCCTGTTGCATCCCTTGCTAATACCTGGTGACACAGGTGTCTCCTGCACACTCCCTTGCAATCCTGGTGAATGGGTGTATCCATGTCGCACCCTTCCTGCTCAAATCCAGGTGACATGTGTTCTTCCTGGTTGCACTCCTTGCTAGATCCTGGTGGGACACAGTGTGTCTCCCTGCGCCCCTACCCTTGCTAATCCTGGTGACATGGTGGTATCCTGCAGCACCCCCTTGCTAATCTGGTGAACAACGGGTGTCTCCCTTTCGCTCCTCTTGTTAATCTGGTGACAACGTGTCTCCCTGTCACATGCTCCTGCTAATCCTGGTGTGGAATCGGTGCTCTCTGTACACTCCTTGCTAATAACCTGGTGACATGTGCTCTCCCTCTGTCGCACACCCTTGCTAATCACTGTAGTATATTGGTTATCCTTTCGCACCAACCCTTGCTTAATCCGGTGGACATGGTGTATCCCGTCACACTCCCTGCTAATCCGTGGTGAAATGGGTATTCCTGTTCGAACACCGTCAATAACACTCCCCTTCACCCCTCTCGTTGATCCCCTCCGTCTTCTTCTCAGAAGCCCCTACTGTCTCGGCCCAGAGTGCTGATCTTGTTTTTCCTCCACTGTTTCTCTTTGCTCTTTGGGCTTGCCTTCCCTTTCACCCACCCCCCATTCTGGTTTTTCCTGTATTATGCCGTACAACCTTGTTCATCCGTGCCTGGATTCGGCTATGCTTTCAGCCCCCATACGTCATCCTGCGGGGTATTACGTATGTGTTTCGCACCGGTTCCCTCTAGACATAATTTTAGCGTCCTTTGCTACGTTTACTTTACATTGAGTGATCTCATAGACCGACATTCACGATAATACTTGGTGACAACCGAGTTTCCTGCGCACTTACTTCGTAATACTGGTGACACTGGTTGTCTCCGTCACAAACCCTTGCTATACTGGTGCATACGGGGTCTCCTGCGCATCCCTTGCTATCGTGGTGACATGGGGTCCACTGTCGCACACACCTTGACTATCTGGTGGCACATGGCTGTCTGCCATGCGGCACTCCCTTGCTGAATCTCGGTGACACGGGGTTCCCTGTCGCATCCCTATTGCTATCCCTGGTGAAATGGTGTATCTCGCGCACTAACCCTGCTAAGCTTGGGGACACAGTTTCTCCTGTCGCAAACCGTGTAATCCTGGTGACATGGTGTATCCCTGTAGCACTCCCTTGCTAAATCCTGGTGAACGGTTGTTCTGCTCCTGTTGGAACTACCCTGCTTAATCTGAATCGGTGATCAGGTGATCCTTAGCAAACCTTGATACTCCTGGTGGATATGGTTTGTTCCATGTCGCACTCCTTGTAATCCTGGTGTACATGGTGACTCCCTGTCGCTCAAACACTGTTAATCTCGGTGATATGCGTGGCTCCCGGTCGCTACTCCCTTGCTAATCTGGCGTGACGTGGTGTTCTCCATGTCGAACACCATTGCGAATCCATGGTGACCGGTTCCCTGTTCGCACTCCTTGCTACTCTGGTGACACGCGTTGCTCTCCTGCGCATCCGTGCTATCCTTGGTGAACGGGGTATCACTGTCAACTCTTGCTAATCCTGGTGAATGGATATCCCTGTGCGCACACCTTGTGATCCTGGGATATTGGTGTCTCCCTGTCGCACACCTGCTAATCTGGTTGTGACATGGGTGGATACCTGGCGCCACTCCTTGCTAATCCTGGGGGTTGACAAGTGTCTTCGGCGCGCATCCTCTGATTATCCGGTGATAGGTGTTCTGTGCACTCCCTTGCGAATCATGGTGACACGGTGGCTCCCTGCGCACGTCCATGGCGAATACGGTGATATAGTGTATTCCTGTCGCACTGCTTGAATCGGTGACACGGGGTCTCATTCCGCACTCCCTTGCGAATCCTGGTGACTGGTGATCCTGTCAAAACTCTTGCTCTCCTTGTTTATTTGTGTGACAGGTGTTTCCCTGTCGCACACTATGCTAATCTGGTGACAGAGGGTATCCCTGTAGCACTCCCTTGCTAATCTGGTTGACATGGTGCGTGATCATGGTGCACTTCCTTACTATCTGGTGATACGGGATGCCTATCCCTGTCGCACTCCAGTGCGAATGCCTGGTGACATGGTGTCTCCCTGTCGCACACCCTTGCTAATCCTGATGATATGGTGTATCCCTGTCGCACTCCCTTGCTAATCCTGGTGATATGGTGTATCCTGTCGCACTCCCTTGCTAATCCTGGTGACATGGTGTATCCCTGTCGCACACCCTTGCTAATCCTGGTGATATGGCGTATCCCTGTCACACCCTTGCTAATCCTGGTGATATGGTGTCTCCCTGTCGCACACTCTTGCTAATCCTGGTGACACTGTGTCTCCCTGTCACACTCCCTTGCTAATCCTGGTGACAAGGTGTCTCTCTGCGCACTCCCTTGCTAATCCCGGTGATATGGTGTATCCTGTCGCACTCCCTTGCTAATCCTGGTGACATGGTGTATCCCTGTTGCTCACCCTTGCTAATCCTGGTGATATGATGTATCCCTGTCGCATTCCCTTGCTAATCCTGGTGATATGGTGTCTCCCTGTCGCACTCCCTTGCTAATCCTGGTGATATGGTGTATCCTGTCGCACTCCCTTGCTAATTCTGGTGACATGGTGTATCCCTGTCGCACACCCTTGCTAATCCTGGTGATATGGCGTATCCCTGTCACACCCTTGCTAATCCTGGTGATATGGTGTCTCCCTGTCGCACACTCTTGCTAATCCTGGTGATATGGTGTATCCTGTCGCACACCCTTCTAATTCCTGGTGACATGGTGTCCCACCCCCAACCTGTCCGCACACCCTTGCTAATCCTGGTGATATGGTGTATCCCTGTCGCACTCCCTTGCTAATCCTGGTGATATGGTGTATCCTGTCGCACACCCTTGCTAATCCTGGTGACATGGTGTCTCCCTGTCGCACTCCCTTGCTAATCCTGGTGATATGGTGTATCCTGTCGCACACCCTTGCTAATCCTGGTGACATGGTGTCTCCCTGTCGCACACCCTTGCTAATCCTGGTGATATGGTGTATCCCTGTCGCTCTCCCTTGCTGATCCTTATCTTGCTTGTATCTTCATGTAATCTAATGGTTGATGTGAAATTCTCATCAATGTTCCTTATAATATCAGATGTCCGCTTTTTCAACACGTTGACTTCTTAAGGCATTTAAAAGGTAGCAGGCAGAATCAACGTTTTTTGAAATCTATGAGTCCTAAGATGCGTGGGGGAGATCGTATTCCTTACTTCAGGAAACCACTTCTTGTATGACGTAGAAATGGCCCTTTGTGTTGCATCCACTGCTAAGTCCCGCTCGTTCTCTACACTGGACCAAGTCCAGGATCTGTTGCAACCGATTTAGTATCTTCATAAAAATCTTGTAAGTATTGAAAGTAGACTAATTGTGCTGTATTTTTTTAGATCTTTTTTTGTCCCTTTCTTCTGGATGAAGAAATCCAGACTAGCACCCTCTCTGTCCACCTTTAAGACACATTTGCTTAAAGAAGCGTATGAATAGCACTGTGGATATTCTGGACACATGATACATAAAGCTTGGCCCCCTGCAGACGCACTTACCAGAACTCCCTCCTCCTGTCTCTGTACGTTCTCCCTACCTACCAATTAGACGGTAAGCTCCTCGGGGCAGGGACTCCTCTTCCTTAATGTTACTTTTATGTCTAAAGCTCTTATTCCCATGATCTGTTATTTATATTATCTGTTATTTATTTGATTACCACTTGTATTACTGCTGTGAAGCGCTATGTACATTAATGGCGCTTTATAAATAAAGACATACAGTACAATACAATGAAGATAACTTTGCCATTGCTCCATTGTTCTGGTATTTTCCTGTTCTTCAAGCGACATGTAAAGTGTTTTGCAAGCCGTTTTCTCTCCTTCTTCCCCAGCTTCTTTCAAGATTTCAGTTGTAATTCCATCTCCCCCCGGAAGCCTTCCCATTATTCCTGAATGGTATTGCCTTTGCTTCTGGAAGGACACATGCTATAATATTGGTGGTTTCTTCTTGCTCTTCATCTGCTTGATTATGCCCCGAGTTATCTGTGTGCAATATTTGGTCTTTCATCTTGGGATTGCTTCATTTCTTGGTAACTGCTTTGTCTCATCTGATATTTTCATATCCTGCTTCTGTTAGTGATTCCTCCAGTTTTTTCTGAGCTCTCAATTACAATCGTCGTAAGGTATTTCAGAATGGCAGGAAATCCTCGCTATCCAGCGTTTCGCTTTACAACGAATGGCATATCCAGCGCTTTACAATGCAACCCTACGGGCCGTTTTTCGACGCCGGAATGCGTTATCAGACGCCTGAATGCGTTATCAGACACCTGAATGCGTTACCCAACACTCACCCCCACTGATTAACATGGGGCTCACTTTACAACGGTTTCACTATCCGACGCTGCTTCCAGAACGGGTTCCGCTGGATAACCGAGGACTGCCTGTATTTGTTAAAATATTCTGATGTATCTTGAGTGGAACTGATTTTTCAGGTCTAATTAAAATTATCTGCTGTTATTTATGAGATTTGTGATGTTACTTGTGTCTTTTTAATCCGTTTTATTCTTTCTATTTTTGCGTTGTGATGTCATTTTCAGTAATTGACAGTTTCTTGTGTCAGAAAGGCTGAGGAAGGTGCAATCTCCAACCACAAGTTTCCTGTTAGCTAGGATATACCGTGGCCTGTTTAATTATTCATCCCATTGGGTGCATTTCATGTTTATTTTCTGTTTGGATTCTTGAAGAATGAATTCATGATATAGAAGATTGTTTCCCATTCTGTAAATTCTCCGATCTGTCCCCACGTTAATACCTGTTGCTGTAACCATGCTTACTAATTGATGCTTTGTCTTTGAGCTAGGCACCTCTACTTGTTTGGTAATCTCCCATAACGATCTTGAGGTAGCAATTTCCTTGACTAAATTAGTTGATTTCATGGCAGAAGTCTTCTCCACGTTCTTCATTACCTGTGTGACTTGATGTTGGAGCAGACACTTGGATTATTTGAAGCCTGTACCTCTTTGCCAACTGAATGACGATTCTGGCTGCTCGTTCTGATGAGCTTTCATACTTCACTATGTTGTTTTTACATTTCTTATTAACGTTGAAGCCTACTCCACTGATTCTTCCATTATCTGTACCTCTGTAATATTATCGGTGTCCACGTTTGTTCTCAATGAGGTTTTCATACCTTCACTAAGGCCAGGTTCTGGCACTGCTGCTTCACTGGAGAGAGTCCAGCAGTTGTAGGTGGTCAGATTGAGGTTTGAATGACAGCTGGTATTTATATGTATACTAGCGTACAAACCCATAAAAATTATGGGTTTGAGTTTTTATTAAAAACACCAGTATCAACATACATTACCGCCATGATTTTTTTTATTTCCCCACCTTCTCTCTCGCCCCCATCTTCTTTCTCTCACCCCCCCTTCTCCCTCTGCCCCTCTTTCTCCCTTTCACCCATTTCCAATTCCCCCTCCTCCTCACCCCCATCTCTCCCTCTCTTCCTCTCCCTCACATGTCCCATTTCCTCTCCACCCTTCTCACTCCCCCCTCTTCTCTCTCTCTCTCTCTCTCCCCCGTTCTCTCTCTCCACGGCATCTTTCCTTTAATATCTTATGTTGTCCCCAATTATTTTCCTCATTCTTTCTTGGTCTGCTTTTCTCCCTATCTGCCACCAGGCTATGTGCATTACGATGTCACGTGACAGATACATAGTGTACCAGATACAACATCCCATGGAGTTTACTGTATATTAGATTGTATGACCTCAGTCCACCATTTATTCTTTGTTAAGTAACAGAACTGTAATGATTTCTGGGTTTCTCTGAGTAGGGAAAAGCTGAGAACATTAGACATGAACATAAACACAAGGATCATGGGAACCCCTGTCCCAAGAAGCTTACAATCTAATTGGGTGATGGGAGACATACAGAAAGAGTAGGAATAATATGTGCATTAGGATGATATTGACATTGAGTAAAGGTGAAATGTAATTCCTGCACATACTGTATAGCACTGCAGAGTACTGCAGAGTACTGCAGAGTACTGCAGGGGTGAAAGCAGCAATACTACACCCCCCCCCCCTTTTTTCTTTGTCTCTTTTTCTCTTATTTGTATATGTAAAGCGTGTGACAATGTATCACTCTACATTCTTACCTAGACTGGCAATCGTTTGGTGCTCCTGTTATAAATCTGTTAAAATCCTGATTGCGTGCCTAATGAAATGGCCGCCTTCTAACCTTGTGCTGTGAAATGCTGCAGCTGATATGTAACATTATATTACTAAGGCTGCGCTTATAGTACCGGCGACAGCGACGCGACATCGCACCAAAACAAATGCATTGCCGCCGTCGTGTGCGCTTAAAGTAAGCGCGAAGCGACGGCGCGATGGAGTGACGGCACTATAAGCGCAGCTTAAGTGTAGCACATTATTGTTATAGCTTTCAGAGTAAGACAGTTTGCTGTTTGGAACAGAGCAACAGATCTGCTTGTGATACTTTGTTGTCAAAGGACAGAGCTCAAAAAGGTGTGGGTCAGAGAGGAGTTTAAAAATGGTTGCTATAGCAACCAAAGGATGATCAGTACTTTGAAATAATCATTTAAAATGGCATTAGGACTAAAAAAAAAATAATGCAGACAGTATTATCCAGTACTACAGAACTGATTTATTTAAAAAAAAAAAAAACATATATTTTGCTGGTTTACGAAAGCCTCTGAGAGATGTTATCGCAAGCTGATCCTCACTTTATGATGGTGGTGAGATCATTTAGTAGACAAAGACTTCTCTCGACTTGGCATCAGTACAAATTCGTTGCATCTTCCCCTCTAGCAATAACCTGCACACTGGAATTCTTGGACCAGGTTCTGCCGGCTCTGGCTGGGAACAGGTGTCACTCGATACACTGAGCTCTCAGTGCGAACGAATGTCAGCAAACAAAATCCAACGATTATCAGACTTTCTGGAAAAACTTGAAACAGATTTGTTTGTTTTTTTCCCGGCTGTTTTTTTTCAGGAGCTGCAGGGAGCATGACGAGATGGAAAAGAGCACGTTACGTACCTTTTAATAGCACTGGCACCTGCTTGGTCTTTGATGTTCTATTTCTTTCAACGTTCTCCCTCGGACGGCTACACCAAAATACCCCTTCGGTTGGGAATATCCCCACCTCGTTTCGTTTGAACAGTTTGTAAAGGGAATTTCTTTCACACGAAGCTGCACCCATGAATGACACCCACATAAAACATGTTGACCCTTTTTTGTGTGTGTCTACTCCTGTTTCATCTTCATTTGCAGACGTTCCTGTACATTGGCTTGGGTGAATAGAGAAAAATGTACCGCACATAAGTGAGGCAGATTTCCCAGAATCCTTTGCAGGAACATTGACTTTCTGGAACAGGGCTGGCCAACACCAGCCCTCAAGGGCCACCAACAGGTCAGGTTTTAAGGATATTCCTGCTTCAGCACAGTTGTCTCGGTGACTGAAGCAGGGATATCCCTGATACCTGGCCTGTTGGTGGCCTTTTAGGACTGGAGTTGGCCAGCCCAGACCTGTTCTAGAGTATATCATATAAGCTTGTAGAATGTAACAACATAGGGCTACAGAAGGAGACGCCCAGGGCGTGTGTGACTAAATACTGTATGTGCAGTAAAGTGATTCTTTTCCATTTTTTAATTTGATCTACTTTCAATATTGTCATATTATTTCCCACTAGGTTATGTTGCGGGCGCTCCAGTATGTGGGGGGGGGGGGGGGGGGGGTGGTTGTAACATTTTTCAGGGGGGGCGGGGTGGTTGCGGGGTTGCTTCCCCCAAAGCATATTTATATGTTTGGTTTTTGTTAAGATAATAAACAAAATATGGTTTCAAATACTTCACCTGGATAAGTATTTATTGTATTTCTTTTTTGTTTAATTACACAGTAAGGTCACTGTAAAATACGTCCCTTGGGGTGTTTTTTTTGTGTCGTTTTCAGATTTCCCTCCTCAATCCTGCTAATCGTAAAGTTCTGTTTTCTTCTTTCAGACAATCATTTCATGTGTAATTTAATCTCTGAGAAATATTGTTTTACCATTACGGAATGTAACGTAACCTTTAATGGCCATTTAAAAAAAAGGAATTTGTAGAAAACATTTACAAATGTTTGATGCGTCAACATTTTTTAGTGTTACAACGTAGTATGAGCCTTCAAAAAATGTGCAACATATGTACAGTAACAAGAACATATGTACAGTAACAAGAACATACTGTATGTACAGTAACAAGAACATATGTACAGTAACAACATACTGTATGTACAGTTACAAGAACATATGTACAGTAACAACATACTGTATGTACAGTTACAAGAACATATGTACAGTAACAAGAACATACTGTATGTACAGTAACAAGAATATATGTACAGTAACAAGAACATATGTACAGTAACAAGAACATATGTACAGTAACAACATACTGTATGTACAGTTACAAGAACATATGTACAGTAACAAGAACATATGTACAGTAACAACATACTGTATGTACAGTTACAAGAACATATGTACAGTAACAAGAACATACTGTATGTACAGTAACAAGAACATATGTACAGTAACAACATACTGTATGTACAGTTACAAGAACATATGTACAGTAACAACATACTGTATGTACAGTAACAAGAACATATGACCAGTAACCTGAACATGCTGTATGTACAGTAACAAGAACATATGTACAGTAACCTGAACATGCTGTATGTACAGTAACAAGAACCTATGTACAGTAACAAGAACATATGTACAGTAACAACATACTGTATGTACAGTAACAACATACTATATGTACAGTAACAAGAACATATGTACAGTAACAAGAACATATGTACAGTAACAACAATACTGTATGTACATTACAAATTAGAACAAAATATGTACTAACACATTGAGTACAGTACAGAATATGTTATACAGTAAACAACATACTGTATGTACAGTTACAAGAACTATGTCAGTAACAAAACATACTGTATGTAAGTAACAAGAACTATGTACCGTACAGACATCTGTATGCAACAAGAAATACTGTATGTACAGTAACAAGAACATATGTACAGTAACAACAACATACTGTATGTACAGTTACAAGAACATTGTCAGTAACAACATCTGTATGTACAGTAAGCACAGTACAGAACATATGTACATAACCTGAGACATGCATGTTGTACAGTAACAAGAACAATATGTACAGTAACAACATTGATTACATTCTGACTAATGTACAGTCAGAACATATGTACAGAACACTACTGTAACATTAACAAGAATCATTGTACAGTAACAAGATACTGTATGTACAACAGACTATGATCAACATACTATATGTACAGTAACAAGAACATATGTACAGTAACAAGAACATACTGTATGTACAGTACCAAGAACATATGTACAGTAACAAGAACCTATGTACAGTAACAACATACTGTATGTACAGTAACAAGAACATGTGTACAGTAACAAGAACATATGTACACTAAGAATAACATACTGTATGTACAGTAACAAGAACATATGTACAGTAACAAGAACATATGTACAGTAATAAGAACATATGTACAGTAACAAGAACATATGTACAGTAACAACATACTGTATGTACATTAAGAAGAACATATGTACAGTAACAAGAACATACAGTATGTACAGTAACAAGAGCATACTGTATGTACAGTAACAAGAACATATGTACAGTAACAAGAACATATGTACAGTAACAAGAACATACAGTATGTACAGTAACAAGAACATATGTACAGTAACAAGAACATATGTACAGTAACAAGAACATACTGTATGTACAGTAACAAGAACATATGTACAGTAACAAGAACACACAGTATGTACAGTAACAAGAACATATGTGCAGTAACACGACTTCTTACAAAACGCATCATTTACTGTATTGTCTTAAATTATGTTTGACACCTCCCTCATGATAAATACCTGATTGGTACAATTTAAATGATGTGTATTTTGTTATTTATAACTAGCATTAGTAAATATCACTTATTAGTGTGATATTATTTATAGTATTAGTAGACATGAAAATAATACATTTTGTAACCTAAAAAATGAAACATCTGTGTGCTAACACTATTTTAGACCAAATTGCACAAATTTAAAGCACTTTTTCTGTTTTTTTTACGCTCAGAAATATTCTTTGTTATTACATACGATTCACATCTGGACGCCTAGCACAGTCTTTTTCTGGACGCCAAAACAAATCATTATTTGACATTTTTGCCGCAGTTGACGCAGATGGAGATATTAGAGGTTAACAGATAGCCGCGCACAAGCACTATTGAAACGGGCCAATTTTGTGCTAAATAGTAAAATTCCCATAGATGACACTTAGTAAATACGTAAGCCGCTAAGCAAGCGAGATTTTTGCCTTTTGAACAGCAAAATAAAATATTTCTTTAGGGGCTCAGAAAACATGGACGCTTCAGACTAAAACAGGCAGCGGAGGTTTCTTCAAATGCTGAAGCCATAATATTCCTTTTAAGCTTGCAGCAGCGATCCCCCCAGACACCCTATCAGGGCAACCTTAACGCTCTCAGGTTGCACCCCCCGTTTCCCAGAAAATAACCCCCCCCCCCCCCAGTTTATGAAAAAAAAAAGAGAAATATGGCCGCCAGGGTCACCAATAGAGCGCTTTCTATTGGCGCCAGAGCAATGGCGCTGTGACTGTAGCCGTCATATTGTACGAAGAACATTCATTCTTGTGCAGGAGATTTCGGGGCCTGCTTAATATGTCCAGACGTGGCCGATCCGGCTGGTTTTGGTTGAATTTTCCCATTGACTTCACCACTTTGGTTGATAGAAAATAAGCCCCATATCCCGAATTTCCTATCAAAAGCATTATGGATCAATGTAGATTTCTTTTAATATATATACAGTATATATATATATATGGAAGGGAGAAGGGTGCGCAAATACAAAGTTTAAACAGGATAATTAGTGTGCTGATGGATGCTGCCACAATGTGTAGGACGCACACAGAATATGTATACAGGGAATAGAAACAAAAGGCGCAAACACCGCACACAATGTTTATAATAATAAACACTAATTGGATATGATGCTATGAAACCAGTCCAATCGAAAAGAATCTGGAACCGGGGATGAGAGAAATAGCCAAAATAGTGAAGTATTTATATTCCGTTTCACACACCGCAAGCACAGATTCTGCTCACAATGTGTCGGATAAAAACGGGCATTTCAGGATTTAAAATCCTATCTTTCGCTGCTGGAACAATTCACTGCAAGATCTGTTCGCACGATCACAGAAGACGCCGTCTGCAATCCGACGCTTCTACTGTGGATCCTCTCCTCCTCACTTGCCAAGCCTCGCGATAATTCGACGGTGACGTGTGGCTGGTGCCGTTCTCGACCGGGAGTATCTCCGTGGGTAGAAAGAAGCCAGAGGAAGGCAAATAGCAGTCCCAATTGCCTTTAATAAGGCATGCAGTTCAAGTAGGCAAAATAAGATAGGTGACGAAACGCGTAGGGTTAAGGTAGTCTCGTCACCTATCTTATTTTGCCTCCTTGAACTGGCCTCCGGTATCAATCCTGTGCAGTTATAAATAAAATTGCAGCCAGTTTCATTACCTTAGCGGCTAACCGCTAAGGTAATGAAAGGGTTAAATAGCAGGCACTGCATAGTTCTTTGTACAGGGGGCGGGTGAAGCTTGTAGTTGCCCCAGGGTGGGTGTTTTGGCCTTGCGGGAGGGTGGCAGCAGAAGTTAACCCCTTCAAATGACGTCACGGTGTCGCGTTTCCATGGCAACGTGCCACCGTGAAACATCACGTTGTTGACGTCCGCGGCGCCATTTGACGCTGGGATTCCGAAGGAGCAGGAGGCGGCAGCGAGGAGGCGGCCGACACTGGCAAGTGCCGAGGGGCGGCAGAATTAGAGATCCGCCGCTGACTTCTGCTTCTCCAGCTGCTTTTCTAGAGGAGTAATGAGTGGTACGACCTGACCCAGGCTAGCACCATCTCACATCAGTGTCTGTTCTTGCAAATTCAAATGGTTTATGTAGTACACACAAAACGGGGAGAATGTCCCCGTGTCCTGGAGTGAGACAACTTCCTCGTGTCTTTATCCCATGGCATGCTGCGTAGATACTGGTGGCTGGTGGCTGTTCCTTCAGGAGTTGAAGCAAGGTGGAATTCCACCTGGTTAAAACCTTTTGCCTCAGCTGATGAGTCGCAGATTATACTTTTCTAGCAGCCGTTGCAGTATTCTGAATGCTGTTGCCAAATGCCAAAAATGATCAGAGATTTTACCTGTGACAGCCAGGATCTCATGCACAGGTGAAATCTCATGGTCTCATGCACAGGTAAAATCTCATGGTCTCATGCACAGGTGAAATCTCATGGTCTCATGCACAGGTAAAATCTCATGGTCTCATGCACAGACCTATCATGCTTTAGAAAATGTTGTACAATCAAGTTGATATTGTGTGCAAAGCAAGGAATGTGTTCCAAGTCTCCCGAGCGTGGTGAACATACTATGTCTGCTCCTTTTATGAAACCTGAGGCGAGTCCAAGAAGGGTCATCCATTTTACAATAACATTCCTCAGTCTTTCCAAGACAGTGACACCGGTATTCTTCCAAGTGAAGACAGCAATACATAAAGTAGCTTGTCTAGGAATGACCTCTTTCAACCCATTGCTAGAAGATAGAGAGGATGATGATGATAGAGATGCTGCTGTTGCTGATACCCAGTGGGCCGTCACTGTCATCCAGTCCTTAGTTTGACCAGTACCACTAGTCCACATATCCATAGTTCCAGTAAGTGGTTACTTGCCATTTTCCATGGCCGTGGGGAATTTGTCCTGCATCTCCATGTATAGATTTGGAATGGCTATGGTAATGTGGGCATATAACCTCCCCTAATCTGAGGAAGCCTACTCATAGGATCACATTAAAAGCTAACATAGCAGCCACGGCTCTGGTGATTTGCTGTGCAATATGGTGTCTGGGATCCAACTTCTCTCCTCTTTCCATTGACAGTTGAACAGTTATTGTTTGGGACAAACATTGTCTAGTTGGGAAGTGGACTTAGCCTTTTTTCCCCACTGTCGGTGGAGACTTGGCATCAGCAGCACTAACAGCTGAGGATTGTTGAGAAGATGCCGGGGTGTTAGGGGATAGGACTTGTTGTTGTTGTTGATATTTTGGATTTGATTATTCCAGTGAAGATGAAAAATATTTCCCTAACATACACACCCCCTCAACCACATGAGATCCGCCTTTCAGCTGGACCAAACTCTATGCTATCTGGCAGCCCATAACATCCCCACCTCCAAAGCCAAATGGCACCAGCTATGCCGCTGGATGAAACTCCACCCGAGGCATACCAGTTCTCAGCCCCACAATGAGCAAACACTTTGCCTTTTGATTCAACTCTGTTTTTGTAATTTGTCATTCTGGTCCCCCATTGTACCGTGCTATGGAATATGATGGCGCTTTATAAATAAATAAATAATAATGTTATTGCCACTGGAGTCTCCCCCTTGATGACAAGGACTGGTCTGAGAGAGAATTCGTTTTCTGAAATTAGCGTAACATGTAGGAGGTGCCCCTACCCCTGCTTACTTTTGCATGACAAATGCTGCTGATTGCCTGGCATATACTGTCTGGGTTAGGGAAGGGCACTTTCCAAACACACAATGTGGATTTGTTTGTCTTTGTGCCAGGCATAATAATGCGCGTGTAAAGAGCATGTGGTAACATTGGCTGCTTTTGCTTTCGACCCCAACATAATTATCGTCGTCATCATCATCAACATCAACAACAACACCTTCAACAGCAGCATCATCATCTCACGTTCAACAGAAGTATTAACTTCAACAGAAGCATCTTTAATAATAGTGATTTTTTTCAGCTGGTTGAGAAATTGGGGAATGGGACTGGGAAGGGTTGGTTGTAAGCTGGTTTGTAGTGTTAGAAATGTCCAAACTCTTGGCTACCCCTTTTTGGATTCTCCATGTTTATTACATGAAAGCACATACTGTATTCAGGAACAACTTCTTCTTCCTCTGGCCCAGTGTTCTCATTCTCCGATCTCTCTGTCGCATCTAGAAACGACAGAAGGAGATGGATAATAAGGTGGATGACCTTGGGCACTGGGTACCGTACTGGGTATTCTAGTAGTAGTAGTACTGTACTGGGTATTCTAATAGTAGTAGTACAGTACTGGGTATTCTAGTAGTAGTAGTAGTACAGTACTGGGTATTCTAATAGTAGTAGTACAGTACTGGGTATTCTAGTAGTAGTAGTAGCACAGTACTGGGTATTCTAATAGTAGTAGTACAGTACTGGGTATTCTAGTAGTAGTAGTACAGTACTGGGTATTCTAGAAGTAGTAGTACAGTACTGGGTATTCTAGCAATAGTAGCACAGTACGGGGTATTCTAGTAGTAATAGTACAGTACTGGGTATTCTAGTAGTAATAGCACAGTACTGGGTATTCTAGTAGTAATAGTACAGTACTGGGTATTCTAGTAGTAGTAGCACAGTACTGGGTATTCTAGTAGTAGTAGCACAGTTCTGGGTATTCTAGTAGTAGTAGTACACTACTGGGTATTCTAGTAGTAGTAGCACAGTACTGGGTATTCTAGTAGTAGTAGTACAGTACTGGGTATACTAGTAGTAGTAGCACAGTACTGGGTATTCTAGTAGTAGTAGCACAGTTCTGGGTATTCTAGTAGTAGTAGTAGTACAGTACTGGGTATTCTAGTAGTAGTAGTACAGTACTGGGTATTCTAGTAGTAGTAGCACAGTACTGGGTATTCTAGTAGTAGTAGCACAGTACTGGGTATTCTAGTAGTAGTAGTACAGTACTGGGTATTCTAGTAGTAGTAGCACAGTACTGGGTATTCTAGTAGTAGTACAGTACTGGGTATTCTAGTAGTAGCAGTAGTACAGTGTATGGGATGTTACCTATTCTTTTTTTCAGCAGTGAAAATCAACATGACCTTTTCTCTTTAAGCTTGAAAGAGCTGTTGGGACGTCTCCCTGGAGGGCCCTGCCTTGGTCTTTAGTATTTGCTTTTTTTTTACTACTATTAGTAGTACTCGAAATACTGAGATGCTGATCATCAGGAGGTAAACCATATTGGACAAAAACCACAGTGCAGACTAAAATAGCTGCCCGGCCACTGCCCAGACAAAGGAGAGGACTCGCTGACCACCTGTAACCTAATACCCCACAGGTACAATAAAACGAAGGAAGCTAAAGTTAACCCAACTGTACGTTGCTGACAGATCTCATTAATGATATATTAATAACAGCAGTGTACTGTATGCTAGTAGAGAGAGTAGAGGCAGGTTTGATGGTGATATCACTGCCATTAGCAACAGATACGGGTGTTAGAAGCCCCAACTAGAATCAAACCAAAACCCAATAACGTTTTAGGGCCAAAACCAAAACATGGCGTCAATTGCGCACCTCTACAAATAATCCCTATGTTTTCTGGTTGCTTATCCATAGCTTCGGAGGGAGGGGGAGTTTCTATGGCATCAACAGGTTGTTTATCCGACCCAGTTTCCAGCTAGTAAAGCCCATTCTGTACATAGCCATAAATGACCCCAAGATACGGCCTATAATGTGGTGCGGACCTCACCGACAGTAATGGGGATAAGGGATGTATAATCACATTCAATTTCTTCCAACCTCTTATGATTCCAAGATCAATATCTCAGGAGACTCAGCTCATTAATTAGTTAATAAATAGTGACATGTATTTTGGATGAAGATGTTATAAAAACAGCCCGCACTGCGAGTTATTTATCAAAGTCTCCCGGCTCCACCGGTGCAAGAAAAACAAGGTTAATATGGGAAGGAAATGGCTTTCGTGTCATCCTTCTTCAGAAATCTGCTGTTATTTTTTGGACTTGGATATGTAGCACTTCTTGGGAGTCATGTACTGTATCCACGTATCCAAACTGCAAAGCTGGGGCAAAAAAAATATCCAGATTTAAATCAATAAAAAGAATCTCCTTGGCTTTTAATTGGATTTGTATTAAATCTGGCGCTATTTTTTTGTTCCACTTTTTGCCCCAATTTTGGACCTCGGACCCTTTGATACATTGGGGTTATTTTATTTATTTCCATAATTGCTCCCTTGCAATGCATGATCAAATAGCCCGGACATTAGAAGAATTCGGAGAACCAGGGTTCTTCCCGGAAACCAGTGTCCGCACTGCAAGAGTCTGGAGTGACGACAGAATAGGGCCTCCAATCCTTATTTGATAGCGTGAGCTGGATAGCATTAAAAAACATCAAGGGGATTTAGTGGTGTCTAGATATGCTTAGAATGCCTAACTCCGGGGCGCGGGGGCACCTGCTAACCATGTGGAGCAGAGCATGGTAAGGTACGGAGGTTACATAAACATTCATTATTCATTTCAAATCAACGGAGTACAGCTAATCCGTCCCCGTTACTCTCCTGCTGCGCTGGATGGAACATTGGGCTGACGACTTCAATGAACTATAAGGCATCTTCCAGCATCAGAAGGTGTGCCTAGGTCCAAAGACTGAATACTGTAGTAAATACGCCCCATTAAAATGCCGTCATATGGCACCGTATTATTATTTCACCCACTCCAGTATTCGAACATCCACAATAATGTCAGGATGCAATACAATAAGAGGTTGGACCGACATGACAAGGCATTCATATATTACACTGGGTTCAGAAAAAACAGGACCTTTTTTATATTCATATTTTCATGAACATTTGAGCAGTTACAGGTCTGTCACAGGAGATTATTACATTTAAGAATTATTTGATTATCGAATAAATATTCTTTGGAATTGGTGACGGCGCGTTGACCTCATCCAGCGCATACTTACAATATGGTGTTTAGCGAAGAAGGTAAGCGCGTTATAAAGTGCCTGAGACAGAGCAGGAATGATGGTCCAGAACGCCGACATGAAATGTGTCCTGATGAAGGACGGACGCTAGGAGGACTGAAAAAACTAATTGGTATCGTTCAGGATGGGAGCAGCTGGATCAGCGCGTTCTCGTCTTCGGGCGCGTATTTCAGGGGAACATTTTGAACACAAATTTTATAGTAATCTTAGTGTTTCAGATTTGATTACAGCAGTTTAACACAGTTATGAGCTACGAAGGAAAAACTCCTTTTTCTATTTTAATGAGCACGTACCTCCCGCAGCGCATCTGGGACTTGTTGACATAATACAGTGACATCAATTTAGTTAACATCAGTTGATTATCGACATTGTGCTTCTTATATAGTGTTAATCTACATCACCGACCTACAACTGTGCGCATTGTCATGGGGAGTGAGCGAGAAATATAGAAGATGTGATGAAAGGGGTCCCCCTTTCCCCTGAACACGGTGTATACAGTATGTACATTTCCCCCTCCAAACCTAAACTTCTCTGCAGATGTGATGTTCGTTGATATGAGCTTGCAAACCTGTTTTTTGTCCTTTTCCAAGCTTTCAATGAACGGTCCCGCTGATCTGCGATCCTTGATGTGGGATTTTCGTGTGGTGTTTTTCTTACTCCAGCCAGGAAATTAAACCTTCAGAAACAATTCTGAAAAAACAAAAACCCAGAATAAAGCCTGGTGTGTTTGTCAGTTTTCTGTGGCACACCTTCATTTGTACTGACTGAGATACAAGACTTCCACATGGCAGAAAATGCTGAGTTCAGGCCCAGCTATCTGGGTATTGTGACAATGCACTTTTGTTCTGCCAGAGTTACATCATATCTGTGGGGCAGAACATATTTACTTTATACGGGGACTGAACTATACTGAACTACTTGGAATAACATTCAGGGGTTAAATATACACATTTATATACCGTTTTATGGGTGGTTAGTTAAGGGAGTCAGACATGCAAATAGATAAATATATTATGAGTCCAACTTTTTTTTAACCCCTTTGCTGCTGGAGGGGCTGATAAGACACTACAGAGCATTCCACTGAAACATATACAACACACAATGAGGTCAATATAAAGACCCTAATACATGAGAAACACGCATACACTCAGATACACGCACGCACAAAGATGCTTACACAGCAGGCGTGGGCAGCTCCAGTCCTCAACGAGCACCAACAGGTCAGGTTTTCAGGATATTATTTTTAAATTTATATTATATATTTTTAATTTTTTATTGACAGGTCATTTCAGATTATTTAAAAACTTGAAAAATGATAATATTTGAAAATGTGCCAAGCAGTTATAACATCTGCACTATAATATATATATATATATTATATATACTATATATATATATATATATATATCAACTTTACGTACAACTGGGGTTTTATGGGACAACTGCACTTTGCTCCTGTTATTTTCAGGCAGCTGACAGTACTAGGGCCCCATCAAGTCCCTAAGTTCCCAGCGGGCCACCAGTTAAAGAGCCCTGTCCTACATGTTTCCATCATTTCATTTAGGCAACCTGTGACTAGTGCAGGGAGCCACACGCACCACATTCTAGAGCACGGGTGCTCAACTCCAGCCCTCAAGCCCCACAAACAGGGCAGGTTTTCAGGATATCTCAGCTTCAGCACAGGTGGCTCAATCAGTGGCTCAGTATTCGACTCCAGCACCTGTGCTGAAGCAGGGATATCATGAAAACCTGTCCTGTTGGTGGCCCTTGAGGACTGGAGTTGCCCACGCCTGCTGTATAAGCATGTTTGTGCATGTGTGTATCTGTGTGTATGTGTGTTTGTCATGTAAAATGCACAGTGCTGAAGAAGGGACTGATTGTGCCACCTGTGCTGAAGCCGGGACTGATTGAGTCACCTGTGCTGAAGCAGGGATATCCTGAAAACCTGTTGGGGGGGCTTGAGGACTGGAGTTGAGCACCCCTGTTAGAGTAAACTTTCCTTAAGCTAAGTGGTTTTGCTTTTCTTCTGTTGGAATCTCTATTTCTCTGTAAGGGCTGCAGCATCTGGATACTACTAAAATATGAGTTATTAAGTTTCTTTGTCCTTATGTACAAAACACCTGTGTATAAGAGAAAGTATGTTGCATAAAGTGATTTCTCTATGGCAGTGTTTTTTTTAGCCAGGGTTCCCCGGGCATCCCTAAAGGGTTCAGTGCAACTTGCAGGTAATATGAAAATGTTACCAAATACAGAAGAATTTACAATGCATCTGATCTCAACGCACTATAGAGAGGGGTTGGGGATCCTTCAATGTCCTCCTGAGCGTCAGACCGCTATTTTAGATAGGGTTGGCGGTTCCTTATCAAATGCATCATCTGACTCAACGCGGCTATTAGAGAGGGTTGAGGTTCCTTACAATGCATCTGATCTCAGACGCGCTATTAGAGAGGGTCGGGGGTTCCTTACAATGCATCTGATCTCAGACGCTCTATTAGAGAGGGTTAGGGTTCCTTACAGTGTATCTAATCTCAGACATGTTATTAGAGAGGGTTGAGGTTCCTCACAATGCATCTGATCTCAGAGGCGCTATGAGAGAGGGTTGGGGGCTCCTTACAATGTATCTGATCTCAGACGCGCTATGAGAGTGGGTTGGGGTTCCTTACAATGCTTCTGATCTCAGACGCGCTATGAGAGTGGGTTGGGGTTCCTTACAATGCATCTGATCTCAGACGCGCTATTAGAGAGGATCGGGGTTCCACAGAATTTTACAATATAATTATAGTGTTCCTTAACCAATAAAAAAAGGTTAGAAACCACTGGGCTGAAATACATTTGATGGACCGAACTGAAAATTATGCTCCGTTCCTGTGAACGAGTTTTCAAAGCCTCGCAGGCCATGTGAACTGCGGGGAAAAGGAATAAAGGCATGGTCTTTTACTGTATAATAGGCTGATTGTCATTAATTAGGGATGCTTCTGGGTGAGTCATCCTTAACTAACCACAACTGAAACTTTTTATTCCATCCCAAACCATCTCTGTGTTTTGTCTGTCTCACTGACAGCGAGCACACAGGAGGTACCATCAAGTGCAAATTGAAACTTTGTCTTTTTACAATGGACACTTTTGCATTTGTTCAGACTTACAGCTGCCACTCAGGTCCCTATTCAATAGGCTTTGAAGATGCTTTCCCTGTGCTGGGGGAGAGTTCAGCTTCATTCAAACGAATGGGACTTCACGACACATACCCACTGAAAAACTAAAATGATTATGTAGCCCTGTTTCCTATTGAACACAGACCGCTACCATATGCTGTATAACCTGTAGGCTCACAGGGCCAAAGCCTCTGCCACGGAGAGCCTGGGGCACACGTAATACTGAATGATACCTGATACTTGGTGCAGCGCCTCCACCTGCGACAGCTCCCGCCAGAGGGGGAGTGGGTCTTCGCAGGACACTTATGTACATCAACACACTCACAGCAATATAAATAACCAAATGACTTTACTAGCATGAATAAAGGTTGTGTGGTGATACTCATTAACCGGTGTCCTTCCCTAGAGGAGACACTATCTACGGCGTCTCGCAGGACGCTAACTCCCCTTCTACACGGGGTGATCCCACCCCGTGTCCAGTTTCCCTCTCCAGTCCAATATCCCCCCACCCTCCGAGTGAGATACGGAACCTATATATATATATGTGTGTGTGACTGCGCAGCCACTGTGTCCTGACTAAGGTGATATCGTTGGTGCACTTGTGGTTTTCCTGCCGGGCACTCCAGTACCCGGGCCTGCAAGGTCTTCACAAAGGATCAGTGGGCCGAGTTGACGTCACAAGGCCGTCCGGGGCGATCCCACCCAGACGCGCGGCAGCACGGTAGCAATACAGCACGGCAGCAGAGTCTGAGCCCAGACCTCCTGCTAACAAGCAATGTCTCTGGTAACGATCATTCACACACTACGGGAACCGGAACCTGTCTAGGGCCATTCCTTAACTCTGCTCCACACTACTGGGGCTCAGGGCTTAACTGGGCCAGGGGTACAAGGCCTAGGTAGGGGCTGACTGCCTCCTTACTCCGGAGCTCCGTCTCCTTCCTCCTCCCGCTAGCTCTGAGCCACGTGCGCGCCCCTCGACCCCTATATCCTCCTTCCTTTCTGCCTTCCTCCCAACCCAATTGGTCCTCGAGCGTCACGGGGTCCCGCGGGGCTGCTAGGACTCGTAGTTCCCTATGCCCCACCCTATGAGAGCTACTCCTCCTTCGCGGGCTTTTACTGCTAGGCCCTCGCATGCGCAACCTCCTGCTCCCCCTGTTCTACGCCTGCGCCAACTCCCAACATGGCGGCGCCCTATTCGCGGAACCTCCGATGTACCGGAGCGTTCCCTGCCCTGCCGCAACCTTCCCACCCGACAACAATAACTGCGGGCAAGGGGAGCCCGGCTACAATTACAAGAACTTTACTCTGTGTATAAAAGGCAGAGTGAGGCCCTATAAAGCTCTCTGCAGACAGAGAGGTTCTGTGTGTATTTCACGCCTCTCGTTGTAAATGGATAAATAATAATTATTATCACATTCTCCATGCGTAACGTCACACACGGTCACAGGTAACATCTGTGAATAAACTGCAAATCTGCGCTCGTCTGTAACTGGGAACCAGCCAATCAAACGTCGTTCTAAACATCTGGCAAACTCGAGAAGAACCCTGTGAGGTTGGAAGGCTTGTGTACTGGAGACTACGGATTCGTCCAATAAAAAGGTACTACATATTACTAAAAGGTGCATAGTACCTATTATCACAGTACTCTAGTTATTACTCCTTTATTGTTACTTCCTTCCTATTCTCCATGCCGTATTAGCTCCATCACAGCCAGAAGGGGGATGGACACACTGTTTCCATGACAGCAGAGAGGATAAGTGGCCATTTGAGAGCAGGAAAGCAGATACTGACGCCTTCAGATAAGACGGGGTGTCCAACTCCAGGTCTCTAGGAAGTCCAACAGGTCAGGTTTTAAGGATATTCTTGCTTTAGCACAAGTGGCTCACTCAGTGAGTCAGTCGTTGGTGGTCCTTGAGAACCGGGGGTGGCCAGTCCTGAGATAAGACACGTAATACCTTGTATGTTCCATAACATAAGAAGAACGTCACTTGGAAAGAGAACATTCTCCAAGTGACGTGTTAATGTTCCCACTATTTGGATACATGAACAAACCAGGGCCGGCTTTACTGTATGGGATACTGTATGGGATACTGTATGGGATACTGCATGGGATACTGTATGGGATACTGTATGGGATACTGTATGGGATACTGCATGGGATACTGCATGGGATACTGCATGGGATACTGTATGGGATACTGCATGGGATACTGTATGGGATACTGTATGGGATACTGCATGGGATACTGTATGGGATACTGCATGGGATACTGCATGGGATACTGCATGGGATACTGCATGGGATACTGTATGGGATACTGCATGGGATATGTGGTCCCACACGCCTGCCGTTCTGGGTCTGAGCCATCGGAAATGTCAGAAATAGATAAGGTATTTTGCAAGTTTGGCCTAGAGGCAACACCGCAGCCACAGAGGGAAGGGAACACGGGTTTGGCGAGCTCTGTGGGTGACTATCCCTGAGACCTGGATATTAATTAGATGAAGGCGCAGGTGTTAATAGGGGTCATTTATCAAAGTCCCTGCTGTAAAATTGGGTCAAAGAAACTGTGGAATCGGACATTTGGTTGCAGCCATTTTTGCGGTGACCAAGTCACCGCCAGGATTTGGCCGCAAAGAGCCTTTGCCGCAGCTGCTCCGCCGCTCAGCATTCAGCCCCCGGCCGTTTCACCAATAAGGTAAGTTGATATAAATGGTTTTAGCAGTAAGGGTAGAGGGTTAAGGATACGTGTTTAATGGTAAGGGGTTAGGATAAGGGCGTAGGATAAGGGCGTAGGGTAAGGGCGTAGGGTAAGGACGTAGGGTAAGGACGTAGAGTAAGGGCGTAGGGTAAGGGCTTAGGGTGAGGATGTAGGTTAAGGGTGTAAGGTAAGGGCGTGGGATAAGGGTGTAGTGAAAGGGTGTAGGATAAGGGAGTAGGGTAAGGGAGTAGGGTAATGGGCTAGGATAAGGGCATAGGATAAGGTCATAGGATAAGGGGTTAGGGTAAGAGCGTAGGGTAATGGTGTAGGGTAAGGGCGTAGGGTATGGGCGTAGGTTATGGGGTTGGAGTAAGGGCATAGGATAAGGGATAAGGGTGTAGGGTAAGGGCATTGGATAAGGGTTAGGGCAAGGGTGTAGGGTAAGGGCTTAGGATAAGGGTTTAGGGTAAGGGCTTTTAGGTAAGGGCTTCAGTATTGGATAAGGAGTTAGGGTAAGGACGTAGGGTAAGGGTGTAGGGTGAGGGAGTGTGGTAAGGGTTTAGGATAAGGGGCTAGGGTAAGGGTATTGGGTAAGGGCGTAAGGTAAGGACGTAGGGTAAGGGTGTAGGATAAGGGCGTAGTGAAAGGGAGTAGGATAAAGGCATAGGGTAAGGGCGTCGGTTAAGGGTACGTAGGGTAAGTGGTTAGGGTAAGGGTGCATAGGGTAAGGGCGTTAAGGTTTTTACGGTATTCAGAAGCATTAATATTAGGGGTTAAGATTATGAGTTTTAATATAAGGGCAATAAAACACACACATGAACACGTCGCTCGCCAATCAAATGACAACAAAAAGAGCTACCTGGTGCATGGGGGGAAAAATAGCATAGAACACACAGATCAATGATCACAGAGGATCACAAAAAGCCCCCAATAATTGCACTCTAAATAGGTGATACTAACAATAATAGTGTCAGCTCAATGAAAGCCAAAATAGCCTAACCCCTAAATGGGGTCAACCGCTAAGGTCACACTAGAGTACATGAAAATAATAAAGTTTCATTAAACCAATAATTAATTAAAACCCGACGAAAAACCATAAAAATGCATAGATAAAATCCCCATGCGTTGGATGAAGGCAAGCAAGGTAAGTAGTGTGTTATAATGCTTAAATAGCACAAACAATCATAGTGCTGTAATCAGGTGTACAGTCACATATAAGCTGTGCACAAGGCTGTGCAAACAAGAGAACAACATGCAGAGCCTTCCGCAGAAAGGCAATGCTTCTGGCCACCAGGGGAAACCCCCCCTCCCCCAATTAGTTTCTTTTACAGTTGTACTATGTAACTATGTGTACTGATTTATATCTATCAAGGTCTCTTCCATTTACAAATGTGCAGCTAATCTCACATATTTAGATTGTAAGCTCTGTAGGGTATGAACTGCGTAACTCCCATTGTTTCACTTGCTGCTTAGCACACTTGTGCCACTTTGTATATTATCACTGTTTTGGAGACATATTGTATCTTTCCTAGAACAGAGCCTTCTTCTACACCCTGTTTCAGCCCGTACCATACCAATTCCTAAACATGAAAATCCTGGCGTTGGGACGTCCCATATGCTACAACGTTAGGAGAAAGAATAAAACCCTGGAGATTCTTTAGAGAGGAGTATAACAATGCCCCCTGCTTCCTCCCCAGCCTCTCTCCTCTGGGAAGAAGACGGAACGATGTCCCGGGGAGGAAAGTTGCATATTTAATGTCTGATTAGGGAAAGAAAATAGGCACATTACATGCTCACAGAGTGACGCTTCTGGGATTTGGTTCCACATGAAATTCAGATGTGGTTTTAGGAACATCCCATTTTGCCCAACAGAAGGACAGCGCTCAAGTTCACAGATAGAATTTACACGCATGTTTGTGTGTTCAGGCCTGAGTGATTTCAGTCTTCTGCTCTCCTAGGAAAGACCTCAATTAGCATCCTTACAAGAATGCCCTGCTATATCTGATTAAGGATGCATTCCTTCCCAAGGTGGATTTTACCCCTGGGGAAGAAAAAAAAAAAATAGATGGTAGAAATGTGAAAGTTACTGGCTGCTGGCTCCTCCAGCACTGAAGGAGTTAAAAACCAGCACTTTTCACATTTATTATTCAATAATTCATTGATAACAACTTCAAAACCCAGACTTCTTTGTGAGGAAATAGGAGATATTTGATACAGTTGCAAAAGGCCTTAATATACTGGTAGGTTTCCTGGGACGTTTATAGCATTAAATAAGGGAGATTCGCCTCAGAAAGCATGAAAACGTTTGTTCAAATGAAGAAGTAGCAAAAAAATGTTTTCCTGTAAAGTGAACACTGCAGTTTGCTTCTTTATAGAATAATATATATATATATATATATATATTTTAAAGTAGAGGTATCAGTACCGTGTTAGCCAAGCTTCAATAATCAAAAAATAAATAGATGATACCGTTCTGTAGCTGACGAAATGCTTTTATTTGTGCGAGCTTTCGAGATACACTGATCTCTTCTTCCGGCGATGTTACAATGAATGAAGCAAGCAAAGGGAATACTTAAAAACAGTGTCTCTTGGAATGTTATCTGTGCTGGTCCTTCCCCCGGTGTGGATGAGATTTATGGCTAGAGGTGTTAAATGGTTCCTGAAAGTAAGTGATGTAAGAGTGTGTGTGTGTATCTGTGTGAATATAAATGAATGGAGAGCCCACAGTGTATACAGTGCTTTACAAAAGGGGTGTGTGGAGTGGGAGTTAATATAAATGGTGTGGGTAGGTGTGGAAATGTGAGAGATAGTAGCATAACTAAAAGTGTGTGTGGATACTATGTGGTCCCTATTGGTGTATAGGGATGGAAAAACAAGGAGTATTAGTATGTGTAAGAGACAGCTGTGTGTGCATACATATAGCACAGTATGTACAGACATGGCCTTTAGTGCTCATGGGAAGAGAGTTCACTTGTGTCAGTAATGACTCATAAAATTTCGATCTCTGTTTAGGCCACCGCTAAGTGTCCCGAACAGTTGCATAAATTTGTATTCATGCAACCGTCTCTCTTTCGGTGTTTTAAGTTTACCTTTGAGTATGGCAACCCTCAGATCGTTCCTCTTATGGCCAGAGTCAAGATGCAAAACCTGCGCAATGCTCTACACAGCGGACACAATACAAATACCACACAGGAATCGGGAATACAAAATCAGAGGAAGGTTCACCTGTTCCTCCAGCAATGTCGTGTACCTCATCATGTGCATGAAATGCCCAGGAGGCTGCTACTACATAGGTGAGACAGGGCAGGGGCTAAACAAGAGAATGAACCTGCACCGCCACAGCATCACGCGCGGAACAAGAGACAGTCCTGTCGGCGAACATTTCTCTGACTCTGACCATAAGATGAACGATCTGAGGGTTGCCATACTCAAAGGTAATATATTACTTTTGGCATATTAAAGTGTTTTTTTTAATTTACTCACATTGAGTGCTGGGAACATCACCCTTTTTTGCTCTCTAGTTGTGGGAGGCGAAGGGTCCCTCCTGCCGTTCCCGAGCACCAGACATTATATACTTTGGGAGGGCTGTCTGTAACACCGTACTTTGTCTTATTCGAGCCCGGGGGGATCTATGTACAAGTCTGTTAAAGGAGCAATCCAAGCGGGCTGGTTTTTTTTGTGTGCATAGAATTGAAGCAGGGGGTCTCCGGACTTGAACCCCATTCATTTCAGCGCATAGAACCCCCTGCTTCCTGAGACACTTACCTTTGAAGGGCGTGCCGGTATCGCCTGCACGTTTAAAGCCCCCACGTCATGTGGGGCAATAGGAAGCCACACCGGCTGATGTCGCGGCTTCTGATTGGCCCGCAGGGCGCGGGAGGTTTGAAAAGTGGCCATTACGTGAGCCCCAGCTACTGCAGCTAGCCGGAGCAGCTACCGGCACCCCCTATGGTGGTAAGTATCTCCAGAAGCAGGGGGTCTCTGGAGCTGAAATGAATGGGGGTTCAGCTCCAGAGACCCCCAGCTTCAATCCTATGTAAAACCCCGTCCAGCCTGGCATGCCGCTATAAGCCCCAGCGAACAGGTTCTCGTCTTTGACTTTGTAGAGGTTTCAGTGTGCGGCAAATCTTTGCATAGAGTTACCTTGATACATAGTTCACTTTGTCCTAGTTTGTATTGTTGCTAATTTGCATGTGTTGAATTAGATTTGATATTAAAATCTAGGCTATTTGTGGCTGATCCCGGTCGTGATGAAACCATTGGGTTTCCCAATCAAGGCACGATTTCTCTGCTCTTCTGTGCAATGGCTGCACTGTGTGAGGTGTATCGTAATGCCCTGCATGTTAACCACCAGGGGTGCTCAACGCCAGTCCTCCAGCCCCCCCAACAGGTCAGGGTTTTCAGGGTATCCCTGCTCCAGCACAGGTGTCTGTCAGTCCCTGCTTCAGCACATGTGGCTCAGTCAGTCCCTGCATCAGCACAGGTGGCTCAAACAGAAGCTCAGTCTGAGCCTCTGATAGAGCCATCTGTGCTGAAGCAGGGATATCCTGAAAACCTGACCTGTTGGTGGGGGCTTGAGGACTGGGGTTGAACCCCCCTTTTATAGACAAATCTCTCCAATCCTCTCCTTCTACTACCAACATTGATAACAAAATATACAATATTATTCTGAACGGAAGATAATGATCATATAACACAAAAATAACAGATATTAGAAGATTTTATCCAGTGCATTTAAAGGCACGGTCTCTCTACAAAACAATGTATCACGTTTACAATATACACTATTTAATCAGGCAAAAGGTGTAAGAACGTAGCACAAACTGTGCGTTTGTCTCAGATTACAATTCCCTTTAATGGATTTTTGTAGTTTTATTACAGACTTTGAACAACTTCCAAATCTCTTTATTTAGAGCTACTGGCATTTGTTTCGTTTTTATTTTAATACTAAAACAACATTTTCATCACTGTATCAAAGTGAAAAGCTGACACGCGGATTATTCTTTGGTGAAATTGGCCAAATCCCTCCAATGGAATCCCTATTAATATAGGTAACATGTGTGTTACAATGTAACCCCCATATACGTGTTTGTGTGGAAATATTTACCTACCCCTTCCTCCCCAGAAGAAAAGGGGTTAATTTGCATGGTTTCACACTGGGCCAAGAGAAGATTCAACTTGACAAGGGGTATAATTGGGACACCCCCTGCCTTGCCTTGTACCCCTCCCATTGGTTTAATATATGTCTGTCATTCTTAAGAGACCATGAGGAAAAGCATGAAAAAAATCCAAAGCAATAATGTGAACAGAAGCTGTTTAGATTGACACATGAAATCATTTTTGCATTTTTTCCTTCAAAGCATAGTGAAATATATTCATAGCATATATACCTAACAGCTGCTGTTTGGCTGAGCTTAATAACCCTCCGCTTTGCAGCTAAACCGTGTGACATTTTTCAGGTCCTCGCACTTAGCGAGAATATTAATATGCTTATTTTTAAGTGCTATTTATCTATCTTGCATTTTGTCGACAAAAATATTTTCTATTTTTCTTTGTATTGTGAGAAAAGAAGGGGGGAGTTAAAACAGACCCTATCGTGTGTGTGAAACACAAATGTGGGTATTAGTTATATATTTTAATTTTTTAAAATTAATTTTAGTATTTTTTTAAATAGTAGTACTCACTGTATTTTATCATATTTTGATGACTTATTTCAGTTCCTTTAGCACAAGAACCCCCAGAGTTTTTGTGCTTGCCATTTTGTAGGTATTTGAAGCAGCTGTCCGTTCTGAGGGGCATTTATTCTTGTATTTTTCCCCCTACTTTAAGAAATATATTTTTGTCCTTCACAGTGCTGTTTTGTTTTTAATCATAAGCTGCGTTCAGGAGGCATATATGTTTTAAATATGAGGGGGTAAATTCCATGTACACGCCGATGTGTCAGTCTGGTCCGTTTACGGATTAACCCCTCTCGAACCGCCACTTCGGATAATGTAGAATTACCCCGTGTCAGGGAGTTTAAAATGGAGCTCACTCCACAGCCCAGTCTAAAGGTTACCATGGTAACCTTGGACACTATAGATGACGAAAGTCATGATTATTTTTAACATATTAAATACTAGCATTATATGAGTTAAACTTACATAGACTTCCGGCAGGGATATCTGCTGTAATATTATTATATTATTTAAAATGACCAATTTTAACAGGATTTTTTGATGGTGAGAGATTTTGGAACCCTTAGGGGCCATATGAAAAACTCATTTGTTCCTTGACGCAGTAGAAGTTCACTTAATTGCTTGTATAACCGCTCCCTATAACATCTCCATTAATTGCTTCTATAACCACACCCTATAACTCCGATATATATGATTCAATAACCACTCACTGTAATTCCTTCTCTTACTGCTCCTATAACCACTCACTATAATTCCTTCCCTTACTGCTCTCCTATAACCACTCGCTATAATTCCTTCCCTTACTGGTCCTATAACCCCCCTCTATAATGTCACCCTACAGATGAGCCAGGCCAGATTCTTGGAAACCTCTGGGATCCTAATAAAATCGCCCGTCCCGTTTTGCCGTTTTGTATCAGAGAGAGTGAGGCAGAGAGAGCCCTGAAAGAAATAATAATTATATAACAATTATATCATCTCCTACTCTTTCTCTCAGTCAAAAATAAGATGAATATATACAGTTAACTCGTCTGACAGTCCCAGTACACTTTGTTTAGCTAATAGTTAGTACTAGCTGAGAGACCCGGCGTTGCCCGGGATGTAAATGCGTAATACAGTAGGTCGTATTATTTATAAATCGTGGAACAATAGGTGACTATTTTTTGGAAAGGTTGGATAATAATGTTGAAAAGAAAGATGGAAGAAAATGTAATACGATGTTGTATAAAAATGGTTTATTGTAAACACACCACAGTACAATGTATATTTTGGTGACATAAGTGATGTGAAAATGTGAGGCGTGTGTCCTGCTAGGGTGTGAGGCGGCGGGTGGGTGTTCAGTACGGGTGGCGCGTGGGTAGTGAGTGCTGGCTGTGGGTCGGGGTCCTGCTAGGGTGTGAGGCGGCGGGTGTGTGGCGAGTGCGGGCGACAGCTGGTCAGTGATATTGTTGCGTAGGGGCAGGAGGCGGCAGGTGTGTGTCGAGTATGTGGGGTGGGTGATAGGCGGCGGGTGTGTGTCGAATGGCGGGTGTCTGTTGAGTGCGTGCGGCGGCTGTGTGGCGCAGGGATGTGAGCGGTGGGCGGGTGAAAGGCAGAAGTGCGGGTGGGCGAAAGGCAGAGGCGGGAGGGCGGACGAAAGGCGTTGAAGGAGGGGAGGTGAGGTCGGAGGGGTGGTGGGGGGG
>CM071574.1:202908-286346 GCA_036426205.1 Ascaphus truei
TGTGTGTGTGTGTGTGTGTGTGTGTGTGTGTGTGTGTGTGGTGTGAGTGTGTGTGTGTGGTGATTGTGCGCCACTATGTGTGTGGTGTGTTGTGTGTGTGTGTGGTGAGAGCAGGATGGTTGTGAGGACAGATCAGTGTAGATGCAGTGCTGTGATTGCAGCATAACGTGACTACTGTGCATGTGGTGGTGTGGGGTTGTGTGTGGGTGTGTGGTGGGTGGGTGCTTGTAGTACATGATGTGTGTGTGTGTGTGTGTGTGTGTGTGTGTGTGTGTGTGTGTGACAGTGTGTGTGTGACAGTGTGTGTTTTTGTTTTTTTTGTGGACCTTTGGCCCGTCACTCCGCCTCAGGCCAATGCGAGGTGTGGGGGGCGGGCCAAGGGGGTGGTGTGAGTGTGTGAGGCCAATGAGAGGTGTGCGGGGGCGGGCGGCCCAAGGGACCAATGAGATTGCCGCTAGGGACACCGGACATCCAGGCAGGCAAACATACAGTGCTTTCACTAATATAGTATAAGATGTATAGAATTATGTATGTATATCAGTATGTATGCCTTTCGTTGTATAGCGATATCCATGTACATAGCGCTTTCCAGTAGTAGCAGACGTAACAATATCACAAACATGTAACACACACGTGTATTGGGAGTAAGCTGTACAAACAGAAGAGTAAACAGTAGGAATAGGAGTCCCTGCACCGAAGAGCTTACAATCTAAGTAAAGTGATATTAACGATAAGAGCTGTGATCAACTGGAAGCCAAATATCTACCATTTTTAATGTTTGCATTATAATTGTTGGTACGTTAGAAGGGCTTTTTAACCCCTTCCAGCACTGTGGCAAAGCAGCCTGCTGTGTCTCCCTGCAGTTTAAACTCCACTGCGGAAGTTCCCAAGATTCCTGAAAAACTTTCTCCAGAAGGGAAATGTCCCTGCAAGAATTCACAAAAAAGGCGGAGAAAGGCCAGATAAACGGGTCTGAACCTCTACCAACTCCAGTCCTAAACAGGTCCGGTTTTCAGGATATCCCAGCTTCAGCACAGGTTACTCAATCAGTGGCTGTGTTATAATGACCACTGATTGATGGCCCATCACGCGTTCTGAATCACAGGAAAGGAATTACCCTTATTATAAAGCTAATATAAACTGAATTAGAGACTGGCCACATTTTCAGCAAAATATGTTGTAGAGTTAGAAAAACAAACTGCCGCTGGGAAAGGTTATACAGGCGGTCATCGGTTATCCGACACAATGCGTTTTCTCAAAATGGCGTTGTAAAGCGAAACGTTGTAAAGCGAAACACCTTTTCCCATAGGAACACTGTTTAAATGAAAGGTTCTGTTCCCGAAGGCATTTTTAACACTAAAATACACCAAATATTTTATGCAGGCAATAAGATACGCAGCACACACATAAATTATATAGTGTATATACTGTATTATATCTATAATATAACATAATAAATAATATATTATATATATTAATTTATATTAATATATATACAAAAACGCTCTTACGACGCTTTGCAACGTTGTTTATGTGAATGTGTATATATATATACCACATACACAACGATGCAAAGCGTCGTAAGGAGACGTGGAAAGACGTTTTGGCGTTTTGTAATAATGAAAATAGGATATGCATTGACAGCGTTTGGGAAAGCAATGCGTCTTAAAGAGCGATAGCGTTGTAAAAACGAGGACTGCTGTACTCAAAAAATGTAGCAAAAGTTCACACATTGGAAAAAAAAAAAAAGAATATGGAAACAAATGTGCACAATATTGCGCGATTGAAAAAACTGCGATTGTGAATTTCCACAATTCCGCCCGTCACTCGTCACTCGTCTGGAAAACTTCAGAAGAGATTTCTTCTGTGTGTCAACAGCGCCATCTTGTGGCATTACCACCAGAGTTTTTACTAAAGTCCCTGTTGACACAGGAAATCCGTTATAGGGGCGCCCAGATTTGCTTTAATTTATGCTAAAATGGTGATAAATGGCCGGATACAAAATTGAGGGTATTGTCGGGCACTTGTTCTGCTCAATAATAACCATCCATCGCTGGGCCAGAAGGAGATTTCCTGGTTGTAATGGTAAAGGATTAGTTCCGCCTAGGGGTTTTTTTGCGTTGTTCTTAGCTCATCTTGTTTTACGAGGTTTGAATCAAATATATGCATATATGCAGGTTTAAAAAACCCAAAGCACAACTCGTTTCACGTCTATTAAATTTAAACCGAACGAGGGGTTTTTTCTAGGACACTTTTGCTTGATTGTGAAGAACAGTAAAAAGGTCTCAAAAGCAGAAGTGGATAGAGCAATATATTCCAACCCAATTACATGAGATATGAAATAGGGGGGGGTCTCTGGACTGACGAACCACATTCAGCTCCGTGTCTGGGAACCCCCTTGCTTATCCAAGATACGTACTACTGAAGGTTCACCCCAGTAACACTCTCTGGCTAATTTAAAAATATAGAGGTGTATAAACCTGTGCCACGTGAAGTCTATAGGGATAACAGGAAAGGTATCCATACGCGTAGATGGAGTACAAGGCCCAGCAACTGCTAGTAGAGGGTACGGTGGTAAGATATCTCATTTGTAGGGCTTATCGATCGTGGGGGGTCAGTACATTAATTAGCCAGGGATATCGTTATGGATCCCGGTTCTCAAGGACTTCTTTTATTATTGAAACTAGCTGAGAGACCGCGTTTGCCCGGGAGCGATTGGAATGGTCCCGCTCCCCCCTCTCTGTCCACTACCCCTACTATCTGCTCCCCATTGCCCTTCTCTGTGAGGGACTGGGTGAGTTAGTGACTGGGCGGGTGAGTTGAGTCATGGGAGCGGTGGGTTGAGTCGTTTGTGATTGGGTGGGTGAGTGGTTAGTGACTGGTGTGTTGGGTGAAGATAGAGTTTGAACATTGGTATAGAGTGGACTGTGGGGGGTGGTAGAAGTTGGTTAGGACATGGGTGGGAGGTGGAGGATTGAGTTAGTGACTGGGTGGGGTGGGAGTTAGGGACTGGGTGGGTGGGTGAGTTAGGAGTGTAGTTATGGACGGGTGGGTGAGTTAGTGACCGGTCGGGGTGAGTGAGTTAGTGACCCGATTGTGTGACGTCTGGGGTGTGGTGAGTAGGTGACTGGTGTGAGTGAGTCTAGTGAGTGGGTGTGAGGTTAGTGACTGGTGGGGAGTAGTGAGTGGGGAGTAGTGACGGTGGGTGCTGGGTGTGAAGTAGTGAATGGGTGTGCTGCGGTGAAGTTCATATGACTGTGGCGGGGTGAGTCGTGGAACCGGGGGTAGTGAGTTAGTCACGGGTGGTTACGGGAGTAGTGAGGTGGTAGTGAGTAGTGCTGGGTGGTTGAGTTAGTGGGACCCTGAGTTAAGTGGACTGGGTGGGTGGGTGAGTTAGTGGACATGACGTTGTGACTGGGTGGTGGGATGATTAGGGTATGGGTGGGAGAGTTAGTGAGTGCGGTGGTGAGTTATGATGGGCTGGGTTGAGTTCCGAGTTGTTGAGTGGGGTGCGCGTGAGTGGGATGGGGAACGTTAGTGACTGGGTGGGTGGGTGAGTGAGTTAGTGAGCTGGGGTGTGTGGAGTTAGTGCTGGGGTGGGGGGAGTTATAGGTACGGGGGTGGGGAGTGTGAGTGAGTTAGTGTCTGGGGTGGGGAGTAGGTGACTGGTGGAAGCAGGCTGGTAGAGGGTTAGTGACTGGGGGGTGGGGTGAGTTAGGGACTGGTGGGTGGGTGATGTGTAGTGCAATTATTCTAGTGGTGGGTGGCGTGAGTTAGTGGAGGGGTGGGTGAGGTTAGTGACTGGGGTGGTTAGTTATTGAATGCGGTGGGGGGGGTGAGGTTAGGAACTGGGGGGTGGCGGTGGGTGAGTTAGTAAGTTGGTGTGGGTGGGTGGGTTGAGGTTGTGAATTGGTGTGGGATGATGAAGAGTGAGCGGGGTGATTGGCTGGGTGTGGGAGTTTGACGTTAGATGAATTTGGTGAACTATAAGGGTGGGAGTAGTAGATTGAGTCGGAATGGGCGTGGTGAGTTAGTGACCTGGGTGGGTGAGGTGAGTAGTGGACTGGGTGGGGAGTTATGACTGGGAGTGGCGTGGTGGGAGTTGGGTGGGTGGGTGAGATGAGGGGTGGTGCTAGGGTGACTGTGGTGGGTGGGTGAGTAAGTGACGGGTGGGTGAGTTGTGACTGGGGTGTGGTTAGTGTGCGTTAGTGAGGTGTGAGTGAATTGGTGGGTGAGTCCGAGTAGTACATGGGGGCTGAGTTATTGACTGGGTGAAAGGAGTGAGTTAGTACTGTTAGGTGAGTGTGAATGGAGTGGTGGAGTGATATCTGTTCGTGACTGGGTTGGGGGTAGTGCGGGGTGAGTAGTGATGAGTGGGTGGGTGGGCTGAGTATTGCAGTTGTAGTGGGTGGGTGGTTGTGATGGGTTAGTGAGTGGGTGGGGATGAAGGGTGAGTGGGTGCGTTAGTGATGGTGGGTGGGTGGGTGGGGTGGGGAGTTAGTTGACTGGGTGGGAGTTAGTCAGGACTGGGTGGGGAGTTGTACGTGGGGTGGAGTTAGGTACTGGTGGTGTGCGTGCGGTGGCAGCGTTGAGTGACTGAGAGTGGGGGTGGGCCGTGGTGGTGAGGATGTGAGTGAAGGGTGTAAATTTCGCCCTCCCCCCCCCATCCGGTCGGGTGGGCGGGCATGAAGCTAGAGGGCAGGCTCGGCACTACCTTTCCCCCCCGCACCCCAACCATACCTCCCGTGGCAGTCGGCACTGCAAAGTAGCGTCGCATCCCACACACTGTGCATCGACTCGATCCACTCAAGGCATCATGAAACGAATAGCGGTTAGGGGGTCGGTCAAATGGCACGGGAGGGGCGTGGGGGGGGGGCCCAAGGGCAGGGGGGGGGCCAAGAGCAGGGAGGGCGGGAGGGGCAGGGGGGGCCAAAGGGAGGGGAGGCACGGGCAAACGGGCAGGGGCGGGAGGACGGGCAACGGAGCAGGGAGGGAGGGGCGGGGGGGACCAAAGTGTGCAGGACAGTAGGGCAAGGTGTGGCAGGCGGGGGGGGGGGGGAGGACATAGTGCTAAGAACTGCGGGGGGGGGCTGCACGGCAGGCGGGGCGGGTATGCGTAGATTCGGGGCAGGGCAAAGAGGGCAGGGGCATTAGATAGCAAGGGACGGGGAGCCAAAGGCAGGGACGGGCATGAGGGTGTGGCTACGCAGAATAAGGAGGAGGGCAGAGAGGGGGGATGGAAGTGGAGGGGGGGGTAGGGGGCAAGGGGAAGATGGGGGGGCAAGTAGGGCAGGGAGTGGAGGGGGGCAAAGGGCGAGAGGGGGGGGGGCATAGAGGCAGGCAGGGGGTATTGGGGGAGGGGGGCAAAGGGCAGGAGGATGGGGGGCGCGGGGCAAGAGGCAAGGGAGAGGCATGAGTGGGGGCACCCGGGAGATGAGGGCCCAAGAGGAGGGAGGGAAGGGGGGCAGAGGGAGGGACGGGTGGGTCAGTAGAGGGGCAGTGGAGGACATGAGGGCAGGGAAGAGGGCAGAAGGGATTGGGGGCAAGAGGGCGGGAGGAGCGGGCAACGCGGGAGAGCAAAGGGATGGGGCATGAGGAGGGACGACGGAGGGGCTAGAGGCAAACACGGGACGAGCCCGGGAGACTCGGGCAAAGGGATCGAGGGGGGAGTAGGGCAGAAGGGGCCAATAGGAGGGAGAGTGGGTTTTTGGGTGCGTTTAAGGGCAGGGGGGTGTACAAGTAAGGGAGGCAGGAAAGATTGAGTGAGGGTCAAGGGGGGTGCGGAAGGGAGGTGGGGGGGAGGGAGAGGAGGTGAGGAGGGCATTGCTGAACAAGCAGGGCATTGTGTGTGGTGGGCAAAGGGGCCAGGGACGCACGGATTGTTAGAGGAGAAGGGGACACGGAAGGATCTGCGTTCGGCGTGTGTGATGAGGGAGAGCGCGGCCTGCACCGGTGCTGTGACGGGAGAGGAGGCAGGGGGGGGCGGGAGAGGGCAGGGGGAATCAGGGAACGCGGAGGGGTGGAGACGCCGGAGGAGGCGGCCTGTGTGAGGGGAGAGCCGCGTGCTCTCTGTGTGGGTGTGTGGGGGGGGGGGGGTGAGAGCGGAGTGGAGAGAGCTGGCATCGACGGGTGAGCGAGGAGGGCCGTTTGAGGGGAGAGCCAGCGTGCTCTCTGTGTGGGGGTGGGTGGGGAGGGGGGGTGAGCGGGGTGGAGAGGGGGCGGCCGGCTGTGTGAGGGGTGGAGGAGAGCGGCCTGTGGTGAGGAGGAGAGCAGCGTGTCTCTGGGTGTCAGTTGGGGGGGGGGACTGGGGGGAGCGGCCGCGGTGAGAGAGCGGCCTGCGGGTGAGTGAGAGCGGCCTGTGTGAGGTGAGAGCGTGTGCTCGTGTGTGTGCGGGGGGGGAGGGGGGGGGAGCGCCCGGGTGAGAGAGCGGCCTCGAGGTGGAGTGAGAGGCGCCGTAGTGAGGGGAGAGCCGCGTGATTCTGTGGGTGTGGGGGAGGGGGGCGGGAGCGCCGGGTGAGAGAGCCGACCTCCTGTGGAGGAGGAGAATCCGCGTGCTCTATGTGGTTGTGGGGGGGGGGAGGGGGGGAGGGAGAGCGCCGGGATGAGGGAGAGCCAGAGCACGCTGCGGTGTGTGTGGGGGAAGGGGGGGGGGGGTGATGTGAGCGCCGGGTGAGAGTCCCCCCGCTGTTTGTCCCGGGCGCTCGCTCTGCTCCCCGCTGACTGTAGCAGCGCGACGGGGGGGGGGGGGGGCAATGGGGGGGAGGAAAAAGCGCGGGATAAGAGGGCGACCCGGGCGGGGAGAGGAGGAGGAGGTGGTAGGTGGTGTGTGGTGTGTGGTGTGTCCCCTTCACTCCGCCTCAGGCCAATGAGAGGGGGGCGGGCGGGCGGACCAAGGGAGCAATCTCATTGGCCTGGCCCAAGGCCCAAGGTCCAATGAGATTGCCACTAGGGACACAGGGAGGGACACAGGGAGACACATACAGACACGGACACATAGAACACTTTCAGAAATATATAGTAGATCTGTATATGTGAAGATATGTATGTGTGCAATCTCAGGGCCACGTCCCTATCACATGGGGAGCAGCTGGAGCATCCGGGCAAAGGATTGTGGCAACGGAGTTTAAAATGACTTCAACACGACATGTAAATGCCTATAGGGGTGTGGAAGTAAGTGTGCAGGAAGGGAGTACTTCAGTCCATATGGATTTCAACAAGAGGATTCTAGGCTCCTACGTCCTGCTTTTCCAGCTGCGAAGGGTTCTGTTGAGTTGCAATGACTCACCTTGGCTGCTATTTTCCACCAATGGCCAACTCCAAGACTGAGCAGCACAAAGCACGTCTGGTTTCTTGGGTATGTCTTGAGACAGAGGCTGGATTCTTAGCCAGGCTCTCAAAACATCAACTACTTAAAGTAACCCTCCTTTGGCTTTGGTCCCGCTGCGTCCGGCGGTGCGCGCAGCCGCGTGCGCGTTTGTCACCAGCAGGGGTATCCTTTCCTAGCAGGTCCCAGTCCCCCCTCGCTGCACGGCTCACTACGCGCTGTGACGCGTCAGCCGCCAGGGGATGCAAGAAAATTGTGATCCCGAGCGGTGACGCGTCACGTGGTGCGCTGATGAGACTATCAGCGGCTGGAGCGGGAGCTGTCAGACAGCTTCCTCCACAAGGTAGGGGGTGTGTGGGTTGTGGTGTGTGTAGTGTGTGTGGCTGTGTGTGTGTGTGTGTGTGTGGTGTGTGTGTGGTGGTGTGTGTGTGGTGTGTGTGTGTTGTCAGCGTGTGTGAGGAGGGCATTTGTGGGGGAAGGGGGAGGGAGCGGGAGCTGCTTACCTTCCAGCAGCCCGCAGAAGCTCCCTCCTGCAGCCCGGGAGACCGAGCCCGTGGAGGGAGGGGGGGGGAGTAGCGGGTCCCTTCGCTCAAACCACGCCCCCCCCCCCCCCCCCCCCCCCCCGGCTCCTGGCTCCCTACAGACCGCATATCGCGGCCTATGCCTGTCAGCGCGCCGCCTGTCTGCAGTGCGGGCGCGCTGACTGAGGGAGCGGGGCCTTAGCCTAACCCAACTCCGAAGGACTCTCTATATACGTGGCATGCACTTGTCTGCTTTCTCTATACATAATATAACCACAATATCAGGCACGGCATAATAACATCAATAACACATTTACATTTTCAACATGATACAGCTTCCCGAACATAATACAAACACAGGGAGCGGCAGATTTCCAAATGTGCCACCCCTAGGCACGTGCCTGTCTCTGCCGCCTCCTTTCTGCCTCTCTCCTGCTCCTTTGGAATCCCGGCATCAAATTACGCCGCAACGTCACCAACGTGATGTCGTACGGCGGCGCATTGCCATGGCAACGAGACACCGTGTGATGTCACGGTAGGTGCGTCCGCAGCGTCATTTGACACCAGGATTCCAAAGGAGCAGGAGGGCGGCAGAAAGGAGGCGGCAGACACAGGCAAGTGCCTTCCTGAGGGTCAGAGAGGCCCGACAGCGCGGCAAAATTATATGTGGGCAGAAATTATTGCCGGCCCCAAATCTGACACGGAACACCGGGGCAATGTAATCATGATGGCAGAGCAAAGGGGAGCAGGGCCGCCAACAGGGGGGTCTGCCGGGGTTGGCGTCCCAGGCCCCGTGAGTCCCTGCGCAGCCATGTCCATTATATTAAAAAAAAAATAAAGTTTTTTAAAAAATGGCGGTGATTCCTTGTGCGCATGCGCAGAGCCGAGGTCCCGGCGCCCATGCGCATGGCAAGCAGGGTGTCCTGTCTGCAGCCTGGGGATCCGCTCCACCCCTCCCGCACCCTTCCGTTCCCAACGTGGGGTGGAGGGGAAGCGCCGTTGCGAGCCCGCACGCGCCAACCCAGCTTCCACCGCGACGCCAACCCAGCTTCCCCCTGCGCCCACCTCCTGCCCTGGAATTAGCCTGCCATTCTCACCCCCCCCCAGCCGCCTACCTCCCACCCAGTCACTCAGTCACCAACCCAATCAGTCACCCACCCATTCACTGAGTCACCCACCCAGTCACCCACCCACCCAGTCACTCAGTCACCCACCCAGTCACTCAGTCACCAACCCAGTCAAACCCACTCAAGTGACTCACCCACTCACCGACCCACCCACCCAGTCACTCAGTCACCCACACAGGCAGTCAGTCACCCACCCACCCAGGCAGGCATTCACCCACCCAGGCAGTCAGTCACCCACCCAGGCAGGCATTCACCCACCCACCCAGGCAGGCATTCACCCACCCAGGCAGTCAGTCACCCACCCAGGCAGGCAGTCACCCACCCACCCAGGCAGGCATTCACCCACCCAGGCAGTCAGTCACCCACCCAGGCAGGCATTCAGGCAGGCAGTCACCTGTCTTTTGTTGAAAATATAAAAATAAACAGATTGCACTGTAATGGTTTTTCCCGTATTACAATAAGAAAACTTAAGTAAAAGTTGCGCTCTAAAAATGTTTTTTTCCATGGTAGGTGCGCTATGGGTTTGGGGGGTGAGGGGGGAGCGGCCGGGGGTCGTGGGGGGGGGGGGCTACTCCTTTCATTTGTCCTGGGCCCCATGATTTCTGTTGGCGGCCCTGAAGGGGGGGGAGTGACAGGCCAGGTAACATAACACAGGTTCTCAGACTAGGCCTGTGGGCAGGTTGTGATTGAGCTCAATCCTCTTCAGATATATGTACTTACAATCCTTCATAATCATCTTTTTTATTATTCTACCCTAATTGTTGTTACACTGTTCTGTCTGTCTGTTTGTTTTTCATATGGGATGCCTTGTTGTTATTGCCATTGTTAACATATTGTTTTTACATAACAGGAATCTCTTCCCAATGCCAGGGTATATAATATGAATAATGATGTACTTTGTACTTTATACTAAACCAATATACCGTAAGGAATATTCTTCTTTTTATAATAAATGTATTTTGATAATTGAAATGAATTATTTATAGATATGGGCTTTATAGATTGGTGATACATTATGAGTCTGATTGAAAATCACTGTTTAGTCTTACTCACATTTTGAAAAGCCTACTTCCTAAAATCTAACATTTAAAAATGTAAAATTAACAATTTAAAATCAAAAATTAAAAATCAAAATTAGGAGTCTATGCCATGTAATTTGGATTCGGTTTGTTTTTGTTTTACTGAGCTTATACATTTTTGGTCACATATGTCCTCTGATTTAATTAAAATATGACTTTGAACAATTACAGTTATGTTCATGTAGTAGGGCTTATCATTTTGAGATTTTAGCCATTATTGGTAAGGACGCTTGAGAAAGCACTGTGGTCATTTTATATATATGTAGCCCCCTGTAAACAGCACAGTCTATACCTACCTACAGTCGTTCGCTGTAACTATCACTGATCATAATGGACGTCGGGTAAGGAAGCCTGATCCAAGGCATTATCTGTAAGGTTCTCCATGTCGGGAGTACCTGGGTGTACTTGTATTAACCTACCTCATTATGCATGTATTATGATAATGTTATGTGTGCTGTTTCTCAGGTGGTTCGCCGCAGGATGGTTCTGCTAAAGATAGGTCCAAGTGGGGACCATTGGATTCCACCATAGGGAGAGTGTAGCCCCCTGTAAACAGCACAGGCTATACCTATCTTCCTTCTGCTGTGGTAAGTCCTGTTAAGATCAGGCACAAGTAATCATCCTGGGTTTTCCCCCCCTTATAGCCCTATCCTGAGTGGTAGACGCAGGCCTGGACTCTGCTGCAGGCGTGAGCAAGAGGGGAGGTCCTGTTGACATCACAAGGGGCGGGGCTAGCTCTATATTTAGTAGCCAACTCCGGTGAGTAGTGGTTCTTCGTGCGAGAGAGAGAGTTCTTCTTCGTTCGAGATTAGCCAGAGTCTGGAGTTGCCGGTTAGTTATGCCGGGAGTATGCAGTGCCACTAACAGGCCATGAGTCAAGAAATCCTGCGGATCGGACCGAGGATTTGGAGAGACCTACGGTTTCCCTGCATAGAGTTCAGGCGAAAGGAGAGTGTACAGAATCAGCGTCTTTTAAGTAGAGCTGATAGAGTTATTGACTTGGTGGACCAGTGCCCTCACCCCGCAGCCAGGGGTGATGGGGAGAATCCAAGACCCACCGCGAGGCTAACCTCGGGGGTGGGCCACGGGGTATTGAAGCCCTAGCTCAGACCATCCTGCCGGAAGAGTGACTTGGAGGGAAGGAGAGGAGGAATTATCTGGGCGAAGGCGAGTGGCGTATAACCCGTCCTGGCTATTGTATTGCGGCTGTTGGAAGCCCCTTATCGTTGGGATATTGTTGCGTTGTCAAATAAAGAGGCTATTCTTCATCCGTAAAGACTGTGTGTGACTTGGAACGTACTACCCTGGGACCCAAGGGGTTCTTCTATACCGGTCCTGTCCCATATTCCTGGGAGTATAGAAGATGGAGGTGCTGCACCACTAAGAGATCATGGAGGCTACCATCCCAGAAAGCCCGGTCCTGGTCCCCCACAAACATCCGCGGGAAGCTCAGCCCTCCTGTTCCTCACAGGTACGCACCACACCGCATGTAATCTGCCCTCATGTACCCTAGACACACCGTAGAGTCTGGGGGGGGGGGGGTGGGGGAAGCAGGGTTACATATATATATATTTAAGTTATGGTGAGTAAAAAAAGTGACAAAAACCCTCCACAGGAAAGCATATAGCAAATGGAAATATAACTGTGTGCTCATTTGCATGTCTTAGGCCTGGGACATAGAGGGTTCAGCTCCTGCCTCTGCCTCGCCTGCTGAAAATTGTGCTTTTTTCTGTCCTTGCAGGCGAGGCAGTGAGCGCGCTCTGGGGGCGGGGCGGAGGCGGGGCGGAGGCGTGTCAGGAGGCGGAGCGGGAGGCGGGGCTAGTCCCCCGCTCCCATTTGGATGGGAGCGGTCACGTGGGAGTGTCCAGCGGCGGAGGGTCCAGCGGCAGAGGGTCCCTCTGTGGCTGCACGCCAGCAGAGACTTGGACGCGGTGAGACAGCCGCCACCAAATGTCCGATTCTGGACGGTGTTTCCTGGTTATGTCGCCGTTTGAGGGGTTAAAACTGTATAAAACGTATCACTTCTCATTAGCTCTGCCAGGGCCTCTCTGTGACTGCAGCTTTTATGCATGTTTAATTCATGGCTAATCCCTGGAATTGGGGAGTTTGATATACTGTGACGTTCCTCTGGCACTGAGTTAGTAAATGATTCAGCTGCCAATAAATCAGCCAAACCTACACGCATTTCATACTTGGCATCTGCTTCACTCTTGACATGATAGAAAGGAACAAGAGTTATTTAAAGAGAATTATTTTCTTTTCATAACTAGGAACTGTACCGTGAATCGACATGAACACACACACACACTCTGTACTGATAGCATCTCGTACCAGATAAATGTTCTTTGTTTCCAGACTGTGGGAGCTTAAATTCCAAATTGAATAAACTAGGAGCTGCTCCGATGAATATTGACATTAACCCTTTCTGTGCCAGAGGTGACTGGAGAACATAGCTTTGCCTCCTTCTTTTGCCTCATCTTCTTAACCCTGGGATTTTGTCCTTGGGTTTAATTCTGTGTTACTGTGCCATGGACCACCACAAATATGGGTTTGTAGACAGAATGGGTCACGATACAACTGGTGCAATTCTGAGCACAAAATCTGCCCCATTTTCTCAAAGTAACATTTCCCATTGAAATTAACAGGGTTTTGTCTTTGATACATCCGGTGTAGTTGGATGTGCCCCAGTATTGCAATACCTTTGCCTTGGTACATAGCTGAAAGGGTCAGCTTGACATGTTTTGGCCAAAGATTGAACTAAATAAGGGATGCTCCACTTCAGTCCTCAAGATCCCCCACCAGGTCAGCTTTAAGGATATCCCGACTTCAGTACAGGTGGCTCAATCAGGGGCTCAATCAGTGCTCAGTCAAAGACTGTCAGTGATTCCGCCACTGGAGTACAGAGGTTGTGTAAACAAGTCGAGGCACCCAGATGGGTAACGTCAGCGAACATAAACAGGACAGCTGATAGTTTGGGGATACCCCAATCGCTATGCCATTCACCCACACATACCCTGTGGAGGTGGTCATAATGGGATTGCCCAGACTAAACCAGCAGGATATACAAGAACTGCAAAGGACAGATCAGGGAATGAAAGAGGTGTTGTTAGCATTGAGTAACCGGAAGCCTGTCGCCTCTGTTGGGAAGACGCACCCAGAGAGTAGGTTACTGGTGAAACAATGGCCTAACCTAGTAAAAAGAGTGGGGTTTTATTCAGAATTGCTAAGCAGTCTCAACACTTGGTAACCAAGATGGTCCCTTTCAAATACCGTCAAGTGGTACTTAGCTCCCTTCATGACAACTATGATCATCTGGGAGTTCACAAAATGCTGGGACTGATTCGGGACCAGTTCTATTAACCTTGAATGGATAGCGACATTGAAGGATACTGTAAGAATGGCGGTCGGTGTGTACCGAGGAAGACAATTTCTAAGACAGCCGGTAGTAGACCACTGGACTTGGTGCTCATGGACTTTATGTTTGCTGGAACCAGACAGTAAAAATACTAGCAATATCCTAGTGGCCACCGACCACGTCACCCGGTATGCACAAGCTTTCCCGACCAAAGACCAATGAGCTATTACAGCTGCCAATGTTCTGTCGGACAAATACTTTGTTCACTATGGACTATTAAAGAATTGCTACATCTTGGTGGGTTAAAGAAATCTCAAACGACGCCGTATCATCCACCGGCGTAACCACAACTGGAAAGATTTAACATGACCCTGTTAAACATGATGAGCACTCTAAATAACAGGGCCAAAGAACAGTGGAGTCAACAAGTGCACCATCTAGTGCATGCGTACAATTGTAGCCGTAATTAAACACGGGATACTCTCCATATTACTTGATGTTCTGGTGTGAATTGACCTCTGTTTCGGAGTTGCTGCGGATGGTACATTTCATGCAGTATGTGCAAAGGAGCAGTTAAATGAGGCGTATAAGCTAGCTACTAATGCGACTGAGACAACCCACAGGGGGAAGAAAGACCGGTATGATAGAAGAGTGCAGTGAAAAGAATTACAAGTGGATGACATGGTTCTCATTAGGAACCTATACTTGGTAAGCACAAAATAGCCAACCAATGGAAACCAGAGCCCTATATCATAGTGGAGAAACTAAAAGGGATTGCCTGTATACCAGGTGAAAACTGAAAAGTGACCTGCATCCCCTGAAAAGTGACCTGTATCAGAGAAGAACTTCCATAGGAATCATCTGCTGCCAATAGGTCAGCTTGTGAGATGCCCCATAAGAGAGGAAGCCCTGATTGTAGATACAAGGCCAAGAAGAGGAAGTGGTGACAGGCTAAACAGAGGACAAGGTCTGGCCCGTGTTACCCTAAAGTCATGCCAAAAAGAGGATAGTGATGAAGCTGATGAGGAATATAGGGAAGAATGCATGTAAGGCCACTTGTCTGACATTCTGGACTCTGGCAAAATCAACCCTCTACGAGAAGTCTCATGAAGACACCCAGAAAGGTCATGATCCATAGAAAGAAATACAAGTCCTGAGTTGGATCTGGAACCTGAGGAGTTCATCCCCTTGAATCCTATTGAGCGGGCTGAGGAACCTGAGAATGAGCAAAGCTCTGACAATTGTGATCACCAACCAAATATTGGATCAGCAGAATAGGAGTTCTTTTTTACCGTGGGCTACTGAAAGACATGGCAGGGCAAAAACAGAGCCTCGGGTGTACTCCCTACACCCTAGGTGAGAGGCAAGACCACCCTAGAGGTTGACCTACGACTCCTCTGGGGTATCCACAGAGGTTTCTGTGGTTAGCATAAGTGGGTGATCCCTATGAGCTCGAATTTGGGTGAACCTGGGAGGTGTGGTACATTATGGTGTACAAATGCTGCCATGTGTGGGAATTTTAATTGTATAAAATCCAATATACACGTGATTATATGTACCTAGAGAGAGTGCATTTGTTAGATTAGTATTGTTGTGAAAAAGGTAATCCCGATAAGGTTGATGGGGAAATCAATGTCTTCAGTAGGGGGAGGATGTAATCCCCTTGGAAGTGCATACAGCTAAGAATCACACTGCTCCCTGGATGACTGCGAAACATTACAATACATATTAACCCCTTAGTAGCCAATGGGTCAACAAATTGTGGGTTTCCACATAGTCATCGGACCTTTATTGGATGTTGCAGTGGGTGCCCGTGATGATGAGGACGGCCTTCGTCCTGACAGGGATTTAATGGCTTAGTATTTCTGATGTTGTTATTTATTGTAATGTATATTTTGTTTAATGTTTATTTTTATGCTTTTCTGTGCAGAAGTCCTATTGGGCACTTTTGCCTTATAGGACTATTCCCATTACAGTTGGGGGGGAGGACTCCTGTTCAGGATATGGGTGGTGGATGATGGGGGTAGTTGCACCGTGGTGTGGCAGGAGGGGTTAACCCCTTCATTACCTTAGTGGTAAGCCCCTAAGGAAATGAAGGATGTATTAATGTATTGTAATTTTGTTAATGTATTTTTTTTTTTATTAGTGGGATACCATTTATTGCCAACGTGGATATGTAGGCTCCCCATTGACGGGACCTCGGTATCCACAGTGTGACAATCAATGGTTTCATGTGTAAAATGTATTTTGAATGTTCTTTTTTTTTTTTTTTTTTAACCCCTGGTTTACTTTAGCGGTTAGTAAAGCGTTAGTAAAGTGTTGCACTCGCCACTGTGATTGGCAAGGGGGGTATGTAGTGTGTTTTTTATGACTTAACCCCTTTGGTGCCTGTGGTATACCTTGGTAACCCCAGATATAAAACAGGTTAATGTTATTTCTATCACAGGCTTCTGTACTAATAGGTATAATAGATATTACAGAAGCCTGTGATAGAAATATGATTGCAATGCAGGGTCATTAAAGCATTTATTAATGGATGTCTTGCGATTTTGCCCAAATATTGCACCAGCTAAATTATTACTGCAACCTTGATGAATACCAACTTAAAATGATAGTAATAACACTTGTAAAAAAAATTAGCGTGTGCAATATTAACTCCTCTTTAATGGAGTTTGATGTATCCGGCCATTGTGTCATTGTCATCTTGCGTCAATGCATCAAAGTCTTATCTCTAGGTTCTGACCGCGTGTGTCAGTGTGAGATTGGGCGGGGGTGTCATTAGGAGGAGTCACATGACTAGAGTTACCAGGCGGCTTCTCCAAAAATATTGGACACAATGGTGAAAGGTGCGAAGTGTTCGAGATACGCACGCACACACACACACACCACTATTTGCTCCATGCTGTTTCCTCCTCTCGTTGACCCCACCCCCAGGCTCCTGACACCTCCTCCTGATTGACTGGACTACCCAGAAGCAGCCAATCGGGATGGAGGAAGCTGCACCACTTCCTAGCAACAGCCCTGCTCCCTCCCTGCTAGAGAGATAATACCGGCACATTCATATCCAGAGAGGAAGGAGAGAGAGGGGGGGAAAGAGAGCGAGTGGGGGAGGAAAGAGAGAGAGAGAGGGAGAAGAGAAAGGGGGGGAAAGAGAGAGTGGAGGGAAAGAGAGAGAGGGGGGGAAAGAGAGGGGGGAAAGAAGGAGGGGGGAAAAGAGAGGGAGGGAAGGAAGATGAGAGAGCGGGGGGGAGGGGGGAAGGGAGGAAAGGGGCAGGGAGATAGTGGATGACGAGAGAGAGAGGGGTAACGGGAAGTGGGAAGAGATGGAGAGGATCTGAGTGAGCTGCTTGCACTGGAGGAGTGAGGAGCCCGTCTAGAAGCATGTGGAGGGGGCCTGCAACGAGGCTGCCTGCTGAAAGGGCCCGGATCTTGTGCCTGTCGGGGTACTCCCTTCTAACAGTCTACACGCAGAGTGGCCGCAAAAATGTGGGCGGCGTGAGCCCCACATTAATGTAGGGGGGGGGGGGCGTGGGCTGCTTGCAGGGAAACTGGGGAGCTGGACGGCGCCAGAGATCCTCTTTGTTGCTGGTCAATCTGTGTCTGCAGAGGGGGGGCAAGAGATCCGTGCTGGATGCTGCTTCAGCATGTCGTGTTCACTGCAGAGGGGGCGTGGGGCGAAGAGGCAGATGACTCGCTGATTCTATGTCTGTGTCTGCCAGAGGGGTGGGGCGGCCGTGGGCCTATCTTTGCTGTAAGAGTAGCGCGCCGTAAGATGCGCTGCATGCTTCGTGTCTGGTCTTTGCAGAGGGGGCGTGGTGTGCAGCTAGCCCGTGCTAGCCTGCTTCTTATGTCTGGTATTTGCAGAGGGGGCGGCCGATGGCAGAAGATCCGTGCTGATGACTTCTTGTCTTGTCTTGCAGAGGGGGGACGGGGCAGACAGATCCGTGTTGCGCTATTCTATGTGTCTGGGTCTCTGAGAGGGGGCGGGGCTTATCTCTGCCACACAGACAGCCCTCATTCTCTTTCCTGTGGCTTCTCGCACCAGTTTTCAAGCAGGCATGGGGGGGTTGGGGAGATCGGAGACACTTGTTGCTCCCACAGTGAATCGGTGGTCTTCATGGATTGATGGCTTTGGTGTGTGTGTTGTCTTGGTGTGGGGTATTGAGTTTGTGTGGTGGGTGTGGATGAGGTGGGTGGGGGGGGCGGGGGGGGGGGATTTGAGGGGGTTGTGTGTGTGTTGTGGGGGGGGGGGTGGGGAGGGTGTGTGTGTGCCGGGGGGGATGGGTGGGTGGGGGGGGGGATTTGTGTGTGGGGGGGGTTGGGTGGGAGGGGGGGATTGGGTAGGTGTGGGGGGGTTGTACTTGGGGGTTGGGTGTAGGCGGGGGGGGGGAATGGTCAGGTGTGGGTGGGGAGAGGGGATTGTGTGTCGGGGTGAGTGTGTAGTGGGGGGAGTGTGTGTGTGGGATTGGTTTGGTGTGTTGGGGGATTCAGTTGGTGTGGTGTGGGGGGGGCGTTGTGTGTGTGGGGGGTATATGTTTAGTGTGTGCTGCGGGGGGGTTGGGGTGGGGGGGGGGATTGGTGTGGGTGTGGGGGGGGATTGAGTGTGTGTGTGTGGGGATTGTGTGTGAGTGTGTGTGGGGGGGGATTGAGTGTGTGTGTGTGTGGTGATTGATTGAGTGTATGTGGTGAGTGTGGTGATTGATTGAGTGTATGTGGTGAGTGTGTATGTGGTGATTGATTGATTGAGAGAGTGTGTGTTGTAATGCAGTGGTGCGCAAATTGGGGGGGCAATGATTATTTAGGGGGGCGCAGGCGGCGTGCAACGAAAACTGGGTGCGCGGGCCGGCAGACGCTGTGCGCGAGGGGCGGCCAAGAAGATGTGCACGGGCGGGCAACCGAAGATGTGTGCGGGTGGCTGAACAGGATAGTGCAGGTGGCGGCCACGTGATGGTGTGTGAGCGCACGCGCAGGGGCTTCGGAGGTACGGGGAGGAGCACGCCAGAGCACGGTGAAGTCAAACTCCCCTCCTTCGGTGTCTGCCCTGATATAGCACTGTGTTCCTGCTCTCCTCCGCTGGCAACCTGCTTCGCTGCGATCCTCTGCAAGTGAAAGGGTCGGCTGCCACTATATCAATCATACTATGAATGTACAGAAATAATGTTAAAAAAAACTGTGAAAACACAACATTGAAAACGGGAAAAAAGAAATAATAATGTAGGTAGGAGTGTGTATGACAATGGGGATAGCAAGACAAAAAGGGGGGGGGGAGAGGGAAGGGAGGTAGCAAAGAGGTGGATGAATGCCCCCCCCAAAGGATTGCCTTTGTGCACGTACGCTCTCCCAAGCTTGGCGCTTGGGGAGACAAACAAAATTGACTTTGATGTGCGCTCAGCAGCAGTCAATACACACACACACAGACACACAGAGACACACACACAAATAGCCCCGATCCACGCTTGCAAAATTATGCAGGACACCCTGTGCTCATGCTTGGAGAGTTGGTAATGTCACCGCTCTCAGCGGCAGCGTGGACGCAGCCTAATTTTGCAAGCGCGAGCTGTTGAAATATGTAAGTATTTAAACATATTTGGATTTATATTGTATACCGTTTAATAAAGGTTTTTTTTTTTTTTTTCATGTGATTTTGATTACATCAGGCAGGGGGGGGCCCGAGAAATTTTATGGATGAAAAGGGGGGCTCGGCATAAAAAGTTTGCTCACCCCTGGTCTACAGCATGCTGCCTGGACAAGCACCTCCACGGACACCTTCCAGCAGACCCCCTCTGCGGCTCAGATTGCTGGCAGGATAGTGAGGGGGAGATGGGCAGCAGCTGGGGGTCGGCAACCTGCAGAGAGACGCGAGTAGGGGCGGAAAGAGCCGCGTGCGACTTTAGGGCCACAGGTTACCGTCAGAGTAACCATGTTATTTGGCACCAGTTAATGTCTGAAGGGAAGTCTGTCCTTGCATGGCGAGTCTTATAAACGTCTGTGAATAAAGCTGTTGTTTGTACTATAAAAGTTCCTGGCGCCCATCCTTATTCTATCTGCGTATCCACATCCAGCCCCATGGACCCAGCACTGGTGGGGATGTCACTTAACAACCCCCTAGTATTCTTAATAATACATTATTCTTAAACTAACAAGCTCAGCATTGAACCTAATGACTGAATACAAACACAACAAGCTCCTAACCTGAAGAGCTTACAATCTAATTTTAAGAGGTTATGTCATTTTCCCAAGATGACCCGGAGTCAGTTGAAGTGACTGAGGTTGGGATCAGTCCAGCAAAATGATGTGTTCAACGCCAGCCCTTTAACCCTGTCGCTGCCAGGGCGGTCTGTAACATGGTGACAGCTGGTATCCATTGTCCTTGACTACTCTGTGCATTGCGCCAGCGCTATATACAAGACAGTTGCAAATTGTATTTGGGAACTTGGTGAAATTTGGATGTTCAAACCTGACAACGTTCCACCCCACCCCCCCCCCCCCCCTCACTCCCCCGACACCAACATTTCAGACAATACGTTGGTGAATATTGTTTGCATGTGCAGTATTCGGATAAATAACAAGGGAAGTTCACCTTTTTGACCCTGTGCATTAACCTCCATCACTGATTCGGATCCCAAATCTGCTCCTTCCCATAAGAAGCCGCAAACCTCCACAAAATTGTAATTGCTAGCAAAGGATTTCATGTGCCTGTGAGCTATTGCCTTGTATAGCACATCTCCAGTGCTGTATGCAGGTAAATCGTCATTGGAGGCAGCTAAAACGAGCAACCTTGAAGGATAAGTGGTTTAATTATCAATGATCAGCAGCTCTTTTACCTGCAGTTAATGGTTCTCTGTAACAGGCGCCTGCGATCCGCTAATATCAGCTTTGTTACAAGTAAACAGAAAGGCAATGACATTTGTCAATACCACAGCAAAGCTCAACCTTTGCTATCTCCTCCTGTAACTCTGCCCCAGGGAACTCGATCTGAAGCAGAGAGAACGCGCAGGATTCCCAGAGGAATGATATTTGCTTAGAACATCTGTGACGGTATGTCGGCGTTTAAGAAAAGTCAAGCTCTGCATTACCCCTACCTATCAATCATACAGTTGCATCATGTCCTGTGTGTGTATAGCTATGTATTATGTCTTAGCCTGGTTCCAGCACCTCAGGGACCAGGGGTTAATTTTGGTTGCAGGAGAAATGTTGCAAAACTGCGACCTTCCCCTGTAAGGCTGCGAACACGCTGCGGCCGCGAACCACCAGACCCTTGCCCGAGTGGTCCCTGCCCCCGCTGCCTCCTTCCGACAGGGCTGACTACGTACTGTGACGCGTCAGCCGGCCGATACTGCAAGAATCTTGTGAATTTCGGCGTTGACGCGTCACGTGGTACGCGAGTCAGCCAATGGGGAGGAGGGAAGGGACGGAGCTAGGTGGGAGGCGCCTTGGGCAGGGAGCAGGGAAGGAGCTGCGTGTTATTAAAGTGTGTGAGTATGTATGTGTGTGTATGTGTGTGTGTGTGGGGGGGTGGACGGCACCACGATCAGAGCCAGCCCCCCTCCCTCCCACTCCCGCCCCCCTCCGGCTCCCGGCTCCCTACAGACCGCATATCGCGGTCTGTGTCTGTCAGCGCCCCGCCTGTCTGCAGTGCGGGCGCGCTGACTGAGGGAGCGGGGCCTTAGCCAAACAGTTTGCTTGTTGCCTTTTCTAATGTTGCTGTTAAAGCCACCAATCAGGGGCAGGCAAGTAGACAGCACCTGGCCCTTCAATGTTGCAAAGTTGTGGGTTAGTGGGGCAGTGCACAAAGTGGGGGGCGCTGGATTTTTTTGGGGGGGCGAGGGCGCTTGCAGAGGTCCCGCGCTATTCTGGGGGATTGCGTGAGGCATCTGCAACTCACTTACCGGGGTTCTGCAGAACTGCAAAGACGTGTTGCCATGGCAACGCGGTGTCAAATTACGCCACAGTGTCATGAGTAGTGACGTCACGCGTCTTTCTCCATGGCGACGTGGTCACATCACGTCACGTGACCCCTCTGCGTCATTTGACGCTGCCATACAAGGTGAGGGGGCGTGAAAGCGAGGGGGAGCAAGCAGGGGGACGCAGCTCAAAAAGTTTGCGCTCCCCTGGGTCAGTGTATAAGAAGGTGATGGAGACCCCTAGTTGGGCTGAATTGAGCTGAAGGAATTACAGGAGCTGTTAGCTGGGACTTTTAGCTGCATCTCAAGTTTCTGTACCACAGAGGATTCCGGAGCTGGTGCCAGGCCTGAAGTCCAGCCCAGAAAGCATCCGGTGGGGAGAGATCAGGGGAAATCTCTCTAGGGAGGTCCCTGCACCTATGACTATAGGTACCCCAGTTTTCCCAGTTGTGAGTAGGTGTGTTATCTGTTTATCAGTATTGTTGTGGATTAATGTTTTCCAATAAATTAATTTTATAAACTCTTGCGTTTCTGTCTGGCGATATTGATCCCTGATATTAGTCCTGGTCTCCCGTGACATCTACCTGAGAAACCAATCTATGTTTTACGATCTCCTTTAGCAAGACATAAAAGGAATCACTTGTGTGTAAAAACGCCGTTCCCACCCTGATGCGTGTGATATTTACAAGAAACACTTAAGCCCTGTTAAATGTCTCTTTTTACGCCTTTTCTATAGATTTTCTCTAGGATAACAGAACTCGGCATTCTTGTCGTTGCACACAAAAACAAAACGTTTATTTTGAAAAGAATTACTTACATACAACAATAGTAAGAATGGCAATGATGACGTTCCAATAGATTATGATAAAGATTAAGAATCGTTGCACATAGTAGCTTTCTGTTGGTATCCTCGCCAGATAGTAACGCATCTTTCTCTTCGTGGTATTATCATTCTCTCCCTCCTGGTCTCTTTCCTTGTCTATCAGCCTCCTGGTCTCTAAGCCAGGGGTGCGCAAACTGGGGGGCGCGGGAGTTACAGAGGTCCCGCGCTCTCCCGCATGGCATTTAAATTAAATGCCGGATGACCACGCGAGGCCTCTATAACACACTTACCTTCCAGCAATGCGTCATCATGGTAACCCTCGCGCGTCATGTGACGTCACATTACCCCGGCAACGTGGCGTCATTTGACACGGGGGGCGGGCATGAGCCGCAGAGGAGAGCAGGTAGGGGTGCACACAGAGAAACGTTTGCACACCCCTGCTCTAAGGCTGAGGCCCCACTGCACGCGTCCGCACGGCTGCCTTGCTTGCCGGCAGCGCATGCAACTCACTGCACCGCGATTTGCTGTCTGCAGTGATCTGTGATGCGCGCTGGGGGGCGTTGCCAAATGGGTTGGGTGGGCGGGGGCAATGATGAGGGGGTGTGGCCGTCCCATCCGCCCCCTCCCCCCCCCACCAGGCTGTGCGAAACACACAACACACACACTTCCCCCCCTACCTTTTGGAGTGAGGGGGGAGGAGAGGGAGGGAGAGCCATGCACGTCTGCCTCACAGACTTCCCTCCCAAGCCGCCTCCCTCCCTTAGCTCCTTCCTTCTCCCCTCCTTCTCTCCTCCCTCATTGGCTGACTCGTGCGCCACGTGACGCGTCAGCGCTTCTGATCACCAGAAGCTTTCAGCATCGGCCGGCTGACGTGTCACAGTGCGCAGTCAGCCACGTCGGAAGGAGCCAGCGAGGACCTCCAGACTGGAGGAAAGGGGCTGATGGTCCTTAGCCTAACTGCTGTGTATTTATCAAGCTAAAACCACCCAGTCAGCCACCTTGACTAAGTATTATCCTAACATGGTATTTTCATACAGTATGTTATACCACTGAGGTCATAATATCTCCTTGTGAACATATAAGGAACTGAAGCTTCTTGTACTGAAATGGTTACTTCAGCATATCATTAGTGGTTAAATGGCAACTGTCTGTCACAGCCTCTTATCTCAGCTAGGACCCACGGTTATCAATAATCACTCAGTGTCAACAAAGCTGTTTAAGCAACTTAAAACCATAGTATGACCTTTTGTGTCAATTCTGGTTATTAGAATAGATTAACCATACCTCTTTTCCTTAAAATACTTCACATGTAATTGAATCTAGGAAGGTTTCACATTATACGTTCAAGAAGAACCTTCAAACTCACTCCAGTGTTCAAACACGTCTCCTTATCTTTGTAAGACATCATTTCAACAATTGTCCTGCAATCCTTCATTCATATGCTTGAGTTTTGTAGGAAAAAGACCATTTCTTACAGGCCCAGGACCACTAAACAGTGCTAAAATAATGTGACGGTTCGGGGAATTCCTTCCCCTCCATGTGTCCCTGGCGCTGCGCTTCCTCCTGCCTCTCATGTCCCTTCCTCGCCTCCCCGTTCTGTTCTTCCTTCCTCCTCCCGCATCCGTTCCTCTGCGGTAGCCCCTGACGCTCTCCCAGCGTCTGTGCGCGTTCCTCGCAGGGCACGTGCGACTTCTCAGTCTCCCGTTCCCCTTTACAATACTCCCCGCTCACGGTCTCCCTCTGCTCCCGCTCCGGTCCCCTTACCTTCTGCAAGTTCCCCTCCGGTTCTCACCCCGCCCTAGCGGGTGCCCCGGCAGCGCGGGCGCTCCTCGCGCCTCTTGACACAGCCTGTGCACGCGCACTCTAACCTTACAGAGGGCTCGCGCACACGCTCCTCTTGTAGGCCTTCCCAGACCCCTGGCTCCTCCTCTCATGCTGTACAGGCTATCTCCCTCTCTGACTCACCTGTCTCCTCCTTCTCTCCTTCTCACCTATCCCTGCTGCCTCTCACTTCACCTTCTGCTCCTCCTCTCTCCCCCATTGGTGTTCCCTCCTTTATAACCCCTGTCTGTCCTCTCTCTCTTTGCTCTGCATAGTTCTTTGTAGCCTCTGTGTGTGCAGTCCTATGCTTGGCTCTCCTGTGTTTTCCAGCTTCTGTTTCTGCTCCTGCTTACCCCTGGATCTCCCTGGCTTGACCTCTGCTTGTACTGGATTATCCTGCTCTCTCCTGCCCTTGAACCCTGCTTACGGACACGACCTTGCTGACTTCTGTAATCCCTGGACTCTGGCTTACGAACATTACGATCCTGGTCTCTATATTCCTGGACTCTGGCACACGGACATCACTATCCTTACTCTGAATCCCAAGGCGTTGCAAGTATAACTAACCATCTTTCTACAGGCCCGGCAATGCCATACCACACTCCGGGCACGCCCTCACTGCTATGGGTGCGTGGTAAAACCCTTCCAACCTCAGTACTGGGGACTGGCCAGGTCTGCGGGCATACAGGCGTTACAGATAAACAGAACGACAATGACAACCTTTGCTATCTCCTCCTGTAATTCTGCCCGAGGGAACTCAATCTGAAGCAGAGAAAAAGCGCAGGATTCTCTGTGGACTGATTATTATTATTATTTTTTTATTTATAAAATATTTTACCAGGAAGTAATACATTGAGAGTTACCTCTCGTTTTCAAGTATGTCCTGGGCACAGAGTAAAACAAATAATACATGGTTTCAAGTACAGTTATAGTACATAAATGAACAGGGTATACATTATATACAAGACATTGCGTGCACAGTTAAAGAAAATATATATTATGAGCGTATGAAACAGTTACAGACCAGGTTAAAATGTGAGACAGCCTTAGATTTGAAAGAACTTAAACTGGTGGTGGATGTGAGAGTCTCTGGTAGGTTGTTCCAGTTTTGGGGTGCACGGAAGGAGAAGGAGGAACGTCCGGATACTTTGTTGAGCCTTGGGACCATGAACAGTCTTTTGGAGTCTGATCTCAGGTGATATTTGATTAGAACATCTACCTGGGAAACTGGAAGAACAAAAAGAAGCCCTAGCCACTAACTACTCAGGCGATATTAATAAAGTGTGCGCAAATACCGTGTTGGACTAATACATCAATATGTGTGACAAAAGACAGTACCAGAAGGACACTGTTGGTGATAGGTGAATATAAATAGTCACCGTCCTGAAAAATGGATACAACAGACAATGTCCCGTATCTCAGTAAATGGTGGATAATACTTACGTCCTGCAGCCGGAGTCCAAAGAGGGAGTTCTACGTCCCCCAAAAATCGAACTGGAAAAAAAGGAAGGTGTCCTCTGCCGCATAGACTCAGCAGGTGGATGAAATGTGCAATAAAAGAGGAGGAAAACAGCAGTATATAACTGAGCAAAAGATTATTGGTATATACCCGATACACTATCACAGGATGGACACTTACATCTCTGTCTTCAATGAATGGGCTTGTTTTCACACAGCTAGCCAGGGGATGGAGATATACTCCTATTATTCACACGGTAATCATTAACCTCCGATCTTAGAGGAAAGAAAAAAGTGCCACGGCATAATAACGTGTTTTTACTGAAACAAACTGGTATAAAAATAGGAACACGGAGACGTCCAGTGACGTCATCGGGAACGGAAGCCTAGAGAGGAGCTCCTGGGACCCCCGCATGCATAATACAATTTAAGCAAGTTTCCAACACACTAAAAAACTCAGAAAACGGCTCAAACCCGCAATAACATATCAGGATGTTGGTCAAATCGAAACATCCCACGGCGCAGGAGTTTAGACGTTTCTTTAGGGGCTCCCAACACGGAGCTGCACCGAGCAATCGGGACCAGGTCAAGGACGAGACGCGTGCGTCAGAGGCCCAGGAGGACGGGGGCGAAGTTACAAGGCCGTTTTTGGAAGAGCTAATCACCAGAAGGTGTGATAGAATTATATACAACTGGAAAATACTTGGCGCATAAACATTTCACATTTTGATGATATAATTATGGGCAGGTATAGGTACTGTATACTGAGGTTTCTGAAAACAAAGCATAGGAATGCTTGATAAAAAAATTGTAACAATTTATTAAAATACACAATGATTATAGACAATATTAGTCAACTAAACTTGAACCTTAATTAAGCTTTATCAATATTTTGGATTAATTAATACTAGTCCAGATTGGTGTCTAAATAGGCCTAACTAAATACTGTGTCACAAAACAAACATTATATAATAAAAATGGAAAAACGATATATTTCATCCCATAGTCCTTGTATACTATGTTTGATGGTATATTGTATACTGTAATGACCTTGAGGTTGGGATCGAGAGCAAAGTCTCCATCTTTGCTGATGACACTAAATTGTGTAAGGTAGTAGAATCAGAGCAGGGCGTAATTTCTGTCCAGAAGGATTTGGAGAGACTGGAAACTTGGGCAGGTAAATGGCAGATAAGGTTTAATACAGATACATGTAAGGATGTGCATTTGTGAAGCAAGAATAAACAGGCGACTTACAAATTAAATGGGGATAAATTAGGGGAATTCTTGATGGAGAAGGATTTAGGAGTGCTTGTAGACAGCAGGTTTAGCAATAGTGCCCAAAGTCATGCAGTAGCTGCAAAGTTAAACAAGATCTTATCTTGCATTAAACGGGCAATTGATGGAAGGGAAGTAAATATAATTATGTCCCTTTATAAATCATTAGTAAGACCACACCTTGAATATGGAGTACAATTTTAGGCACCACTCCTTAGAAAAGACATTGTGGAACTAAAGAGAGTGCAGAGAAGAACCACCGAATTAATAAAGGGGATGGACAATCTAATTTATGAGGAGAGGCTAGCTAAATTAGATTTATTTACATTAGAAAAGAGGCATCTAAGAGGGGATATAATAACTATATACAAATATATTCTGGGACAGTACAAGGCGCTTTCAATAGAACTATCCATCCCACGGGCAGTACACATGAAACAGCGTCATCCCTGTAGGGTGGAGGAAAGGAGATTTCACCAGCAACAAAGGAAAGGGTTCTTTACAGTAAGGGCGGTTAAAATGTGGAATTCATTACCCATGGAGACTGTGATGGCAGATACAATAGATTTGTTAAAAAAAAAGGTTGGATATCTTTTTAGAAACTATTACTATACTATGTGTTGTGTATTTTTTTAAATCTATTTAGATGGGAAAGGTATACAGGGATATACAAATAAGTAAACATGGGAAGGATGTTGATCCAGGGAGTAATCCGATTGCCAATTCTTGGGAGTTAGGAAGGAATTTATTTTACCCCTTATGAGACAGTATTGGATAATGTGTCACTGGGGTTTGTTTGCCTTCCTGTGGATCACAATACTGTAAGTACGGATATAGGATAAAGTATCTGTTGTCTAAATTTAGCATAGGTTGAACTTGATGGACGCATGTCTTTTTTCTACCTCATCTACTATGTAAGGGCTCGATTAGACCAGTGCACTACAATGCATGCGCGCACATCTGTGACGTCGCAGAGCGACATGTGCACAAGCACATTCTTCTCCGCGCGTGACTGCAGGGGAGACAAGGCTGAAATCTGTTTTTTGATTGGACGTTTGCATCACATGACGCGGCCGTCACAACCAGAAAACACATTTCAAAAACGCTTCAACTATCGCCCGCATTGCAGTAGCAAGCGGCGCGACAGTCGCGGTAGGTAAGTATATGCGCTTTGCTGGGAAGCACACTATTTGTTTTGGCGCTGCGCAGCGTTGGTCTGGCCGACGCCGCGCGCGTTTTTTGTATAATTACGGCCTAATTACTATAGTAACATACTGCTGTTTTCTCATCTTTTATTGCATATTTGATCCACCTGCTGAGTGTATGCGCCAGAGGCCATCTTCCTTTCTTACCTGAGAAACCCGACTGATCAGCGTTTTACGATCTCCTTTAACAAGCCATAAAATAAATCGCTTGTGGGTAAAAATTCTTACGCCTATAATATATATTATCTCTTACTGTGCATGCAATGTCTTGTATATAATGTGTACCCTGCTCACTTATGTAACCGTGTATTATTTGTCTTATCTCTGTGCCCAGGACATACATGGAAACGAGCGGTAACTCTCACTGTATCACTTCCTGGTAACACATTTTATAATGATCTGTGTGATATTTACAAGAAACACTTAGGCGCGTATTCACTAAAGAATGCTAAGATTTAGTACGTCTTTACTGCCATTCAAAGGGCGTGCTGATGCGTACTGTAGCACCCTTTAGTGAATATGGGCCTCAGTGGGTTATACATTAGAACAGGGGTGCGCAAACTGGGGGGAACGCCCCCCTGAGACTTTTATTGGGGGGTGCGGCTCTTACAGAGGCCCCGCGCTGAGAGCGCAAGGCCTCTGTGAACTAACTTACCCGGCTTCAGTCACACATCTCTATGGCAACGCGGCGTCAAATGACGCCATTGCTATGGAGACGTGACGTCAAATTACTCTGCGGGTCACGTGACGTCACATGACACCGCAACGTAATTTGGCGCAACATTAGAGGTGAGGGGGGCGCCACCGAGGAGGAGACCAAACAGGGGGGCGCAGCGCAGGGATTTTGCCCACCCTGCATTAGACTATGATAGTGCCGATCTTTGCACTATCACATGTAATCCCTCTGACTTTGATGGTAGTTTCCGTACGATTGGTTTGTATTACAGTTGCAATAAAGGATCCTGAGGCTTCCGAAATCTAGACAAAAAAAATGGCCTTATTCAGGAATCGCGACATCAAAACTTTGGCCTTTGGGTTATTAATGAAATGACCTCACGATATACTATATACACTGTACTGCAACCGCGGTGCAATAAAAAGCTACAGCTTTATTACACAACCATGCATTGCCTTCCATGCGCACAACTCATAGTGTAAGTAAATACCTATATATTAGGGATAATACGTGGAAAGTGGCGCACGTACAAAAAGAAAAATGTTTAAAGCATGTTATGCAGAACCAGCGTGGTGTTACCACGGACGAGCTGGAACTCCCACGGATAGGTACTGTCCTCATTGCGACGTGCGCCCGTCCGTCGCAATTTCTGGTTGTTCGGTGGGAGTTGTCGCTGCGACATTTTGCCGGCACAACCCAAATTGAAATTTGTTGCTACTGTCGCGTGACGTGAGCTGGTTCAGCCAATAAAGGCGAACCAGCTCCGTGACGTATGCGTTACGCCCCCCGCCACGCCCCAACTCCTGCAGTTTGAGCAGAGATCGCTGTGCAGCAGGAGCGTGCGGAGGAGGAGGCGCGAACGCAAGCACGTTACCTCAGCGGTCTGTCTGAGCGAGCCCTGAGAAGCCGTGAGAGGATCTCCCGGACAAACGGGTGATGAAGTCCGTGGTGAACAAAAGTTGAAGATTCCAAAAGGGTCCAAAAAGAGATCCTGCGCTGAAGCAGGGAAGGTGCCACTCGCAAAGGTAAATGTCCGGTATGGCAATGGATGGACGTGCACTACAACGCCACTAGGCAGCAACAGCCACAAGGTCGATAAGTGCTCCACACCAGATTAGCCAATACAAGTGCACCATCAGCAGCTATTAACACGGAAATTCACTAGCAATATATTCGCTGACCTGTGCAGTGCAACCCAGAGCAACTCCTCTGTCGGCATTAGGCTGCGTCCACGCTAGCACTGAGCACGCTTGGCGTGCGGCCCTTGACGAGTTTACTTATTTTAATCTTTACTTTCACGTCCCCGCTCACGCTGCGCGCTCGTGTGTGGGCACGTACGCCCTCCCAAGGGGAGCCAGTTCAATTTGACTTTTGAGCGCAGATCAGGGTCACATGACCTTGCTCTGAACAATGAGGAGAGAGGCAGTATACGCCGAGCGGAGAGAGGGGGAGGGGGGGGGGGGAGAATGGAGGGAAGGGGGTGGTAGAGAATGGAGAGACACACACACAGAAACACACAGACACACAGACACAAAGAAAGACACACCCAGCCGCCTCCCTAACACTCGAAAACGTCTGCTGGGGATGATGTGCACACATCGCCCAGCAGACTGACGCGCAGCCTCCACCTCTTGTCTCTGCCACCCTGAACGAGGCCTTAAACTTACATGTTGGAGATCGGAGGAGCCAGCTGTTTGGCAAACACAGTCAGAGGGGCGTTTACAGACACACACTTTCTGCTTGTGACCTACCAGATTGCTGTAAGTAGGGATGTGCATTGTGCCGCGTGTCCCAGTGCGGGGGAATCCAGCCCAATGGTCGGTCTCTTTTGATTTTCTCCACAGAATCACCATAATCTGGATCAAGTATCTGGATATCCCCTTGATTAACAGGACTGGTTTTCGTAGCTTATCTTGGAACTGGTATCGTAATTGCTTTTAGACTGGACGGCTGCGTCACGTGACGCGGCCGTCGCAACCAGAAAACCAATTTCAAAAACGCTTCAACTGTTGCCCGCATTGCAGTAGCAAGAGGCGCGACAGTCGCGGTAGGTAAGTATATGCGCTTTGCTGGGAAGCACACTATTTGTTTTGGCGCTGCGCAGCGTTGCTCCGGCCGACGCCGCGGGCGTTTTTTGTATAATTACGGCCTAATTACTATAGTAACATACTGCTGTTTTTCTCATCTTTTATTACATATTTGATCCACCTGCTGAGTGTATGCGCCAGAGGCCATCTTCCTTTCTTACCTGAGAAACCCGACTGATCCACGTTTTACGATCTCCTTTAACAAGCCATAAAATAAATCGCTTGTGGGTAAAAATTCTGTCCCCACCCTGATCTGTGATATTTACAAGAAACACTTAGGTGCGTATTCACAAAAGGATGCTAAGACTTAGCACGTCTGTACTACCATTCAAAGGGCATGCTGATGCGTAGCACCATTTAGTGAATATGGGCCTCGGGGTTATTCATTAGACTATGATAGTGCCGATCTTTGCACTATAACATGCAATCCCTCTGACTTTGATGGTAGTTTCCGTATGATGAGTTTGTATTACAGTTGCAATAAAGGATCCTGAGGCTTCGGAAATCTAGACAAAAAATGACCTTATTCAGGAATTGTGACATCAAAACTTTGACCTTTGGGTTATTAATGAAATGACCTCACGATATACTATATACACTGTACTGCAACCGCGGTGCAATAAAAAGCTACAGCTTTATTACACAACCATGCATTGCCTTCCATGCGCACAACTCATAGTGTAACTCCTCTGTCGGCATTAGGCTGCGTCCACGCTAGCACTGAGCGCGCTTGGCGTGCGGCCCTTGACGAGTTTACTTATTTTACTCTTTACCTTCACGTCCCCGCTCACGCTGCGCGCTCGTGTGTGGGCACGTTCGCCCTCCCAAGCTTGGGGAGACAGTTCAATTTGACTTTCGAGCGCAGATCAGGGTCACATGACCCTTCTCTGACCAATGGGGAGAGAGAGGTAGTATAGGCTGAGCGGAGAGAGGTGGAAGAGGGGGGAGGGAGAGAATGGAGGGACACACACACACACAGAGACACCCAGACAGACGCACACATCCCCGATCCAGCCAATGACACGCCCCCCGCTCCTGCTCTAAAATTATTGCCGGACAGCGATCGCCTATGCTTGGAGAGTTGGTGACGTCACCGCTCTCAACCATGAGTGCGCTCAGCGGTAGCGGGGCCGCAGCCTTAAACAGGGCTTGTCTGTATCACAACAGGCACTGGTCAGCGACGTCACACAAAGCGCCAGCAACAGCGCAGAAAGGCAACGTCTAAACACAGCCAAGTATTACCTTGCACAGATCACTGCCAACCGCACGTTGGTGCGCTAACGGAGTGCTATATCAATCAAATATATTATAATACTAGTGATTAGGTCATCCAGGATGCAATTTCCCCTGAGGAAGTGACAAAGTGTGACATCATCGGGTGAGGTGTCGAGTGGAGTCGCGGCCGCGAGATCAGGAGAGGAGTGAGACGCCGACCCCAGCTCTGCGGACTCAAGCTGCGGACGGCATTTTCGTGTAGTGCAACTTAACCAAAAACACTGTGTTATTCTGGTCTGTGCACAGAATACATGTTTTACATTATACTGTACGGTGTACTTTTTATCTATCTATCTATGGGTAAAACTTACATGTTGGAGATCAGAGGAGCCAGCTGTTTGGCACACAGTCCGAGGAGCGTTTACAGACACACACTTTCTGCTTGTGACCTACCAGATTGCTGTAAGAAGGCATTTGCATTGTGCCGCATGTCCCAGTGTGGGGGAATCCAACCCAATGGTCGGTCTTTTGATTTTCTCCACAGAATCACCATCACCTGGATCAAGTATCTGGATATCCCCTTGATTAACAGGACTAGTTTTCATAACTTATCTTGGGACTGGTATCGTAACTGTTACTGTTTTCATTGCGCCAGGGACTTGAATATTTTTGTTCTATGTCTGTATTGACAGGTTTTGGAAAGACCTGTCCTTCTTGTCCCTTAGGGCTGTTATATACAGCATGCGGCCGTGCGTGCCTATGCGAACGCGCGTGCACATGCCGCATGCTTTTTGTATGTATACTGTGTGAGTATACAGTGTTTAGTATAGAGTGTGTGTGTGTGTGTGTGTGTGTTTGGTGTGTGTGTGTGTGTGTGTGTGTTGTGTGTGTGTGTGTGTGTGTGTGTGTGTGTGTGTGTGTGTGTGTGTGTGTGGGTGTGTGTGTGTGTGTGGTGTGTGTGTGTGTGTGCAGTGAGCGTGTGTGTGTGTGTGTGTGTGTAATTTATTATTTATTAAAAAAAAAAAAACATTGGTAGAAATAATATATTTATTAAATTTGTGTAGACACACAAATACATACACACACACACACACACATACACACACACACATACACACACACACACACATACATTTGAGCGCAGGCAGCGGGTCACGAAAAGATGAATTTCCTCATCTTCGCCGCTGTCTGTCGGCTCCCCTCTCCCTGCCGTGCGAGCGCGCGGCCCTTCTATAGAAAGGCTGACTGACGTCAGCCAACTAAAATTCCACGCGCACGCACGGCGCAGCACGCGCCCGGCACTATAGAACGTGCTTAGGCTGCCAGTTTCCAATCGAGGATTCTAGTACACACTGCTCCTAATTGGGAACTTTTTCAGTACTCCTCGTTTAGGAGAAAGTCGCTCCCCAAGTTGACACTTTTATATTGATATCACATTATCACTGTTATCAGTTTGGAATCACTAATTAGGTTACATGTAGATTTATCATTATCATAGTACATAGGTACTTATACGTAACAGGTTACATTTTTAGGTAAAGCGCTTTTCGTATGCTTTATTAGTTTAGTTATACTGTATCAAGTAAAGATCTGTCCGTAAAAACTAGCAGAACATGTTTGGGGAGGAGTTGGTTGAGAGGCAAAGGTTGGTGAAGCAGGTGCCCTGCCTTGTTAAACATAACCACAGTTATTTTATTGGATTTAACTGGAATGACATCTCTTAAAACGATAAGAACACCTTCAAATAAATACCCTGCCCAAACCAATAATCTGAAGGCAGTTAACAGAAAATAAACAAAAAAAATGATTTCCATAAAACAAGAATCATCTACTCTAGTGAATTTTTCAGCTCGGTGATTAAAAGTATAAAACAACAAACAGAAAGAGGACATTCTGTGCTCTCCGAATTTTGACTAATAAAAAGAAGCACAGCAGTAGGTATCGCGTGTCCTCCCCGAGCGTCGTGTCCCATTACAAGTACCACTGGGAAGGGGAGCGGTTTTTATGAGTGTCCTGATTGCCAAACTTATTAGAAATACCAGGTTTTCTGACATTTCAGATTTTTGATGTAGCACCTTTTCACCCCACCCTAAGTGAGATCATGTAGCTACCGGTGTATTCTGGTGCCGGTGCATACCGGTTTGGTAGAACAGAAGCCTGAGATCTCCGCCGTGGTATAAGGAGGCATCAGGACAGGCTATCAAGGATGGTTCGTCGGTCAGCGCAGCGCCTCCAGCGCAGGAGGATCCTGGTGCAGCCAGGACAAACCTCATAGGCAACTCTTCTTGGTATCCACACTCCAAACATCACACCAGAAATTGTATAACTGGGGTTTATTGGGTACATCATAGATATTACAGGTTCCATTCCCTGAAGGCAGTACCCCGGGCTTGAGGCCCTGAGCACCCATCCTCAGCATACCTTACCCCCTAACAGGGCAAGGCCTCAGCCCACTCCTGTCCAGGAGAAGCCCACTCCTGTGTCCTCATACCAGGGAGGGCAGCACAGAACTCACTCCCAGAACCCGTACTCTAGCCCAGGGGTGCGCAAACTTTTTTTTGCTGTGCCCCTCCTTGCCTGCTTTCCTCCTTGGTGTTTCCCCCCCCCCCCTTACCTGGTGCGGCGTCAAATGACCCGCGGCGTCATTTGACGTCATGTTACTGTGGCAACCGTGACGTCACATGACCCCGCTGCGTCATTTGGAGCCGGCTGAACCTCGGTAAGTAGAGATTGCAGAGGCCTCGCGCGGTCCCCTGGCATTTAATTTAAATGCCTGTGGGGTGAGCGCGGGACCTCTGCAACTGCCCCCCCCCCCCAGTTTGCGCACCGCTGCTCTAACCTCTAGTGAAACCCCCTCCTTCCCAGGGGAGAGGCTTGTAAGTCGGCCTCCTATCAGTCATAGCCCCCCCTTGTAATACCAGGCTACTCCTGAACTTTATTAGGCAACACACATATAACAATACAACCAGGCCCTGCAGGGTTTGCTCCCAACACTGCCCACTCTTACTGGGACTTACAGTGCTAGAGGGGCCAGAGAATTAGTAGCCCAGGGGACTTGGCTACATCGATATAACAGTAAATGTTTTGAATTCTCTTACCATACCGACCTCCACCACATCTACTGGAATGCTGCTTCATGCGTCCATTACTATTTTAGTGAATACATATTTCCTTGGATTTCCTTTGAGCCTCCCACTCTCCACCTTGACGTCTTGTTTCTCACACTCTTCCTACCTATGCTTTATTGGTTCCCTTGATTTAATTAACCTCTAGTTTGTACATGTCAAGCAATCGCTCTGCTGGCCACCATGTAATATATGTATGTATGTATGTCTTTATTTATACAGTGTCATCCGTGTACATAGCGCTTCACAGCAGAAGTACACAACATAAAATTATAACACATAGTGGGAATAAGTAACAATAGGAAAGGGAGTCCCTGCCCCGAAGAGCTTACAATCTAAGTGGTAATTGGGGAGAACATACAGAGACAGTAGGAGGGTGTTCTGGTAAGTGCGTCTGCAGGGGGCCAAGGTCTGTGCATATGAGATATAGTAAAGTATCAACCAGCGGAACTACCCATATGCTTCATTAAAGAGGTGGGTCTTAAAGGTGGATAGAGAGGGTGCCAGTCAGGTATTGAGGGGAAGGGCATTCCAGAGGTGCGGGGCAGTCAGTGAGAAGGGTTTTAGGTGGGAGAGGGCTTTAGATACAAAGGGGGTAGAGAGAAGACATCCTTGAGTAGAATGCAAGAGTCGGGCAGGTGCATAGCGAGATATTAGGGCTGAGATGTAAGAAGGGGCAGAAGACTGTATTTGCCTTAGAAGGAAGGAGGAGAATTTTGAAAGTGATATGGAGTTTAACAGGAAGCCAGGAGAGGGATTTCAGCAGGGGAGATGCCGAGACATATATAAGAGTAAAGTGATTCTAGCAGCAGCGGTTAGGATAGATTGGAGGGGAGTCAGGTGAGAGGCAGGAGGCCCGGACAGCAGGAGGTTACAGTAATCAAGACGGGAGAGAATGAGGGCCTGTATCAGAGTTTTAGCAGTGGAGCGACAGAGGCAACGGCGTATCTTTGCAATGTTACGGAGGAAAAAACGACAGGTTTTAGCTGCATTGTAAATGTGAGGGAGGAGTCACATGTGACCCCTGGGCAGCGTGCTTGTGTTACTGGGTGTATGATAGTGCTGCCAGCAGTAATGTAGAAGGGGCAGTAGGGCCAGGCTTGGGAGGAAGTGTGAGGAGCTCCGTCTTTGACATGTTAAGTTTCAGTCGATGGAGGGCCTAATATTAGGTCTCAGCAGCTGGAGCGCTCATCATTTACAAAGTCCATCTTTGGTCGAAGTTAGGACCGGAACTCGGGGTCAACTTCCGTATTCCCCGCCGGGTCTTTCTCCACTGCGGGTAGGGCCTGGGATGGAGAGAGAAGGGGAGTGAGAGAGGAAAGAGTGAGCAAGAAGGGGAGTGAGGGGGGTGAAGGGGAAGGAGAGTGAGAGGGGGGGAGAAGATTGAGAGGGAAGGAGAAGAGTGAAGGGAGGAGAGAGAGAAGAGGGGGAGAAGAGAGAGAGAGGGGGGAGAAGAGTGAAGGGAGATTGAGACAAGAGAGGTGGGAGAGAAGAGTGAAGGTAGGAGAGTGATAGAAGAGAGGGGGAGAAGAGTGACGGAGAGAAGAGTGAAGGGGGAGGAGAGTGAGAAAAGAGGGGGAGAAGAGAGAAATGGGGAGGAGGATTAAAAGAGAAGAAGGGGGGGATAGTGAAAGAAAGGAGAGTGGGAGTGAGTGAGAGAAAGGGAGGGGAGATATAGGTAGGAAGCGAGTATGTATGTACAGTATATTGTATTGTATGTCTTTATTTATATAGCGCCATTAATGTACATAGCGCTTCACAGTGATAATCAAATAAATAACAGATAATATAAATAACAGATCATGGGAATAAGTGCTTTAGACATTAAAGTAACATTAAGGAAGAGGAGTCCCTGCCCGGAGGAGCTTACAGTCTAATTGGCAGGTAGGGAGAACGTACAGAGACAGTAGGAGGGAGTTCTGGTAAGTGCGTCTGCAGGGGGCGAAGCTTTATGTATCATGTGTTCAGAATATCTACAGTGCTATTCATAGGAAAAGGTGGAATCCATACGTCAGAACATCCCCTCTGTTTCTTCTTCCCATCCTACACCTCTTCCTAACTCTCCTCCTGCCTTCCTTGACTCTTTTTCCACTGTCTCAGAGGAGGATGTGTCGCTGTTGATCGCCTCTTCTCCCTCTGCCACTTGCCCTCTTGACCCCATTCCCTCCCATCTCCTAGGGCCTCTTGCTCCTACTGTAATCCCTGCGCTCACACACATTTTTAACTCCTCCCTCTGCTCTGGAACCTTTCCATCCTCCTTCAAACATGCAACAGTCATACCATTACTCAAGAACAGCGGGCTTGACCCTACCTGTCTTTCTGGCTATCGACCTGTCTCCCTCCTGCCTTTTGCCTCTAAACTCCTTGAACGTCTTGTATTCTCTCGCTTGCTCCATTTTCTCAGTACCTGTTCTCTCCTAGACCCTCTACAGTCTGGCTTCCGCACTGCTCACTCCATGGAAACAGCCCTCACTGGAATAACGGACGACCTCCATGCTGCCAAAGACAGAGGTCATTACACTCTGCTCATATTACTCGACCTCTCTGCAGCATTTGATACTGTGGATCACCCTCTTCTCCTTCACATTCTCCATGCTCTTGGTGTTCGGAACGGGGCTCTATCCTGGATCTCATCCTACCTCTCCCATTGTACTTTCAGTGTCTCTTCTGCTTACACCTCCTCTATTGATCTCTCTGTGGGGGTACCCCAGGGCTCTGTCCTGGGACCTCTTCTCTTTTCTCTGTACACACTCTCTCTAGGTGACCTAATAACATCTTTTGGGTTTAAATATCACCTCTATGCTGACGACACACAAATATAATTTTCAACACCCGACCTTACACCTGCTATACAGACCAAAGTTTCTGAATGTCTCTCTGCTATATCATCCTGGATGGCCCTCCGTCGCCTTAAACTCAACATGGCTAAAACAGAGCTCCTCATACTTCCTCCCAAACCTGGCCCTACTACCTCCTTCCACATTACTGTTGGAACAACGATCATTCACCCAGTAGCCCAAGCACGCTGCCTAGGGGTCACACTCGACTCCTCTCTCACATTCGCCCCTCACATTCAAAACATTTCTAAAACTTGTTGCTTTTTCCTCCGCAATATAACAAAGATACGCCCTTTCCTCTGTTGCTCGACTGCTTAAACTCTGACTCAGGCCCTCATTCTCTCCCGTCTTGATTACTGTAACCTCCTGCTGTCCGGCCTTCCTGCCTCTCACCTGTCTCCCCTACAATCTATCCTAAATGCTGCTGCCAGAATCACTCTACTCTTTCCTAGATCTGTCTCAGCATCTCCCCTCATGAAATCCCTCTCCTGGCTTCCGATCAAATCCCGCATCTCACAGGTTTCCCCATGCCTGCTCTGGCTGGGGTGAGGATAGGTTTCCCCATGCCTGCTCTTGCTGGGGTGAGGATAGGTTTCCCCATGCCTGCTCTGGCTGGGATGAGGATAGGTTTCCCCATGCCTGCTCTGGCTGGGGTGAGGATAGGTTTCCCCATGCCTGCTTTAGCTGGGGTGGAAGAGACAGGTTTCCCCATGCCTGCTTGGGCTGTGATGAGGATAGGTTTCCCATGCCTGCTTTAGCTGGGGTGGAAGAGACAGGTTTCCCCATGCCTGCTCTGGCTGGGGTGAGGATAGGTTTCCCCGTGCCTGCTCTGGCTGGGGTGAGGATAGGTTTCCCCGTGCCTGCTTTGGCTGGGGTGAGGATAGGTTTCCCCATGCCTGCTTTGGCTGGGGTGGAAGTAACCTCTCTAACCACTGGAGCATCCGAATGGCTCGTGGTACATCCTTCAGATAGAAGACTGAATGGCGTGGGCTGTTCATAGAACCCCTTTCTCAAGTTGATTATCTGCACTCGTTATCTGCCCATTTATTCATCAGCTTCTCATTAGTTCCTTGCTCCAGGGAAGTCCCGGGAGACCCTTCCCGGGGTCAGATTTCAGGAGCCAGTGACCCCTGATAATACGGTATAAAGGAGATATTGTCCCCTGCTCTGAGAGAGACCCCCGTTTCTACACAATGGGGGCATTACACAGGGGGGATAGAAAGAGACAAAGGATTTGGAGTTAATAACGGGGCCCCAGATTCTCAGTCTGGACATTGTTAACCACATCACTGCTGGAGGGCGGTCGGTACATTGCTTCAGAGGATTTGGGGAAAAGTTATTAGAAGTTAATTTATTAGCAAAAGGGATAAAAACATGAGAAATTTCTTTAAGGAGAGAAGGGGGGCTGTGATATTGTAACCCAGGGTTGGGCAACAACAGGTTCAAGGGCCACCAACAGGTCAGGTTTTCCGGATATCCCTGCTTCAGCTCAGGTGACACAATCAGTGGCTCAGTTAAAGACTGCATCACCTGTGCTGAAGCAGGGATATCCTGAAACCTGGTCTGCTGGTGGCCCTTGAGGCCTGGAGTTGTTCACGCTTGTTGTAACCTGAAGTCACTGGCGTTACCCGATAGTGCAGCCACAAAGACCCCAAAACCTGTGCTGGGGCTGAATATTAATACTGAATATTAAACAAATATTTCCGGGGTCTGAGTGCAGAACCACCAGCCATAGTGTATGCAAAGACCGATGAAGTGGTAGTCCTCGTATAGGTTTCCAGAGTTTATATTTCTTTCCCGTTCTCCCTATAAATCCTAACATGAGTATTTAGTACCTAAAGACTCTTTACTGCTACCCGCATAAAATCATTTCAACAAAATGGTGGCCATTTTTAAAGTGGCCAAGCGAGAGGCAATGCGATATCTCCTGCATGCTGCAGCACAGAAAGTAAACCACGTATATTAATGATAGTGTGGCTCTGGGACGCCAGCTATTATGTGGGAGCCGTGTTATGTAAACAGCACCGATCACAGTGGGATATCAAATGAGATCAGTGACCATTCATTGTGCTTTGAAGGGCAGCTATGTATACAGAAGGAGTCCCACACAATGTGAGGCACAGGTGCACCCCCTGAGGAAGTCCCAACGCTGGATCAAAACGTTGGATTTTTCTGCATCTTCAATACAATGACATGAGTGGTTCTTCACATATATATATATATATATTATATATATATATATATATATTATATATATATATATATATATATATATATACATTATATCACATTTCTTCCTTGAGATGAGATCTTTCACTATATATATTAACAAGTAAATGATTGCATTGGTTATTATTAGTGGTGCTGGCCGCTTTGCGTGAGTGTTACCCCCGTGGTTCCTTTGGACCTTGCATGGTTCTGTACCTTTCCCTCTCCGGTTTTGCTTTGCAGAGGAGCAGCGTTATATAACTGAGGCGTTGGGTTTGTGAGCACAGTGCAGAACGTCTGCTGTGTGAGGTTAGGCCTCAGCAAACCTCTTCCATTTGCTTTGGGATATCTCAAAGAGGCGCCGAACACAAATCATTAGGAGTGTAGTCTTTAGTTTAATGTGTACACTGCAATCATTGTGAGGAAGTGCTGTGTCTGTGTGCGTTGTTGTGGAGTGGCACTGGTGTTTCCCTGCTTTTGTCTGGCTCCCAATTTGCATTCTCTTGATGGATTGCCGGGGTCGGAGGTGCAGTGCTTGGGAAACAGAGAAGTGATGTCTCAGCAAACTCCTTACGGGAAGGAAACACTAGCGCAGCTCTGAGCCCCAAGCTCCCCTCTACTCTCCCCTCTGCGTTCTCCCCTCTACGCTCCCCTCTACGTTCTCCCCTCTGCCTTCCCCCCTCTGCCTTCTCCCCTCTGCCTTCTCCCCTCTGCCTTCCCCCCTCTGCCTTCCCCCCTCTGCGTTCTCCCCTCTGCCTTCTCCCCTCTGCCTTCCCCCCTCTGCCTTCCCCCCGCTGGTGCCTTCCCTCCCTGCTTTGGCCTTCCCCCCTCTGGCTCTTCCCCCCGCTCATCTCTTCTCCCCTCTGCATTCTCCCCTCTGCATTCTCCCCTCTGCATTCTCCCCTCTGCCTTCTCCCCTCTGCATTCCCCGTCCTGCCCTTGATCAACATGACCGTTTGCTCAGCAGCTTTAGCTCTTCATTCACAGTCGCACAGCCCCCGTCCTCACTTATATTTGCTGAAGTCGGTCCTTGCGTTTAACAATCCCGGAGACGGGCTGCTCCTTTTCTCTTCCTCTTGGATGGAGTTACTGGAATCTGCGCGCATTGTAACGTGGTATCCTGCGCATTGTAACGTGGTATCCTGCGCATTGTAACGTGGTATCCTGCGCATTGTAACGTGGTAACCTGCGCATTGTAACGTGGTATCCTGCGCATTGTAACGTGGTATCCTGCGCATTGTAACGTGGTATCCTGCGCATTGTAACGTGGTTATCCTGCGCATTGTAACGTGGTTATCCTGCGCATTGTAACGTGGTATCCTGTGCATTGTAACGTGGTATCCTGCGCATTGTAACGTGGTATCCTGCGCATTGTAACGTGGTATCCTGCGCATTGTAACGTGGTATCCTGCGCATTGTAACGTGGTATCCTGCGCATTGTAACGTGGTTTTCGCGCTTATCTTTATTATTTAAAACTTAAAGGAGAATCCTTCCTAGGGTCACTTTTTGGTATCATGGTGATGAATCGGGGGCCCCCTGCTTCCCGGGGACACTTACCTCCGCTGGTAAGTACCTCTGCAAGTGCTGCCGGTTACCTCCTGGCACGTGGGCCAATAGGAAGCCACGTTGGCTCGCATGCCGTGGGAGATTGAATCCTCTCTTTGGTTTCCTTTTTAGGGGATGGGACCGGGGGGGGGGGGGGCACCTTTTAGAGGTAAGAAGCCCTGGAAACAGGGGGTCCCTGGACCTGAAGTGATCACTGTCACGAGACCCCCTGCTTCAAAAACAGACAAAAAAGTGGGCAGAACTGCACCTTTAATCCACGGATTCAAGCACTTTGGTCCTTTGAAATGTTACCCTGCACTTTTTGTCGCGGAGGTGCCTCTCTGTCCCAGAACAATATCCGTGGCAAAGCCCCTCACCAAATTCTGAGCCACTCACCGGGCCGGGAATCTGCATTCTGTGGCCTGCTCATGTAATGTTTCACACATAATCCGTGGTATCCACGTTTCCTCCATATGGTGGCCGATTAGCTATCTAGCGACAATTACACCATCTCAGACTTGGCCTACACATTATATATATATATAGACCATACGATACCGGTTGCAACACGACATCAAGGGACAGCACGCAGGTAAGTAAATCATATCATCAGTGTGAGGTTGGTATAAACTTGATTTGAAATATTTCTAAGCTGGGTGCAGACCTGTCTAAGACACGTGAATGTGCTCACAAACGATATTCTTTATTGGCTATACGCTAACGGTGGAGGTTTTCTGTCGCCTTTTTCACCCACCATAACTTAAAATGTATATGGTAAACCTGCCCAGCCTAGAAATATTTCAAAGCAAGATTATACCAACCTCACACTGATGATACCCATCAAGGTTGAAACATGTCTGTGAGTGGTTTAAACTTGCTTTGCTAGTCCCATGCTGTGTTTAAAAGCTGTGTGAACAGTGATACATCAGCTTAAATGGGCTCCATGTGAATGGATATTCCAGGCAAAAGGTGACACGTGTGCTCATTTGCATGTCATCTCCCAGAATCCCTTGCTGCAGTGGGAGCACTGTATGCGAGGTGATAATGGTTGAAAGGTAGGGTTGCAGACCTGTCTAAGACATGTGAGTGTGCTCACAAGTGATATTCTTTATTGGCTATATGCTAACGGTAGAGGTTTTCTGTCGCCTTTTTCACCCACCATAACTTAAAATGTATGGTATGTAGATATACACACATATACACACATATACACACATATACACACATATACACACATATACACACATATACACACATATACACACATATACACACATATACACACATATATATATATATATATATATATATACACACACGCACAGTATATATAACTAATCGGCACCATATGGAGGAAACGCAGATTTAGCTAAAGGGTTAACTCCACTGATAGGCCACTGGCAGCAAAGAGGTTAAACATTTGCTTTTCATGTTAGTTCAGGGGTTTTTACTTCAAAGTTGGTTGTAGTTCTGCCTGAGCGGTATGAACTTTTCATCCCTGGATCCTTCAAGGCACACAACAGACGGCACACGTGTGCACATGTCTGCTACACGGCACTATTGTTGCAGACTTTTCTTGCAGAGCAGAGCTTGTTGGACATCATTTTGGAAGGTTTTTTTTTGTATATTAGCGATTGAAAGTAAATATAATCATGTTATTATTATCATATTCATTTTAGCAGGAAAGATTAAATGGCCGTCCCCATGCACAAATTGGAGGGGAGAAGGGAAAGGGGGAATAGGAGTGAAACTTCCACATTCATCAAGGTGCAGGAGGGAGACCGGCTCCGGGGGGATGTGAGACGTCGGGGGGGGGGGAAGGTGAGTGAACGTAGGGGGGGGTGGAGACGTCGGGGGGGGGGGGGGGGATGAACGTCGGGGGGGGAGTCGAGACGCTCGGGGGTAGATGCGAGACGTCGGGGGATGCGAGACGTCGGTGGGATGCGAGAGTCGGGGGGATGCTGACGTCGGGGGGGAGGATGAGCGAGACGTCGGGGGGGGATGCGAGACGTCGGGGGGGATGCGAGACGTCGGGGGGATGTGAGACGTTGTCCTACATGGCTTTATTTTTGTTAAATAAATCATGACATATATATATGAGATAGCAGAATAACCTACACTTACCTAAATACCTTTGTAAATAAAGAAGTGCTAATTCCCACACTTGCCTGCCGTTGTAGCTGTGCTGGGTTAGTGCTGGCTGCAGTGAAGGTTCTCCTGTTTATATTCATGAGGGGGAAATATGCCCCGATTAAACCCCAGGGATTTGAAGCAGCCTTTGAGCATTAGAAGTGCGTTTCTCCCCGGGATGCACAAAGCTCGGAGTCAGCGGCTGGACAGGCCTACACGTTATTTGAACTGCTACACATGTAGTAAGACTTACTGTTCTCAGGGACACAGTCTTACTACAGGTGTATAACTCTAGTAATGCTTTGCATCTCACAGCCTTTGGTCTCCCTGTCTGACAAGACCTGGATATTGTCCAGAGCCAGAACAAGGCTGCGGTTTAACCATTTCAGTGGCACTGGGGTTTCAGGCACTTAGAAGTATGGGAGCTGGTTAAATTACTCACTGTTTCTTTAAAATACAAATATCACTTGTGAGCACATTCAGCTGTCTGTGAGTAGGGCTACTGGCTCTGCACTTCTTTAACCCAGCTGTGCTGAATAGTTGTTTAATGTGGCAGTCATAAGCTCATAGGGGTCCATGTTGAAATGGATATGAAGCAAAAGGTGACCCACTGTGTGCTTACTGTATTAATGCGTTACCCAGAATCCCGGGCTGCAGTAGAAGCGCTGTATGCTAAGAGATAATGGGGAAGGGCAGTGTTGCAGACCTGTCTTAGGCATGTGAATGTGCTGACACGTGATACTTTTATTTGCTGTACACTGTACGGTGGCGGGTTTCTGTCACCTTTTTACCCACCGTACCTTATATAAGGTGTTCTTTAAAATACAGGACAAAAAAACAGGGCGCTAGCTCAAGTGCTCCAAACAATAAATATGGTAACAATACTTCCTTAGAGTATTCCCCCAAGTACGCCCCAAGAGAGGAGCTACTTGCGGTAATTGTGATTACTGCAGCTCACCCCGGAGGATCTTCCCGGGATCCCAGGAACAGGTAAAAACCGGACAGGGGAACAGCGCAGAGTTAGTTCATAAAGCACAGAACAAATATCACAAATAGTGCAGTTCGTATGACAAATAGTGGTAAAACGGGAACAATAATGGTGATAGTATTGTATTGTATGTCTTTATTTATATAGTGCCATTAATGTACATAGCGCTTCACAGTATTAATACACGGGGTAATCAAATAAATAACAGATAATATAAATAACAGATCATGGGAATAAGTGCTTTAGACATAAACGTAACATTAAGGAAGAGGAGTCCCTGCCCCGAGGAGCTTACAGTCTAATTGGTAGGTAGGTAGAACGTACAGAGACAGTAGGAGGGAGTTCTGGTAAGTGCGTCTGCAGGAGGCCAAGCTTTATGTATCATGTGTTCAGAATGTTCAGAGTGCTATTCATATGCTTCTTTAAGCAAGTGTGTCTTAAGGTGGGTCTTAAAGGTGGATAGAGAGGGGGCTAGTCGGGCACTGAGGGGAAGGGCATTCCAGAGGTCTGGGGCAGTCAGTATGGTAACACGGTGAGTATAGCAATAATACTCACACGGCCATGTGTCAGTCCACAAGCGATGTTTGGGATCTTTAGAGGTTTCCCCCCCAATCTTTGTTCGTCTAGTTGTTTGTTGCCATCTCGAGCATACACGTCCGTTGGTTTCCTTGATACACAAACACTGAATGTATTCAGACAAGAAATAACAATGAACTTACAACGTTAGCTTCATTCGACGGTGACGGCACTCTCCGGGATTTCTGCTGAACTGCTGTGCTCCTGCTACCGCGTCCGGTAATGCTGCTGGAACGCAAACACTCCAAGAAAGTACGGTGGCTGCCGATGCTCAAAAACGTAGACAGAACGGAGCTACGCGTTTCGCAGGATCTCCTGCTTCGTCAGGCTCAAGCGTTCTGTGTACTGGCTCCGGCGAGGTTTAAATACCCCTCCGCTAATAAAATAATGCGAAACATGCTAAAAAAAAAGTCAATTCGGAAATCCATAATCTCCTCAGTATTATATCAGAAGCATGCATGGCAAAGACACAGATGCCGTCATACACCTGGTGCCATATATTTGCTTCAGTTATGTTACAGATAACTTAATCACTGCTACAATGACTATTACACGTCTCCCTGAGGATAAACTGTATACCTGTATAAACATGCAATAACTCCACATCTTTAAAACAAATATCCTTCTGGCACACAGACTATATAGCTGTATGACTGTCTACTAGGCTCATGGGGTGTGTATGTTATAACCTTAATCTTGGTACTTTAGTGATCACCCCTTCGCCCTAAAGACTGCCACACAGACTCCACTGCTGCCACAGATGGATGGGCAGTGTGAGCTGACCGCCACTTCATCTTCCCTTAAAAATACAGCTGAAGCATACAGGTTCTATCTCACGCTGCCTTGCAGCACATGTAACTATTTAAAAACACATTGCATGATATGAAATGCATACACCTGGTCAAATCATTAACATCCTTGTAGCAAACGGACTTCATCAAAGTGTAACTGACTCTTTGACTCATAGATTGTATTTGTTACAGCCTTATTGAACCTAGCAGTGGTGTAACTGCCCCTTCAACTCAATGGCTGTCGCATAAACTCCACTCTTGTCATAGAAGAATGGACGGTAGTGGCTAACTATCACTCCACAGATAACCAATATGTAAATGTATATGGCTAAACCGTATTGGTTCTACCTCATGCTACCTAAGAATCATGTGTGCACTTAAAAAACGCTTGGCATCCCGTAAGATAACCTAACCGCTGTACCGCACAGAGACCAGTACTAAGAAATGTACGACTATGGAAAAACCTCAATGACATGTAAATCTAAGAATGCTCTCCTGTCATCCCGAGCGTGGTTTAGAATATACAACTACGCTGGTAACATCTATAGTCTTGCGAAATATGCTCCATAATACGGATATAAAACAGTAGGAATAAATTCCTAACTATTGTGACTCCCAATGAATGCAGAACCTATCCCATAATGAATGACAAATACACTCTATATAGGTTGTGTCTTTGACATCAATAGTATACATAAGATTTAAAATAAAAGTAGAGACATTAACAGTCACTAATGGATATAGTAACAACACATGTTGTCAATGTTAATACAAATCCAAAAACCTGCTACATGAAATTTGTCAACCAAGAGAAGCTTCTCATCCATAACGATATAATGAACCTCGGAATCATATAATAAAAACATACAATGAAAACATCAACAGATTTAAGCTAGAATGGGGATAGCAGAGCAGTATCTTTGATCTTGAATTGCAACAATCTGAAAAAGATCAAACAACGATAAGTCCCAAAAGCGATTCAATCCTAAAAATACTGGATGACTTAAGATGCAGAACTCACAGGACCACTCACTCTCATAAAAATGCCCCAGGGTCAATATCTATATTAAGACCATTCGGAAACAAGAGTTTTTAGCTTGTAGATCCAGAATGTTTCTCTTTGTCACAACTTCAAAAGTCTGTTGTTTCCTCTCCAATTGGCAGCCACACCTTCAATGCCTCTAAATATCAAACCTTCTGGGTTCCCTGCATGTTTAAGGCCAAAATGTCTACATTAAGATACACTATGCATCTGTAAACTATTCCTGATGTTGCCCATGTGCTCCAGTATGCAGACCCTCAAAGGTCTTGAGGTACATCCCACATACTGTAGTCCACATTGGCATTCCAACAGGTAAATCACAAATGAAGTTCTGCAATTAATAAACTGCTCTATCTTAAAGCTCTCCCCTGTGGTTTTTGAGAAAATTATTTTTTTCCCCTAGTGGCATGTGTATTTTGTTGCAATTAAAAAATCTGAAATGTTTGGGCAGCCACTGCGGAGTTGTCCCTGTTTCTTTTTTCCTAAACACTGGGGGCAAGTTTTGTTTTCAAGCTTGCTGCTTTTTAAAAAATAACTTTAGGGTAATCCGGCAGGTGACCTCTCAGAACTGGATCTTTCTGCACAAGGTGCCAATATTTTCCTATGATGTCCTTAATCTTATAAGTGTCCCTATTATACTGTGTCACAACGGGTACGCAATAATCATTTGAGTTTACCTTGATTTTGGATACCAATAACTCCTCCCTTTTTAGTTGTTGTGTCCTGGTTACCGCACTCTCTATTAGGGCTGAATCATACTTCCTCTCCAAGAACCTATTTTTTTAAAATACCTACCTGGCTCAGGAACACAGCGTCGTCAGAACAATTCCTACGTATTCTTCTGAATTGGCCATAAGGTATATTACTTATCCACTTTGGATGGTTACAGTATGCAGTATATTATTATTGGAGTCTACCTCTTTAAAAAAAAGTTTTGGTCTTAAGTGTATTCTCCTCGACATGTAGTGTCAGGTCCAAAAAGTCAATCGTCTCTTGGCTCCTCTCAGATGTAAAAAACAGATTCAGTCCATTGTTGTTAATATGTGTAAGAAATGCATCAAAATCTGTTTCGCTTCCCCTCAAAATGAATAAAACGTCATCTATGTACCTTCTCCATAGGACCAAGTTCACACCAAACGGATTGCCAGACCAAATGTTGTCTGTTTCTTAATCTGACATAAATATATTAGTGTAGCTTGGTGCGAACAAGGTCCCCATTGCTGTCCCACAGTTCTGTAAGTAATACACACCGTTAAAACAGAACACATTGTGCTCTAGAACAAATCTATTGCCCTCTAAAAAAAAATATTTCTGCTCTTGTGGGATCCTTTTCAATTGTTTTCCTTCACACCCATCTTCGTGTTTGCTGGAGGTGTACAGCGAACTAAAATCGCATGTCACAAGAAAATAATCCTTGTGCCAATTGATCTTAGAAAGCAGATTTAATACCTGTGTCGTATCTTTAAGTGAGATCTTGTTTCGGCAACATACTTCTGCAAAAAGACGTCTATATGCTCTGATAGATTCAGTGTAAGAGAACCGATCCCTGAAATGATCGGTCTCCCTGGTGGGTTTTCTAAACTCTTGTGTATTTTAGGTAAAAAATAAAATACAGCAATCGTTGGTTTCTCTTTCAATAAGTACCCAAATTCTTTATCGTTGAGTATTCCTATAGATTTCCCCTTGTTTAGTATGAGTGACAACTCTCTCGAGGGATAGCTCAACTTAACTTCGTATGTGACCGTATCACTTACAATTCTAACTGCCTCCTTAAGATAAAAATCGGTGTCCATAATGACCACCCCTCCTCCCTTGTCTGCTGGTTTAATCGTTATAGATTGGTCATCTTTAATCTCCTTCAAAGCGGACTTCTCCTCCTTCGTCAGGTCGTCTTTGAACTTACTGCATGTTTTCACTAGTTTCTCAAAATCGTCTAAAACTAGTTGGTTAAAAACTTCTAAAAATCATTCTTTACTTCCACTGGGATAAAGTTTCGATTTTTCTTTCAGATTAGAACGTGTGAAAGTGTCTGCTGGTCTCTCCTGTTTCTCGGGGTTTACAATTTACAATGGCCTCTCTGCTTGTGGCATCTTTGCTGAGAGAGAATCTTTTCAACGTTAGCTGCCTTAAAAATGTATTCACGCCTAAGAATAGACTGAACCCACTTGCTCCCACTGAAGCCGCAAAAATCCGCCCTTTAGCTATAAGTTTTTTCTTACGAATATTAAAAACACTTTAGCGGATTTGTTTATTTATTGGCGCCCTTTCTTCCTCCTCTCTGTCCTCTCGTTCTCTCGTTCTCTCTTTCTTCATTTCATGTCTGTTCTCTCCTCTATACCTGGATCCTCTAAAATTGAAAAATTATTCTGAGTCGGTAGCGGTGGTGGAGGGGCGCGGTCTAAAAAAGTTACCGCATTACCACTCCTTCCTGCTCTCTCCCAAGTTGGACTTCTGTTCCTAGGACTCCTATCCTGTCTTGGTCTGTGCCCATCGGATCTGAATCTTGACCTATCCTCATATCCCCACCTAGGTGATCTATGGTCCCCATCCCTTCTGTTAAACCTATCTGGTTTCCACCTATCTGGTATCCTCTCTTCTCTCCCTCCAAGGTAATAATATTCCTGTTCTCTCTCCCTGTCTCTCCATCTGTAATCCCTCTCAGAGTAGGGTCTCTCTCTGTAAGCTCTTCCATAATGCGATCTCTCCTGGTGATACTTCGTTTGCTGTTGTCTCCCAAATGGTCTAGAATTATCCTCCCTATAACCCTCCCCAAGTGTTATGAGCTTCATCGTGTCGAATAAAATCCTTTTTGGGGACTATCGTTTCGGTCTCTTTGCCGTTCGTAAGTTTGCTCGTGGAGTACTTTCTCCTGTCTGTTTGTCTCTTATTATCCCCTTTGACTCATACATGTTGGAACTCTTATTCCACTTCCTTGAGTTCCCTTCAGTATAGTCTCCCTCGTCTCTTTTAAACTTTTTGTTTTTAGTGACATTGATAGTTTTCTCGAAGTTATCAATGTCATCAGGGAGCTCTTTGTTACGAGTAATAAACGCTGCACTTCCAATAAGAGGTTCCAATTTATCCTTGATCGTATTTCACCTGCAACAAAGGAACGGGTTCTTTACAGTAAGGGCAGTTACAATGTGGGATTCATTACAGCATGGAGACAGTGATGGCAGATACAATAGAGTTGTTCAAAAAAAGGTTGGACATCTTTTTAGATGGGAAAGGTATACAGGGATATACCAAATAAGTATACATGGGAAGGATGTTGATCCAGGGATTAATCCGATTGCCAATTCTTGGAGTCAGGAAGGAATTAATTTTTCCCCTAAATGGGGTTTTTTGTTTGCCTTCCTCTGGATCAATAAGTAAGTATAGATATAGGATAAAGTATCTGTTGTCTAAATTTAGCATAGGTTGAGCTTGATGGACCTACGTCTTTTTCAACCTCATCTGCTATGTAACTATGTATTGATCCCCTCATCCAATTCTTTTAAGGTCTTTCTGTGATGTCTAATTAACAGTCTAATTAGGTCATAAGAACAGTTATCCAATATTTTCTCCCACATACAATTAAATTCGATTTCCTCGAGGTTCCCGTTTTACCACTATTTGTCATACGAACCGCTCTATTTGTGATATTTGTTCTGTGTTTTATAACCTAACTCTGCGCTGTTCCCCTATTCTGTTTTTACATGTTCTTTAAAATGCACATTTTCATGTTGCCTCCCCCGACGATCTCTAATTCCCAGAGAAAACGATAGAAAACGAGTCCAGGAATCCGTGGCTTTATTTATTCACAAATCGCGACGGCTGCTGAGTGCCGGTAATTCTCTGCCCAGGTGACCTTACCGGCTACGGCACACCTGCAGTTACCAGCTATGGCACACCTGCAGTTACCGGCTACGGCACACCTGCCCGTTTACCCCCTCTACTGCCCACCGCATTTACCGTCTACTTGGCACATCTGCTCAGTACCGAGCTATGCACACCTGCAGTTACGGCTACGGCACACCTGCAGTTACTAGCTAGGCACACCTGCAGTTTACCAGCTACGGCACACTGCAGTTACCGATCTACGGCACACCTGCAGTTACCAGCTACGGCACACCTGCAGTTACTAGCTACGGCACACCTGCAGTTACCAGCTACGGCACACCTGCAGTTACCAGCTATGGCACACCAGCAGTTACCAGCTACGGCACACCTGCAGTTACTAGCTACGGCACACCTGCAGTTACCAGCTAAGCACCGCTGGCAGTGTACCATCTATGTCACACCAGCATTTTACCATCTTACTACGGCACACACTGGCAGTTACTAAGCTACGGCACACCTTGCAGTTTACAGCTTTGCACACCTGCAGTTACCAGCTACGGCACACCTGCAGTTACTGCAATAGCACACCTGCAGTTACCAGCTACGGCACACCAGCAGTTACTAGCTACGGCACACCTGCAGTTACCAGCTGCAATACATTGGAAAGAGAATGGGTTTCTTTAGCCAGTGCTACACAGAGCCAGCAGCCAATTACACTCGCATGACAGACCCCTGGCGGTTAAATTGTTAAAAAGAACAGAAAAATGTTGGTGTATTAACTAGCAGTTAAGCGGTCCATTCTGTGAAAAGATAAGTTGTGTGTTACCAGGGTCTCTGACATCTGATGTAGCAGTGCCAATATCATAATGCAGTGTTTTTCCACAGGGGTTCCCCGGGCATCCTTAAAGGGATCCCTGCAACTTTCAGCTCATTAGAAAAGTATATCAAAAACAGAAGAATTTAGAATGCATCTGATCTCAGACGCGCTATTAGAGAGGGTTGGGGTTCCTTACAATGCATCTGATGTCAGACGCGCTATTAGAGAGGGTTGGGGCTCCTTACAATGCATCTGATCTCAGACGCGCTATTAGAGAGGGTTGGGGTTCCTTACAATGCATCTGATCTCAGACGCGCTATTAGAGAGAGTTGGGGTTCCTTACAATGCATCTGATCTCAGACGCGCTATTAGAGAGGGTTGGGGCTCCTTACAATGCATCTGATCTCAGACGCGCTATTAGAGAGGGTTGGGGCTCCTTACAATGCATCTGATCTCAGACGCACTATTAGAGAGGGTTGGGGTTCCTTACGAAGCATCTGATCTCAGACGCGCTATTAGAGAGGGTTGGGGTTCCTTACAATGCATCTGATCTCAGACGCCCTATTAGAGAGGGTTGGGGTTCCTCAGAATCTCACAATATAATTATAGGGTTCCTTAAACAAAAAAGGTTAAAAAATACTGCCTTAATGTGACGCTGCCTTTAACTGAAGTGACGGTGTTACCCTTCGGGGAGGCATATTACATTTGACAGACTCCTGGCTGCCACTTCAGACTCTGCTTCCAGAACTCGGCTTTCTGCAGAATACATTTCAACAAGCTTCAAGCCTGACACATTCTACTGTCGGTGGCCAGAATGTAGTACATGCACATCGCGCACGCCCGGAAAGATCCGACCCGTGGCGCTTACACCGCGTGTATTTTGTGTATTTATGACTTTTCGATCTGCTTCTTCTGATTTGGAATACAGTATTCAACTTCTAACCACTTTTCAGGCTAATTTAGGAGTGAAGGGTTAATAATGTATAGGTCCCTTACCAAATTCACGTGCCACGTCTGGACTTTTAATCTGGTAATTGTAGCTGTTAGAGAGGCCGTGCAATGTGTGGCAAGCCCCACTGGCAAGAAAGCGGTTAAATTGTTCCTTTAAGAGCCAGAATGCCATCAGGACTGAAATGCTGTCATCTGCTGACATGGGAAAGGGCGTCCATGCAAGGAATATTATTTCTTAGCAGTGGTTACTACCTATAATGTGTATACATTGTAACATTGGATGAAGACGCCACAACCTGCTTGTTCATAAACTTTCAACAGGTTTGTCCCCAGATATCAGTGGCTTAGAATGCAGTTATTAGTGTGCACTATTAATATATTTTGACTGTACTGTCCCAAATACCCTATTATAGGGCTGGGCAACTCCAGTCCTCAATGGCCATGAACGGGCCAGGTTTTAAGGATATCCCTGCTTCAGCACAGGTGGCTCACTCAGTGACCTCCCCAGCAGTGCAAGATCTTTGCACTTTCCTGTTTGTGTTTGTTTGTTGCCAATATTCGCAGCAGTTAGAGCTGCAAACTGTAACAATAGATAATGTTACCTTAGTAATATAAGAATACATTGTAGCTGCTGAGTTACACTGACTGGAGGATTGATTGAAACGGAAAGGCAGCCATTTAGTAAACCCTGGGGTGCAGGATCTTTGCTGATCAATCACGGGAGAACCAATCGATCGGCAGCATAGGTGATTAGTTTTCAATAAAAGTAATACAGGGTTGCATATATGAAAACAAAAACATACATATATATTTTTAAAGTGCCACTTGTATAGCCTCTTTAATTGGTTAACTGTAGCTGTGTTAATCATACATGTAATTAGACTGTAAGCTCCTCGGGGCAGGGACTCCTCTTCCTTAATGTTACTTTTATGTCTAAAGCACTTATTCCCATCATGTGTTATTTATATTATCTGTTATTTATTTGATTACCACATGTATTACTACTGTGAAGCGCTATGTACATTAATGGCGCTATATAAATAAAGACATACAATACAATGTTCAACCATCACTGGATTGTACCCACAGTAACCCCCTGTATCACCCTATAGGCAGCCTGCTGCCATCTTTACACGTTCCAGCCCTGGCATACTGCCATTCTATCAGTGGTCCAAGCAAACTAAACCACTTCCCCAAACTCCTGAAGAAGGGGGGGTCAGACACGCATGCCCCGAGCCTCACCCCCTGCTCTGCCCCTCATCTCCACACCCCGGACTTTTTATTCACTTTGTTGCATGCCCTGCTGGGACTTTACTCCTCTCCGCAAGTCCCGCTCAATGTCCTCCATCTATTCTCCTCTGGGTCAGGCGAACACAATCTGTCTTGCAGCCCCAAAGACTTGAGAAGGAGGAGTTTGAATAGGAGAAGTGAGGCATGAGAAATCTCTTAAACACTCCCCAGGAATGCAAGTTGTAGGGAATGAATGCAGATCAGTTAACCCCTCTGCTGCTGTAGGGGCCGGCAATGCCTTGCAAAAAGGTCATCCTATTTAGACAAATAAATGTAGGTTTTCCAATAAACCAAACCAGGGGGCACAAACTTTTTTCCCTGCGCCTCCCCCCCCCCCCTGCTGGCGGTCACCTCAACCCGCGCCCCCACTTACCTCGGCTCTGGCGTCATGATGTCACGTTGCCATAGCAACGTGACATCACATGACCTTTGACGCCGCGTTGCCATGGCGTGTGGAGCCAAGGTAAGTAAAGGTTTACAGAGGCTCTGCAGCTCCCCTGGCACTTAATTTAAGTGCCTTCGGGAAGCGCGCAGGGCCTCTGTAAACCGCGCGCCCCCCCCACAGGCAGTCTCGCGCCACCCCCCCGCAGGCAGGGGTCGCGCCCCCCAGTTTGCGCACCACTGAACCAAACCATATATCACCTTCTATACCATTTTATCACTGTGCCCATAATGCAGGGTGGTCAACTTCAGTCACAAAACCCCCCCAACAGGCCAGGTTTTAAGGATATCCGTGCTTCAGCACAAATGGCTCAATCAGTGGCTCAGTCAAAGCTTTGTGGACTGGAGTTGACCACCCCTGTGTAATAGGTTTCAAAGTTGTGCAAATAGTGGGCTGAAAACAGAACCACAGAACCTAGCATGGGAACTATTTACTAAAGTCTTCTGGCTGCAAAACGAGGGCAAAAACAAGAATTGAGACATGTAAAATTGGTCGTTCAAGTATTTCCCATTGCTGCAGCACACTGTGCAGGGAAAGGGTTAAGGAACTGTGTGTGTGTGTGTGTGTGTGTGTGTGTGTGTTGCACGGGGAGCCCTGGCCAGAGCACCCTGGTTTTGTACAGCTGCCGACCGCTCCACACAAACTACCTGTGGGAATACTAAAAACGGGATCCCATTTAGGGTTTTGAGCCGGCCCGCCTGGAAGGCTTCTGGCCGGCACAATGCGTCCAATCTCCCCTCTATTTGAACGCACACGGGAGTTAAAATTGGTTTTGGCCTCATGTTTTCCCAAACGCTCTGTTCGCTTCCCGTGTATTGTCGGTTAATCCTGGAAAGTCCTGGACACAATCATCCCCGGCTTGAATGGATGGGAACATGACAAAAGATTTCTAGTGCATTACATGTCAACAATATTTCTACATTTTTGCGCATGTTGGTACTTTTAAGTTGTTTTGTTTTTTTGTTGCTCTGGGGTCTGTAGGTTACAGACGCAGTAAAGTGCAAAGCTGCACGTATATCCAACATAACCCCCACCAAACACAACCCACACCACACACACACACCACACACACACCACACACAACACGACACACCACACACCACACCCACACACACACCACATCGCGACGGATGCCACCGAATATAACAGCAAGTATCGGGGATGCTTAGTGGGCGGGGCGCCAAGTCCCAGTCCTCAAGGGCCACCAAAAACAGGTCAGGTATTAGGATATCCTGCTTCGCACAGGTGGTGCAGTCATTGATGAGACATGATTGAGCACTGGCTGAAGCAGGGTATCTGACAAACCTGACACTGTTGGGGCCCTGAGGACTGGAGTGGCCATGCGCCCAATAGACAAAACCATTACAGTGTTCCCTTTAAAAAGAAAGAGAAAGACACGGAATTATTTCGGTAGTATTGAATCTATTTATAGAACGTTGCCCCGCAACGTATAGATCGGTTGCCCCGCACGGTATAGATCCGTTGCCCCCGGTGGTATAGATCTTTGCCATGCAGTATAGCATCCGTTACCGCACAGTATAGATCTGGTTTACCCCGCACTGATAGATCCGTTACCCCGCTGTATAGAAGTGCCCCGCTCGGTATCGAGGGTTGCCCCGCGCGGTATAGCTCCCTTGCCCGCACGGTATAGCTCCCTTCCCCGCGCGGTATAGCTCTGACCCGCGCGGTATAAGCTCCCTTCCCCACGCGGATAGCTCCTCCCCGCGCGGTTATAGCTCCCTTGCCCGCGCGGTATAGCTCCCTTGCCCGCGCGGTATAGCCCCTTCCCGAGCGGTATTAGCTCCCTTGCCTCGACGGTATAGCTCCTGCCCCGCATGGTATAGATGGGTTGCCCCGCGCGGTATAGCTCCCTTGCCCCGACGCGGTATAGCTCCTTGCCCGCGCAGTAGCTCACTTGCCCCGCGCGGTTTATAGATCCCTCTGCCCGCGCTGTATAGGGTGCACCGCGAGGGTTATAGCTCCCTTGCCCCGCACGCTGTATAGATGGGTTTGCCAAGCGCGTGTATAGTCCCGGCCCGCGCAGTATAGCTCCCTTGCCCGCGTGTATGAGGGTTGCCCCGTGCGCGTATACCCCTTGCCCCCGCGGTATGCTCCCCTGACGCTCGCTGCCTTGCCCCCGCGCGGTATAGCTTCCCTTGCCCCGCTGCGGTATAGACTCTCCTTGCCCCCGCGCGGTATAGCTACCTGAGACGCGCCGGTTATAGATTCCTATTGCCTACGAGCCGGGCTATACGATCCCACTTGAACGCGCTGGTGTTTGTTTCAGCTCCTTGCACCCCGCGCGGTTATAGCTCATGCCACCGCGCGGGTTTAGCTCCCTGTGCCCCGCGCGGTATTGTTATACGCTCCCTTGCCCGCTGCGGTATTATACGCCATTCCTGACACCGCAAGGTATAGCTCCCTTGCCCCGCGCGGTATAGCTCCCTTGCCCCGCGCGGTGTAGCTCCCTTGCCCCGCGCGGTATAGCTCCCTTGCCCCGCGCGGTGTAGCTCCCTTGCCCCGCAGTGCGCTGCTGGCTCTGTGGCCGGGCAGTGAGACTTGTGTTGTTAGGATCCCAGCCAGCGGCTCCAGCAGGAATTTCCTGCCTGCTTCTAATTTCCCTCACATCTTTTTTTTCTTATGCTTTCAAATGGAGACAGAAAATCTTTTTTTAATTACGCGCCCCGGGTCAGCCCTGCAGAATATTATTCTTATTCCTATTAAGTACTTCCTGTTCAGGGAAGCAAAAACTAGTCAGCAACTTTCACTAAAGTCAGTCCTTGTGTTCACTCAGAACCCCTTCACTGCCATAGCGCCTCTGGCTAGGAAGGGGTTAATGACGGAGGGTATGTTTTCACGTAAACTATTTGTTTTACAAATGGTCGTTACCCTGACATGTTATCGTAATCTTCACTTACCGTGTTATTCTGCAGTGTGTTGAAGGCCATAGAAATACTGGTATGAAATTCATTTTTTGTGGGACTTAAATATGGCCGTCATTGTGACTTTCTCTAAAGCGATCCTAGTAACCACCCTGCTTCACTGCCGCTGTGAAATTGCTGAAGCATTCTTACTTCACCCCACTCACAGTCCCTTAAAGCAGCAATACTACTTTCCCCCTTTTTTTGTTTTTTAATATGCGCATCAATACAATCCACACAGTGATAAGTAATTAGCTAAGTTGCCGATCGATCCGTTCTCCTGTGATCGATTGCCGAAGATTCGGCTCGGGGGTTCACTAAATGGCTGTAAGTGCAGCAGAAGAGGACCAAAGATGCAAAGTTCTGTGGGGAAGATCATGTGACCAGGCAGTCACTAGATACAATTGGTGCACTGCTAGAGAGAGGGCAGGGCTCAAAAAGGGGTGTGTCAGCCTGTTTCAGAAGAGGATGTGACTTTGTAAATGGTTGCTATAGAAACAAAAAATGCTTTTTACATTATAATACAATATAAATGTCATTTAGAACTATTTAAAAAAATGCTACAAGTATTTTCTCTTAGTACAGAACTGATTTATTAAAAACACACGTAGGACAATGCTTGGTCTGCAGCTTTAACACTAGAAAAACGGGGGGGAGAGGACAGGGAGTGTTCAGGGAGCAAAATACCAACATTACATGAGTTAAACTTCTTTAAGTTTATGGGTTGGGGTTTGCTGGTTTTAAGGAAAGCGTCTTATTTCTGCTTAACCCCTTTGCTGCCAGAAGGGTTCCTATATCCCGTGTATGTCATTGTGCGTTTCTCAGTTAGGATAACGTGCCTGAAATCTGCAGAGCTGTTACCGCAAGTCATTACCAGAGTAGCAAAGACCAAAAGTGGTGAGATTCGACCCCACAAATGGCAAAGTAATGGGAAAATGGTCATTTTTATCAGTGAGACTGCGCTGACGTGCAAGAGACAGTGATGGTGACTTGGTGACAGTCTCAGAAATCGGCAACCGCTCACGTGTTTTCAGTTTGAAATCAGACACCCGCCAGATCTGCAAAATGTTTCCACCATCTAAGTCAGGGAAGTCACTAACAGGTCAGGTCTTAAGGATATCCCTGCTTCAGCACAAGTGGCTCAATCGAGGACTGAGCCACTGATTGAGCCACCTGTGCTGACGCAGGGATATCCTGAAAAGCTGACCACTTGGTGGCTCTTGAAGTGGAGTTTGCCTCCCCGGATCTAAGTTACAACCCAGAGATCGGCAGTTTCCAGCTCAGACAGGCGTTCGTTCTCTCTCTATTATTTCCTAGAATAACCGAATCATCCAACTGCTAAAGTGTAGAAACAAAGCTCTGACGACATGTTGAGTCCTGGTCGTAAATGCCGTGAGACTGCCTTCCCGTGACGAGTCGCGATTCTCCTTTCTAGCGCCCGATTCCACCCCCAGATATTTCCCGGCCCAGCTGTTCCCCTGCCGCCTGGCGCTGGAAGCGGTTTCCTCCTTTGCGTAGCAGCACGGAGGAGCTGAGGAATTCTCCTTTCAGATGCGTGGCTTACTGTGCAAAGAATGCGAGACAGGTGGTTAAATCGAACTGTAGCCAGGCGTAAAATCCCGGCATTGTTCTACAGTAACCCTACTGTGAGGGGGCTCAGGGTGGGAGGGAATTTGGGGAATCTGATATTTTGCCTACACGATCAATTTAACCCATTCAATGCCAGAGAGGAGCCAGCAGCACATTAATAATCAGTATTTTTTTGTGCGTAAAGGGATCTTTTTGGAGTAAAACGGATGCGGAGAAGCGGCATTGTATCCCATCGTGTGTAAGCGGCAGGCTATTTTCCCCTCTTTCTCCCGGCGTGCGTTCGCTTGGCATTTGAACGAATGGTTACGGGACGAGTTACCGGACGTACATATTATGATTAAAAGAATACAGTTCTGCGTCAGAGTGCGCCGTTGTATGCATCAGCGTTCTCTGACGACGGACTTGGCATACACTGCTCTGATTTGTGACCCAAGAAAGGTCCTTGTGGAACAAGTGCGTTACATTTGGCTTTGGTGCAATCAAAAGAACTTATTTTGTATGAAACGGGCGTCTCGATGCACCGGTTTAGTAGCTTTATACGTGGCCCCTGGTGTGTAATAGGAGAACGGTGCTGGGGTGTATGTCAAACAAGGGGACAGTACAGCTATGCTAGAAACGTGAGGACCAAACGTTAAGGCCTCATCATGATGGAATGGGATCTGTGGGCCCGCGGCTGGGTCACCCCTCAGGAAAGGGGTTATCATTAGGAGATAACTTTGGGGGGTTGGCTTAATGGGATAAAGTGAGAGGATTGAGGGTAAGGGGTTGAGGGTTTTAGGGTGAAGATAGCATTAGGGTTTGGGGTTTTTAGGGTAAGGGGTAAGGTTAGGGGTTACCTTGGCGGCAAAACACCCAACTGTCAAACAGCGGCGGCGTTGGAGCGGCGGAAGGGAAATGTCCGAGATCGCATCAGGACACATCACTGGCTAATGCCTTAAAGATTCAGTCCCGCCTAATGTAGGTGAAAGCGTGGCTCTAGGTTTATGAAGACTGCCTTTGAAGTAGGTAAGCCCGGAGAGCGCTTGTGTCAGCTGTTCTCGTGGCCTTGTGCCATTCACTGCCCTGTGCCACAGGTAACAAAACATAGATTGTAAGTGTAGCCCTGTTTCCTATTGAACACAGTATAACTACCAATGCTGCGTAACCTGCTGGCTCGCTGGCCCTGAGCCTCTGCCACGGAGAGCCGGAGGCAATGTGTATGTATAACTTATCTCTCACCAGGTGCAGCGCCTCCACCTGCGATGGCTCCCAGCAGAGCGAGAGTTGTTCCTCGCAGGACAATAATACAGTGCTACTCACACAGCATGTAAAAGAAACGGTAGCTTTACTAGCGGTAACCATAACCATGCATGTATCATAACCTGTCAGTATTCCTCCTTGATGAGACACAATAGATAACGTGTCTCGCAGGACGCGACCCTTCACCGTGTTACCCCCCCACACCGTGTCCAATGCCCCACACTGCAATCCCCAAATGTGTGTGTGACTGCACAGCCACTAAGATGAGCAATGTTACAGTTGGTGCACTTTAGTAGATATTACCTGCCGAGCGCTCCTGTGCTCGGGCCTGCAAACTATCTTCGCAAAGGATCTGATGACAGGGACCCGTCAATGAGGTCATCCGGGGCGATCCCACCCGGATGGCTGATCTTGTCTTTGTAGAGGTCTGGTCCCAAACCTCTGATACAATTCAGCAGCAACTCTGTGTCCCTAACTAGACACACTAACAGGGCAAGTTCCTATTCTAGGGCAGGTCCCTACATTGACTACACGCTGACTGGGACTCAGGGGCCTATCTGGGCCTAGGGGTATTCTGGACTAGTGTAGAGGCTACTTGCCTCTCTACACCTGGAGCTCCTACCTCTTCCCCTTCCTGATCTTCTCTGACTAGCGTGCTCCCCTGCGCAACCTCCTATCCTCTTCCTGCCAAGTTCCTGTCGCCCTATTGGCTCCCTGGCGTCACCTGGTCTGGCTGAAGCTCATGGGACTTGTAGTCCCCTGCTCTAAACCTCCTCTGGTTGGTCCGTGCTTCGCGCGCTACCGCAGCCACTCACTGCGCATGTGCGACCTCTCTTCTGTCGCCGCCGCCTACAGGGCTCGCTGCGCATGCGCGAGTACCAAAATGGCGGCGCCCTGAACGCTCGGGCCGCCGCGGAGCCTCCTATGCACCGGAGCGCTCCCTGCACACTCTGCAGCCTTCCCGGACTCTCCCACTACAGCGGAGGTGAGGGTAAACCTGGGGAACCTGGCTACATCAGCTCTTCGGGGAACGGGCCAATTCTATGTTCATTATGATGTATTAATATTTTGTTATTGTATATTATAGAGTTGTAATTTATAAAAAGCGTTTAGTCATGTAACCTGTAATCTACTTTATTCATGGCTATATGTTCTTTTATGGGCTAGAAAGTGGTACTCGTACATCATTACAACGTTAGATCGTTATGTCGTGGATGGGGTTGAAAAAGGACACTGTGTGTCCATTGACTTCAACCTATGTTACATTTAGATGACTGAGATACTCATCCTATATCCGTACTTACAGTGTATTGATCCAGAGGAAGGCAAACAAAAACCCCATTGACATACAGTATCAGCCAATGATATCTCAAAAGGGGGAAAATAAATTCCTTCTTGACTCCAAATAATGGATTTCTCCCTGGATCAACATCCTTCCCCTGTTTACTTATTTGGTATATCCCTGTATACCTTTCCTTTCTAACTTTTTCTTAAAGATATCTATTGTATCTGCCATCACAGTCTCCATGGGAAATGAATTCCACATTGTAACTGCCCTTACTGTAAATAACCCTTTCCTTTGTTGCTGGTGAAATCCCTTAATATTGGATGAAAGGAGATGTCCCAATGTCTTTTGTACTGTCCTTGGGATGAATAGTTCTCTTGAAAGTTCCTTGTACTCACCCTGAACATATTTGTATATAGTTGTCATATCCCTTCTTAGACGCCTCTTTTCTAATGTAAACAAATCTAATTTAGCTAGCGTCTCCTCATGTCAGATTTTCCATTACCTTTATTAATTTGGTGACTCTTCTCTGTACATTTTCTAGTTCCATAATGTCCTTTTTATGGAGTATACTCAAAACTGTACTCCATATTCACGGTGTGGTCTTACTAAGGAATTATATAGCAGTAAATTATGCTTTCTTCCTTCCCTTCCATCCATACCCCGTTTTATGCATCTTATTTGCCTTTGCAGCTACCGCCTGACATTGAGCACTACTGCTAAGCCTGCTGTCTACAAGCACGTCTAAATCCCTTTTCATCAATTTTTGACCTAATTGACCTAATTTTGCCCCATTTAATTTGTAATTAGCCTTATTAGTCTTGCTTAGCAAATGCATAACCTTACATTTACTGTATCTGTATTAAACCTCACCTGCTCAATTTTCCAGTCTATCCAAGGCCTTCTGGAGAGAAATTACATCCTGCTCGGATTCTACTACCTTACACAATTTTGTGTCATCAGCAAAGATGGAGACTTTGCTCTCTATGCCAACTTCAAGGTCATAAACAAACAAGTTCAAAAGCTGGGGTCCCTTGAGGTACTCCACTTACAGCTTTAGCCCAACGCGAAAATGTCCAATTTATGACGACTCTCTGCTCTCTATCGTTCAACCAGTTTTCAATTCAGGTGCAAATATGTTTACCAAGACCAATTTGCTTTATTCTGTACACCAACCTCTTGTGTGGCACGGTATCAAAAGCCTTTGCAAAATCTAAGTAGACCACAACTGCATTACCCTGGTCTAAATTCCTACTTACCTCCTCAAAGAAAATAATAAGGTTTATTTGGCACGACCTATCCTTCATAAATCCATGTGGACTATTACTAATAATTTTGTTATCCAATACGTATTCCTGAATATTATTCCTTGGTCATCCTTCAGTTAGCTTCCCCACTCTTGGTGTTAGGCTTACAGGTCTGTAATTCCCTGGCTGTGATCTAACTCCCTTCTTCAATATATAGGCATAACATGTGAGAGGTAAAATAACAAGACCTCATCATTTTATAGGTTGGCATTTGGCTGAGGGAAGTTTTATTAAATAGATAGTGTAGGAGAAAAATAAAAATGCTCTTGTTTTATTTATTTTTACAAACCTCCAACAAAGCGTCTTACAGAGAATTCTAATACAATACAGGCACACGTACATCCAACATTAATACAGAGGAATCCATCGCCCATAGAGTTTACAATCTAAGTGGATATTAAAGCCATTATTTATACAACACTGCATGGGCCCCTGTGAGAGGATGATGGGAAGAGGTACTGCTGGCAGCAGAAGCTGGGATGTCGGTGCTCATTGAATTAGCTCTCCCCTTATTCCTATAAACTCAGCACATTCATAGAGTGCGGGGCTGGGTCAGGCTCCCTGCTGCAGATGTTTAAGGCTCCACATGTAAGCTTCATAGGAGGCACTGTGATTACTTATTCACTTCTCCTGCGCGTGTGATAAATCCATACTTCATGCGCCATGCGGCCGACCTGGAGTGTCGGAATCTCGCCATCCAATGAAAGGGGCGTCCTGTTTCAGAGGAGGGGGAATAAACACACTTCTACAAATGAATATACAGGCATACCCCGCATTTAACATACGCAATGGGACCGGAGCATGTATGTAACACAGGCACACCCCGCATTAACATACGCAATGGGATCGGAGCATGTATGTAACACAGGCATACCCCGCATTAACATACGCAATGGGACCGGAGCATGTATGTAAAGCGAAAATGTACTTAAAGTGAAGCACTGCCTTTTCCCACTTATCGATGCATGTACTGTACAGCAATCGTCATATACGTGCATAACTGATGTAAATAACACGTGTGTAACAGGCTCTATAGTCTCCCCGCTTGCGCACAGCTTCGGTACAGGTAGGGAGCCCGTATTGCTGTTCAGGACGTGCTGACTGGCGCATGCGTGAGCTGCCGTTTGCCTATTGGGCGATATGTACTTACTCGCGAGTGTACTTAAAGTGAGTGTCCTTAAACCGGGGTATGCCTGTATGCAGCATTGTATACAGAGGCTGAACATCTACATCCCTCCCCAGCCACGAGGGTTAATCAACATACTGAAGCGGATTTAAATCACAAAGCAGATACCCCACACAGTGCCGCCGACAGGGGGTGACAGAAGGGACAGGGGCCCCGTCCTGGGCCCCGGGAAGCCTGTCGGGGGCCCCGATCACACACACATTTCACTGTGATATTGAACATCCAGTTTTAATCTCAGAGAAATGTCCGTGCGAGTCACGTGGTCTCACTATCTGTACACTTTCCATTGTTGGAAGTATTCGGTCGTTCACATGATTATTTTGTAATACATCTTTAAGGTTCTCCAAGTTCTAGGCCCGGGGCGGCTAACTCCAGTCCTTAAGGGCCACCAACAGGTCAGGTTTTCAGGATATCCAAGCTTTAGCACAGGTGGCTCAGTCCAAGGCTGAGCCACCTGTGCTGAAGCAGGGACTGATTAACCCACCTGTGCTGAAGCAGGAATATCCTGAAAACTTGACCTGTTGGTGGCCCTTGAGGACTGGCGTTGCCCACCCCTGTTCCAGGCTGTTGGGAATGTTGGGATACTCCATATTGCTTTATCCCACAGCCTGATCATTTGCAGGAACGGAGCGTACAGATCGTTGCATCTTGAAGTGTCCGGGGGTGTTCGGCCTATAAAGATTGACTCTGCTTTTTGCTTCCCACAGCTCCCGCTCACCTCTTTCCTGCATTCCACGCCCCCTTCCCAATCGACATACGGCACCAGGAGGGGAGGTATCATTATGAGACGCATGGGATCCACGCCATTCACGGGTGAGTTTGGGATTACTGCTCTGACAGCCTGAAGCGTTGGACGCATGTTACAGAAAGCAGTGGTACTGCGCTGGAGCGCACAGGGACACTACCGCGTTAAACAATGAAGCAGAGATCTCTGTACCTAAAGTCCTACCAATCACAAATACAAATGGTTTCTTTAAAGACCCTTCCGTGCACAGGGCAGAAGCATGCTGCGCACAGCGGTTAAAGCTGCGCACAGCGGTTAAAGCTGCGCACAGCGGTTAAATCCGCCGTCCGCACTGGTCGCATTCTTCTTAGTTATTTAGGGATCTCTTCGTGCGCTCTTTCCAAAGCTGTGTTTATTTTTTCTATCTGGTGCTTTACGCAGGAGATATAAGCGTGTGAAATCCTGAGTGTCCGGGAAGTTAAAATGGAGGTCTCCCAGAGCCCAGTGCAGCCATGTTACCATGGTGACCTCAGATGCCAGAGATTAAAAAACTATTATTTTTAATAGTGAAAAATATTTAGGGGGCCAGATACTAACATTATATGAATTAAACTCATAAAGGCTTCTGGGGGGTCATTGATTTAAACAGGTTTCTTACATTTAATGCAGTTCTGTCATTTAGGTTTTACATTCCCTCAAATGTATTTAATGAATGAGAGTAATATATCCCATTATTGCCTGTGTGTCCCATATAACCTCTCCCTATAACTCCTCCTATTACCCTATATAACCGCTCCCTATAACTCCTCCTATTACCCCATATACCCCCTCCCTATAACTCCTCCAGGATGGGCTGCAGGTGAGCCAGGATGGCCTTAGACCCAGGGGTTGGTGGCTGTGAGTTGGAGATGGAAGTAGGAGAGGCCGCAGGCTGCAGCAGTGGTGTAGGCCTTGGTGAGGCTGAATGCAAGGTACAGGAGAGTTTGGAGAGAAAGGAAGGGGCAGAACAGAATCTGCTTAAAAAAGAAGAGAAACGAGCTTTATTGAAGAAGTATAACAGGAAGGTAGAAGAATTGGAAATAGAAAATATTAAGTTAAAGAGATGTGGTGGTCGTGAGGTAGACACGCGCAAGAAGCAAATAAATCATCTGCATGTTGAATTAACCCGGTTGGAGGTTGAGATTGCTAAAATAACAGGGGTTCCAGTCAAACAGAAACGTTCCCTTTTAAAAACTATTGAAATGCTAACCCACAGTGCTGAACAGGGTGCAGAGCAAAGTGCCAAGCAGGGTGCAGAGCGGGGCGCAGAGCAAAATGCAGAGCAAGGTGCAGATTCATATTGTGGAAACGGTAGCCAAAACCCCATTAAATGCTCTCAAGAAAAGATACGTTTGGTGACGCCTACAAGAAGTGGGAGAGAAACTAGATCCCAGAACAAGTCTGCAAAGTCTAAAGATAAAACAGAGAACTTATCCCAGGAAAATTCTGATTCAGATCCTGACAGTTTAATTCCACCAACTGCCAAGAAAACCCCAAAGGGTAAAGTTGCAAAAAAAAAGAAAGCAAAGGACCGGAAGCTAAAGGTTTCCACAGGAGAAGGTAACAGCCCTGTAATAGGGTCCAAAGACTTCAGGGAAGGGGACTCACCTCAGGGTGTATCAGACTGTGAGCAAGGATCTGTTCCAGAGCTCCCAGGGGTTAATAGCAGAAGATCTGATTAAAAGACCATTGCATGCAAAGAAAGCAGCAGACACCTGTGATGTTGGGTTATCTCAGACTCCCACGCTGGGAGAAGTTAAAGAAATTACAAAGAAATCTGGAGAGCAGCAAAGCAAGAACCTAGAAACTCTGAGAGGAGTTCAGCTGGAAATGGAGTTTGTGCCTGAGAGCAGTGAGCCAGAGAACCCATGCTCACCTGGACTTACAGAACCACACCAATGCTTATTAGCTGGTCCTGGGATTCAGAACTCTGAGAGAGGCGAACAGCAGGTGGTAATTAGCAGCAATGGAGACTGCATTAACCCTGTAATGCCTGGGAGTGAAGTTAAGGTTGTAGAGACTGAAAGTGCTGCTCCTATCCAAACAGTTCCTGATAGAGTGGCCCAATCAGAAGATGGGGTAAGGCAAAGTAATGGCATCAAGGTAACCCCAGTTCACACAGCACCCCCTTCAGCCTGGAGTGGGAGATCCTTTGTGAGCGCTGTGACCAGAAATGCACAACCTTTAAAAAGGAGGAACGTGGCAAAGTTGAGATATAAGGGCGCAGAGGAGATGAAGCCTGACAGGATTTTTGTAGGAAAACATCTATTGAAAGAATCTTTGGGCTTCAGTGCAGATGACATTTATGCCCTTATCCATGTTCCAGGTTCATGCGAATACGATGTCAGCTTTAAGAGACCTCAGGCTCTGGACTATTTCTGGACAAAATATGAGAGTCTTAAAAATTCAGAATTATGGAAGTCCTTTGCTGCTATTCCTGTGTCAAAATCAGAAACAAAGTCAGTAACAATTCTCTTCAGACACGAATCAGTCCCAATATCATATATTCTGATATGGCTTGGCAGACAATGCGAAGTACTGGCTCCACCTACTGTACAAGGATTATGGACTCAGAAGAAATTTGGGTTGGAGGTTGGAAGGCGCAAGTCAGACTTTGGCGACATGGCAATGTTACAAAGCATTTGCCCAACTCCTTCTTCATAGGAAGAGAAAAAGGAAATTGTTTTTACTATGGGCAGCCAACCTTGTGCCATAGATGTGGTTCAGCCAGACATTTAAGCATGTCTTGTGATGTTCTAAAATGCAACTTGTGCCACTCCTTGGGCCACGAGAGGGCAAGTTGTACAAACATCAGATGTAATTTATGCGATAAATTTGGACATTCATACACGAATTGCGCAGAAGCCTGGCATAATATTTCAAAAGTATGGGAGCAGGAAGTGGACTTCGAAGACAATGAAGCACTTTACGACCGAGCCCTGAAAGTTGCAGGCAGAATATGTCTGGATCCGCCTGCAGATGGGGTTGGTCTGGTTCAGCCTAGGGATGGCGCTTGCTTAGATCCTCCTGGGGACGGAGCTTGTCCTGGACCACCTGTGGATGCAGTTTGCCCAGATACTCTTACAGAAAAAACAATTATTGTGAGTGTAAACAAAGCCCAGGAAATGTCAGAAGACCCCTTAGAAGGAATCTCCTCAAATCTACTCCCAGCAGGGGAACAATCTGGGGAATCAGATGATCCTACTTTGATGGAAACCCAAGTGAGGGAAAATAATAATAAAGAAAAAGAAAGTGAGCAGCTTTGGGCACAGGGAAAAAAGAAAAGGAAGAAGAGCATGGTGAAAAAACTTGGAGGGACTCTTCGACGTCCTGCAGGTCCCGCTGGTAAAGTTCCTCAGGTAGCTATGAAAAACCGTTTTTCTGCTCTCAGAAAGGATTGGGGGTCAAGAGCTGAGGACTCTGACGATGTAGAGGAACTTTCCTTATCCGAAGAGGAACATACTATGGATGTTTCCAGAGAGACAGACTCGGACATGATCCCACCTTCAGTGACCGTCAAGAGGTTTGGGTCATTGGGGGATAATGTGGGGAAAAAGAAAAAGTAATACCGTGTGTTTTTTTTGTTTTTTTGGGGGGGGGGCTTAATGTTTGTTCATTAATCCTTTAAAGGTAGCAGCTAATAATATCATAGTTAAGGCTTTTATTTAGTTTCAATTAAAATGTGTATAAAAGGAATGTGAAGTTGCTGTTGAGGAGTAAGGTGGAACAAATGCTGAGTTAATATTGATATAATATAAGTTTGTACATAATGAGCAGTTTTTTTTTGTTTGAAATGTTTTTCTATGGAATGTAATGTTGGAAAAAAATTTCAATAAAAATAGTTCCTCCTATTACCCTATATAACCGCTCCCTATAACTCCTTCTATTACCCCATATAACCTCTCCCTATAACTCCTCCTATTACCCTAAATAACTGCTCCCTATAACTCCTCCTATTACCCCATATAACCTCTCCCTATAACTCCTCCTATTACCCTATATAACCGCTCCCTATAACTCCTCCGGGATGGGCTGCAGGTGAGCTCCTGCTGGGGAGACAGGATGGCCTTAGACCTAGGGGTTGGTGGCTGTGAGTTGGAGATGGCAGTAGGAGAGGCCGCAGGCTGCAGCAGTGGTGTAGGCCTTGGTGAGGTTGAATGCGAGTTACAGGAGAGTTTGGAGAGAAAGGAAGGGGCAGAACAGAGTCTGCTTAAGAAAGAAGAGAAACAAGCTTTATTGAAGAAGTATAACAGGGAAGTAGAAGAATTGGAAATAGAAAATATTAAATTAAAGAGATGTCGTGGTCGTGAGATAGACGTGCGCAAGAAGCAAATAAAGCATCTGCATGTTGAATTAACCCGGTTGGAGGTTGAGATTGCTAAAATAACAGGGGTTCCAGTCAAACAGAAACGTTCCCTTTTAAAAACTGTTGAAATGCTAACCCACAGTGCTGAGCAGGGTGCAGAGCAAAGTGCCGAGCAGGGTGCATAGCGGGGCGCAGAGCAAAATGCTGAGCAGGGTGCAGAGCAAAGTGCAGAACAAGGCGCAGATTCAGATTGTGGAAATGGAAGCCAAAACCCCATTAAATGTTCTCAAGAAAAGATAAGATTGGTGACGCCTAAAAGAAGTGGGAGAGAAACTAGATCCCAGAGCAAGTCTGCAGTTTCTAAAGATAAAACAGAGAACTTATCCCAGGAAAATTCTGATTCAGATCCTGACAGTTTAATTCAACCAACCATCAATTCAACCATCAATCAAGCATGTCTTGTGATGTTCTAAAATGCAACTTGTGCCAGTCCTTGGGCCACGAGAGGGCAAGTTGTACAAAGATCAGATGTAATTTATGCGATAAATTTGGACATTCCTACACGAATTGCGCAGAAGCCTGGCATAATATTTCAAAAGTATGGGAGCAGGAATTGGACTTCGAAGACAATGAAGCACTTTACGACCGGGCCCTGAAAGTTGCAGACAGACAGATCCGCCTGCAGACTGGATTGGTCTAGTTCAGCCTAGGGATGGTGCTTGCCTTGATCCTCCTGGGGACAGGGCTTGTCCTGGACCGCCTGTGGATGGAGTTTGCCCAGATCCACTTACAGAAGAAACAATTATTGAGAGTGTAAACAAGGCCCAGGGAATGTCAGAAGACCCCTTAGAGGGAACTTCCTCAAATTTACACCCAGCAGGGGAACAATCTGGGGAATCAGATGATCCTACTATGATGGAAATCCAAGTGAGGGAAAATAATAAAGAAAAAGAAAGTGAGCAGCTTTGGGCACAGGGAAAAAAGAAAAGGAAGAAGAGCACGGTAAAAAAAACTTGGAGGGACCTCAGGTTGTATCAGACTGTGAGAAAGGATCTGTTCCAGAGCTTCCAGCATCCCAGGGGTTAATAGCAGAAACAGCAGAAAATTTGGTTAACAGTTCATTACAAGCAAAGAAAGCAGCAGACACCTGTGATGTTGGGTTATCTCAGACTCCCACCCTGGGAGAGGTCATGGAAATTACAGGGAACTCTGAAGAGCAACGAAGTGAGAATCTAGAAACTCTGAGAGGAGATCAGCTGGAAATAGAGTTTGTACCTGAGAGCAGTGAGCCAGAGAACCCATGCTCACCTGGACTTACAGAACCACCCCCTGCTTATTAGCAGGTCCTGTGATTCAGAACTCTGAGAGGGGAGAACAACAGGTGGTAATCGGCAGCAATGGAGACAGCATTAACCCTGTAGTGCCTGGGAGTGAAATTAAGGTTGTGGAGACTGAAATTGCTGCTCCTATCCAGATAGTTCCTGATAATAGAGTGACCCAATCAGAAGATGGGGTAAAGCAAAGTAATGGTATTAAGGTAACCCCAGTTCATACACCACCCCCTTCGGCTTGGAGTGGGAGATCCTTTGTGAGCGCTCTGGCCAGAAATGTTCAACCTTCAAAAAGGAGGAATGTGGTAACGTTGAGGTATAAAGGCAGTGAGGAGATGAAGTAGTGTCATACTACGAAACGCGTAGTATTAAATATTTACTTATGCCTAGTAGGGTGTTGTATATTCTCTGCTTACACTGGCTCTATTAGAACTATTCTCATTCCTGTGTATCGGGCCGTGCAGACCGCCCCTGTGACGTCATAGCGCGACACACTGCAAAGGAGCGACAACACCACAAATTGAGGACACTGCTGTAAGAGTGACCGCTCCTGGCTGTTGCTGTGCCAGTTTTAGAGCACACTCAGAGTGTTGGGGTGTCTCCTTCACTGTCTATTTATAGGACTGCTGCCGTGCTAATCTCTGATAATGAACTTTGGATGCCCCTGAGACCACCCGATAGAGGGAGGGTTTCTACTGAGACAGGTCTACTACGACTGGTTACTCATGAGGAGGAATCACACAGACACCATCTGAGACATCTACCAGAGGGACCTGTTCCTGGATCCTGAACTCCAATTGCCGATTGGTAACTTGTGTGCTTTGCACACTCAATGCTCATGTTTTAATTTTTTAATGTACGCAGAATATTTATCCCTACATTTTATGTAATAACATCTTGATTTACTTCACTATTTGCGTTTTGCGCTGTTTCTTTTGTTTCCATTTCTCCAGTGAGGAGATGAGGCCTGACAGGATTTTTGTTGGAAAACACCTATTAAAAGTATTCTTGGGCTTCAGAGGAGATGAAATTTATGTACTTATCCATGTTCCAGGCTCCTGTGAGTATGATGTCAGCTTTAAGAGACCTCAGACTTTGGACTATTTCTTGACAAGATATGAGAGTTTAAAAAATACTGAATTATGGAAATCCTTTGTTGCTATTCCTGTGTCCGAACCGGAAATACATTCTGTAACAATTCTCTTCAGACACGAATCAGTCCCAATATCAGATATTCTGATATGGCTTGGCAGACAATGTGAAGTACTGGCTCCACCTACAAGAATTATGGATGAAGAAGACATCTGGATTGGAGATTGGAAAGTGCAAGTTAGACTTTGGCGACATGGCAATGTTACAATCTTCTGCCCAACTCCTTCTTCATAGGAAGAGAAAAAGGAAATTGTTTTTATTATGGTCAGCCAACCTTGTGCCATAGATGTGGTTCAGCCAGGCACTTAAGTATTTCCTGTAATGTTCTAAAATGCAACTTGTGCCAGTCTGTGGGCCACGAGAGAACAAGTTGTACAAAGATTAAATGTAATCTATGTGGTCAATTTGGACATTCCTATCGGAGTTGTGCAGAAGCATGGCACAAAATTTCAGGAATATGGGAACAGGAAGTGGATTTTGAAGAAAATAAAGCACTTTTTGATCGTGCCTTGAAAGTTGCTGATATAATTTGTTCAGATCAGCCTGGGAAAGGAGTTTGCCCAGATCCACCTGTGGACAAAGTTCGCCTAGATCTAATGTCAGATGAAGAATTTACAGACTGTGTAGACATGGCCCAAGGAATATTAGAAGATCCCTTAGAGGGAACCTCCTCAAACTCACTGGAAGAAGAATTCACAGATTGTGTTGACATGGGCCAAGGAATATTAGAAGATCCTTTAGAGGGAACCTCCTCAAACTCATTTCCAGAAGGAAAACAGTCTGAGGATACAATGGAGGAACTTACCAAGAGTGTAATCCTGATCGGTGTTAAAGATAAAAACAGAATGCAGAATTGGATACAGCCTAAAAGAAGGAAGAAGGTTACAGTAAAAAGACTTGGAGGAACTCTTCGACTTCCTCCAGGTCCTACTGGTAAGGTTCCTCCAGTGCCTGTAAAGAACCGTTTTTCTGCTCTTAGGAAGGATTGGGGTTCAAGAGTGGAAGACCCTTATGACATAGAGGAACTTTCCTTATCTGAAGAGGAGCATAATATGGATATTTCCATAGTGAAAGACTCTGACATGATCCCACCTTCGGTGGCCACTAAGAGGTTTGGGTCATTGGGGGATAATGTCGGGAAAAAGAAAAAGTAATACGGTGCCTAAAAAATGTTTGTTTATAAATTAATCCTTTAAAGGTAGCAGCTATTAATGTGGTAGTTAGGGCTTTTATTTAGTTTCAATTAAAAATGTGCATAAAGGAAATGTGAAGTTGCTGTTGAAAGGAGAAAGGTGGGAACAAATGCTGAGTTAATATTTATATAGTGTAAGTTCGTACATAATGTGCAGGTTTTGGTTTGTAAAGTGATTTGTAAAATGTAATGTTGGAAAAAAAATTTCAATAAAAAGAGTTCCTCCTATTACCCTATATAACTGCTCCCTTTAACTCCTCCTATTACCCCATATAACCGGTCCCTATAACTCCTCCTATTACCCTATATAACCGCTCCCTATAACTCCTCCTATTACCCTATATAACTGCCCCCTATAACTCCTCCTATTGCCCCATAAAACCTCTCCCTATAACTCCTCCTATTACCCCATATAAACGCTCCCTATAATGCCTCCTATTACCCTATATAATTGCTCCCTATAACTCCTCCAATTACCCTATATAACCTCTCGTTATAACTCTTATTGCTCCATACAATCATTCCTTAAATAGTTGACAAAAACAGAGTGAAAGGATTTGTTGCACTTTGATGAAACTGAGAGACATTTAAAGTGTGGATCACCCTAATGTTAAAGCCGCGCAGCGCCCTCCCACCCCAAAGCTGCCCCCTTCCTTATTACCAGGGTGAAGAAGCAGGGGGTCCTAGTAAAAAAGAGTGCGGGTTACAAAAAATTGTGCTGCTGGGCGGGGGGAGGAGGCGAACGCTGCATTAATGTAACACAATATGTTTAGCGTTAGAAACATTGTTTGTTTAACCCTTCATTGGATGAGCTGCCTCCGGAATGATCTCACCGCGCCCGGCGCGGTCTCTCCTGCCGTGGGAATGAGACCTTTCCTTGTGCTCAGCAGCAGAATGTGATATTATTCACCAGAAGGGCCAGTTGTCGGTGATATGTGTAAGAAAAATTAGTGTGTCTGATCTTTGGCTGTTCTGATTAATGTGATGTGAGCCTGACAGAGAACCCCTCATATATCAAGCCCACATCCCAACTGTCTGTCCTGTTCCACACATGCCTAATTACACCAACGCTGCTCTGCGCATTGTGTGTCCGCGCTGTGTGTGAGGCACACGGGCATACTGTGTGCCTGCTGGTACATGTCGGTGCTTTGTGTCCTGAATTGTCCCTGTGATGCACACCTACAAGCTCCTCTGTATCATGGCGTTCCAGGAACGTGGAGACCACTTTGATGCCATGCCTGGGCGCAGGAATCTGCTTCATTTTCTCGGGGGCTCACCTTGGGGGTCAGCGGAGTTGTGGTTAAAACAAGGGACGGGTTTGTTGACCCCACAATGCTGTATTCCTCCGTAAACAAACTCAACTAGCCTATATACCCAAGGCCGCCTCACCCCGAAGCCCTTTAACCCTTTACAACTCAAACTGAGCGATTACATGTGAGTGCCACATTAGGAGTAAGCAAACTGATACAATATTGCACTTCACAGAACAGAGGGGAATTAACAGAGACCCAGTTATGCAAGGGTGGTCCAAATTATTAAGTACCGCAAAAAACAAACACTTGGAGCACAAACTCTTGGGAGGCGTCACCACGCACCACCTGTACCTGGCGTGGCCAACTCCAGTCACCAGGAACTACCAACAGGTCAGGTTTTCAGGAAATCCCTGATCCAGCACAGGTGGTGCAGTCTTTGACTGAGCCACTGATTGAGCCACCTGTACTGAAGCAGGGATATCCTTAAAACCTGACCTGTTGCTGGCCCTTGAGGAGTGGAGTTGGCCACACCACTGCCCTATATAATTGTGCGGGTTATTTTGTTACGATATCCTTCCCTAGATGTCACATTTTATGTATACTGATATATACATGTTTGGGGCCGTTTTTTGGGGGTGTCATTAATTAAGATGACAGGGGACATCATATTTAAATCTGAAACCGTCCTTCTAACTTTGGCGTTTCACGTTTTACCGTGTTGCTGTCATTTTGCCATCCTCCTGATTTCATACATTGCCTTTAAGGTAAAATGTTATTTTATTTTGGAGACATATTGATGTGTAATGTGAAAACATGTCTCATTAGGAGTGGTCTCCGATTCCTGTAATTTGAAGGATTTCTGCATTATTCTCTCCTTAGTTACATATCCATAATATTTTTGTCACACTGTTTTTTTTTAATGTATTTACTGGTTTGTCTAAATGGGGGGGAAAAAACAGCCATTGTATGTTAAACCTTTCCCCTCACTGCCCCTTACCTGTGGAACTCCCTCACACTCAGTATACGCCGAGCACCCTCTCTCCCTCACACTCAGTATACGCCGAGCACCCGCTCTCCCTCACACTCAGTATACGCTGAATTCAGAACCACACCAATTGCTTTTAGCTGGTCCTGGAATTCAGAACTCTGAGGAGGCGAACCGCAGTGGGGTAATTAGCAGCAATGGAGACTGCATTAACCCTGATGATGCTGGGAGTGAAGTTAAGTTTGAAGACGAAAGTGCTGGCTTCCTAACAAACGTTCCTGATAGAGTGGCCCAATCGAAGATGGGGTAGCCAAAGTAATGCGATCAAGGTAACCCCATTTCACACAGCCCCCCCTTCACCGGTGATGGGAGATCCTTTGTGAGCTGGGTGACCAGAAAATGCACACCTTTAAAAAGGAGGACGTGCAGTTAGATTAAGGGCAGAGGAGATAGAAGCCTGCAGGATTTTTGTAGGAAACATCTATTGAAAGATCTTGTGGCTTAGGGCAGATGACATTTATGCCCTTCTCCATGTTCCAGGTTCATGCGAATACGATGTCCTTTAAGAGACCTCAGGCTCATGGACTATTTCTGGACAAATATGAGAGTCTTAAAATTCAGATTATGAGTCCTTTGCTGCTATCTGTCCTTGTCAAAATCAGAAACAAAGTCAGTAAACAATTCTCTTCAGACACGAATCGATCCCATATCATATATTCTGATATGGCTTGGCAGACAATGCGAAGTACGGAGCTCCACTACTGTACAGGATTATGATCAGAAATTTGGGTTGGAGGGTTGGAAGGGCGCAAGTCAGACTTTGCGACATGGCAATGTTACAAGCATTTGCCCAACTCCTTCTTCCATAGAGAGAAAAAGGAAATTGTTTTTACTATGGGCAGCCAACCTGGTGCCATAGGATTGGTTCAGCCAGACATTTAAGCATGTCTTGTGATGTTCTAAAATGCAACTTGTGCCCTCCTTGGGCCACGAGAGGGCAGTTTGCAAACATCATATGTAATTTATATGATTGCGATAAATTTGGACATTCATACACGAATTGCGCAGAAGCCTGCATAAATTTTCAAAAGTATGGGAGCAGAAGTGATTCGAGACATTAAGCACTTTACGACGAGCCCTGAAAAAAGTTGCAGGCAAATATGTCTGGATCCCCTGCATAGTGGGGTTGGTCTGTGTTCAGCCTAGGATGGCGCTTGCTTAGATCCTCCTGGACGAGCTTGTCTGACCATGTGGATGCAGTTTGCCCAGATACTTAAGAAAAAACAATTATTGTGAGTGTCAAACCCGAAATGTCAAAGACCCCTTAAGAAGGAATCTCCTCAAATCTACTCCCAGCATGGGAACAATCTGGGGAAATCAGATGATCCTACTTTGATGGAAACCCAAGTGAGGGAAAATATATAATAAGAAAAAGAAATTGAGCAGCTTGGGCACAGGAAAAAGAAAGGAAGAAGAGCTGGTTGAAAAACTTGGAGGGACTCTTCGACGTCCTGCAGGTCCCGCTGGTAAAGTTCCTCAGGTACTATGAAAAAACCGTTTTCTGCTCTCGAGAAGGATTGGGGGTCAAATACAGCCTGGAGGACCTCTTGAAAGAAATATGGAAGAGAGCGAGTATCCGACTATGAGAGTGCCACTCTTCATTATCGAGAGGAAATACTATGGTTTCCAAGACATGACTCGACATGATCCCACCTGCATGACGTCAAGAGGTTGGGGTCATTGGGGGATAATGTGGGGAAAAAGAAAAAGTAATACGGTGTGTTTTTTTGGTTTTTTGGGGGGGGGGGCTTAATGTTTGTTCATTAATCCTTTAAAGGGTAGCGAAGCTAATAATATCATAGTTAAGGCTTTTATTTAGTTTCATATATGTTAAATAAAAGGTGTGAAGTTGCTGTTGAGAGTAAGTGGAACAAATGTCTGAGGTTATATTGATATACATAGTTTGTACATAATGAGCAGTTTTTTTTTGTTTGAAAGGTGTTTCTATGGAATGTAATGTTGAAAAAATTCTCATAAAAATGATTCCTCCTTATACCCTATGAAACCGCTCCCATAACTCCTTCTATTACCCCATATACCCTCTCCCTAAAACTCCTCCGATTCCACCCTAAATAACTGCTCCGTATAAATCCTCCTATTCCCCTATACCTCTCCATACTCCTCCTATTACCGCCCCCCAGTATAAACCGCGTCCCCTAAACAACTCCTCCGGGATGGGCTGCAGTTGAGCTCCTGCTGGGGAGCGGATGGCCTTAGACCTAGGGTTGGTGGCTGTGAGTTGGAATGGCATAGAGAGGGCCGCAGGCTCAGCAGTGGTGTAGGCCTTGGGGAGGTTGATGCGAGTTACAGGAGAGTTTGGAGAGAAGGGAAGGGGCAGAACAAGTCTGCTTTAAAGAAAAGAAGAAAACAGCTTTATTGACGAAGAATATAACAGGGAAGTAGAAGAATTGAAAATAGAAAATATTAAATTAAGAGATGTCGTGGTCCGTGAGAAGACGTGCGCGCAAGAACAAATAAAGCATCTGCATGTTGAGATTAAACCCGGTTGGAGGTTGTATTGCTAAAATAACAGGGGTTCCAGTCAAACAGAACGTTCCCTTTTAAAAACTTTGAAATGCTACCCACAGTGAGCTGATCAGGGGCGAGCAAAGTGCCGAGCAGGGTGCATACGGGGCGCAGAGCAAAATGCTGAGGGCAGGGTGCAGAGCAAAGTGCAGAACAAGGCGCAGATTCAGATTGTGGAAATGGAATGCCAAAAGAAACCCCATTATTTCTCGAAGAAAAAGATAAGATTGGTGACCCTAAAAGATTGGGAAAAATAGATCCCAGAAGGCAAGTCTGCATTTCTAAAGATAAAACAGAAGAACTATCCCAGGAAAATTCTGATTCAGATCCTGACAGTTAATTCAAACCAACCATCAATTCAACATCATCAAGCATGTCTTGTGATGTTCTAAATGCAACTTGTGCCAGTCCTGGGCCACGAGGGCAGTTGTACAAAGATCAGATGTATTTTATGCGATAATTTGGGACATTCCTACACGAATTGCGCAGAAGCCTGGCATAATATTTCAAAAGTATGGGCAGGAATTGGACTTCTCGAAGACAATGAAGCACTTTAACGACCGGGGCCGAAAGTTGCAGACAGACAAGATCCGCCCTGCAGACTGGATTGGTCTAGTTCAAGGCCTAGGGATGGTGTCTGCCTTGATCCTCTGGGGACAGGCTTGTCCTGGACCGGCTGTTGGATGGAGTTTTGCCCAGATCCACTACAGAAGAAACAATTTTTAGAGTGTAACAAGGCCCAGGAATGTCAGAGAACCCCTTAAGAGAGCTTCCTCAAATTTACACCCAGCAGGGAACAATCTGGGAATCAATGATCCTACTATGATGACAATCCAAGTGAGGGAAAATAATAAGAAAGAAAGTGATCATCTTTGGGCACAGGGCAAGAAAATGAGAAGAGCACGGTAAAAAACTTGGAGGGACTTCAGTTTGTATCAGACTGTGAGAAATGCTCTGTTCCAGAGCTTCCAGCATCCCAGGGTTAATAGCAGAAACAGCAAGAAAATTGGTTAACGATTCTTACAAGCAAAAAGCAGCAGACACCTTGTGATGTTGGTTTATCTCAGACTCCCACCCTGAGAGGTCATGGGTTGGAAATTACAGGGAACTCTGAAGAGCAACGAAGTGAGAATCTAGAAACATCTGAGAGGAGATCAGCTGGAATAGAGTTTGTACCTGAGAGCAGTGAGCCAGAGAACCCATGCTCACCTGGACTACAGAACCACCCCCTGCTTATTAGCAGTCCTGTGATTCAGAACTCTGAGAGGGAAAACAACAGGTGGTAATCGGCAGTGATGGAGACAGCATTAACCCTGTAGTGCCTGGGAGTGAAATTAAGGTTGTGGACTGACATTGCTGCTCCTATCCAGATAGTTCTGATAATAGAGTGACCCAATCAGAAGATTGGGTAAAGCAGTAATGGTATTAAGGTAACCCCAGTTCATACACACACCCCCTTCGGCGTGGGAGTGGAGAGATCCTTTGTTAGCCGCGTCTGGCCAGAAATGTTCAACCTTCAAAAGGAGGCATGTGGTAACGTTGAGGTATAAGGCAGTGAGGGAGATGACTGTGTCATACTACGAAACCGTAGTAAATATTAATATTTACTTATGCGCTAGTAGGGTGTTGTATATTCTCTGTTATACACTGGCTCTATTAGAACTATTCTCATCTCCTGTGTAATCGGGCCGTGCAGACCGCCCCTGTGACGTCATAGCGCGACACAACTGCAAGAATCGACAACACCCCCACAAAATTGAGGCAACTGCTGTAAAAGTGACCGTCCTGGCTTTGCTTGTGCCAGTTTTTAAGAGCACACTCAGAGTTGTTTGGGGTGTCCTCTTCACTGTCTATTTATAGACTCGCTGCGTGCTAATCTCTGATATGAACTTTGGATCCCCTGAGACCCACCCGATAGAGGGAGGGTTTCTACTGAGACAGGTCTACTACGACTGGTTAACTCATGAGGAGGATCACACACAGACACCATCTGGAACTCTACCAGGACCTGTTCCTGGATCCTGAACTCCCATTGCGATTGGTACTGTGTGCTTTGCACACTCAATGCCTCATGTTTTTATTTTTATGTAGCCAGAAATTTTATCCCTACATTTTATAATAACATCTTGATCCTTCACTATTTGCGTTTTTGGCGCTGTTTCTTTTGTTTCCATTTCTCCAGTGAGGAGAGAGGCCTGACAGGATTTTTTTGGTTGAAAACACCTATTAAAGTATTCTTGGCTTCAGAGGAGATGAAATTTATGTACTTATCCATGTTCCAGCGTCCTGTGGTATGATGTCAGCTTTAAGAGACCTCAGACTTGGGACTATTCTTGACAAGATATGGAGTTTAAAAAATACTGAATTATGGAAATCCTTTGTTTGCATATTCCTGTGTCCGAAACCGGAAAATACATTCTGTAACAATTCTCTTCAGACACGAATCAGTCCCAATAATCAGATATTCTGATATGGCTTGGCAACAATGTGAAGTACTGCTCCACCTACAAAGAATTATGGATGAAGAAGACATCTGGATGGAAGATTGGAAAGTGCAAGTTAGACTTTGGCGACATGGCATGTTACAATCTTCTGCCCAACTCCTTCTTCATAGAAGAGAAAAAGGGAAATTGTTTTTATTATGGTCAGCCAACCTTGTGCATAGAATGTGGTTCAGCAGCACTTAGTATTTCCTGTAATGTCTAAAATGCAACTTGTCCAGTCTGTGGGCCACGAGAGAACAAGTTGTACAAAGATTAAATGTAATCTATGTGGTCAATTTGGACATTCCTATCGGAGTTGTGGCAGAAGCATGGCACAAAATTTCAGGAATATGGGACAGGAAGTGGGATTTTGAAGAAAAAAAGCACTTTTTTGATCGTGCCTTGAAAGTTGCTGATATAATTTGTTCAGATTCAGCCTGGGAAAGGAGTTTGCCCAGATCCACCTGTGGACAAGTTCTCGCCTAGATCTAATGTCAGATGAAGATTTACAGACTGTGTAGACATGGCCCAGGAATATTAGAAGATCCCTTAGAGGGAACCGCCTCAAACTCACTGGAGAAAGAATTCACAGATTGTTTTGACATGGGCCAAGGAATATTAGAAGATCCTTTAGAGGGAACCCCTCAAACTCATTTCCAAAAGAAAACAGTCTGAGGATACAATGGAGGAACTTACCAAGTGTATCCTGATCGGTGTTAAAGATAAAAACAGAATGCAGAATTGATACAGCCTAAAGAAGGAAGAGTTTACAGTAAAAGACTTGGAGGAACTCTTCGACTTTCCTCCATTCCTACTGGTAAGTTCCTCCATGTCCTGTAAAGAACCCGTTTTTCTGCTCTTAGGAAGGATTGGGGTTCAGAGTGGAAGACCCTTATGACAATAGAGGAACTTTCCTTATCTGAAGAGGAGCATAATATGGATATTTCCATAGTGAAAGACTCTGACATGATCCCACCTTCGGTGCCACTAGAGGTTTGGGTCATTGGGGGATAATGTCGGAAAGAAAAAGATAATCGGGCCTAAAAATGTTTTTTTTATAAATTAATCCTTTAAAGGTAGCAGCTATTAATGTGGTAGTTGGGCTTTATTTAGTTTCAATTAAACATGTGCATAAGGAATGTGAAGTTGCTTTTTGAAAGAAAAGGTGGGAACAAATGCTGAGTTAATATTTATAGGGTAAGTTCGTACATAATGTGCAGGTTTTTGGTTTGTAGTGATTTGTAAAATGTAATGTTGGAAAAAAATTTCAATAAAAAGAGTTCCTCCTATTACCTATATAACTGCTCCCTTTACCTCCTCCTATTACCCCCTATAACCGTGTCCCTATAACTCCTCTATTCCCTATAATACCGCTCCCTATAACTCCTCCTATCCTATTAACTGCCCCCTATAACTCCTCCTATTGCCCCATAAACCCTCTCCCTATAACTCCTCCTATTACCCCATATAAACGCTCCCTATAATGCCCTCCTATTACCCTATATAATTGCTCCCTATAAACTCCTCCAATTACCCTATATAACCTCTCGTTATAGAACTCTATTGCTCCATACAATCATTCCTTAAATATTGACAAAAACAGAGTGAAAAGGATTTGTTGCACTTGAGATGAAACTGAGAGACATTTAAAGTGTGGATCACCCAATGTTAAAGCCGCGCAGCGCCCTCCCACCCCACAAAGCTCCCCCTTCCTTATTACCAGGGTGAAGAAGCAGGGGGTCCTAGTAAAAAGAGTGCGGGTTCAAAAATTGTGCTGCTGGGCGGGGAGGAGGCGAACTGCAATTAATGTACACATCATTGTTTAGCGTTAGAAACATTGTTTGTTTAACCCTTCATTGATGAGCGCCTCCGGAATGATCTCACCCGCGCCCGGCGCGGTCTCTCCTGCCTGTGGAATGAGACCTTTCCTTGTGCTCAGCAGCAGAATGTATATTATTCACCAGAAGGGCCAGTTGTCGGTGATATGTGTAGAAAAATTGAGTGTGTCTGATCTTTGGCTGTTCTGATTAATGTGATGTGAGCCTGACAGAGAACCCCTCATATATCAAGCCCACACCCCCAACTGTCTGTCCTGTTCCACACATGCCTAATTACACCAACGCTGCTCTGCCATTGTTTGTCCGCGCTTTGTTGAGGACACCGGGCAATACTGTGTGCCTGCTGGTACAGTCGGTGCTTTGGTGTCCTGATTGTCCCTGTGATGCACACCTACAAGCTCCTCTGATCATGGCGTTCCAGGAACGTGGAGACCACTTTGATGCCATGCCTGGGCGCAGGAATCTGCTTCATTTTCTCGGGGCTCACCTTGGGGGTCAGCGGGAGTTGTGGTTAAAACAAGGGACGGGTTTGGTTGACCCCACAATGCTGTATTCCTACCTGTAAACAAACTCAACTAGCCATATACCCAAGGCCGCCTCACCCCGAAGCCCTTAACCTTTACAAACTCAAACTGAGGATTACATGTGAGTGCCACATTAGGAGTAAGCAAACTGATACAATATTGCACTTCACGAACAGAGGGGAATTAACAGAGACCCAGTTATGCAAGGGTGGTCCAAATTATTAAGTACCGCAAAAAACACCTTGGAGCACAAAACTCTTGAGCTCACCACACGCACCACCTGTACCTGGCGTGGCCAACTCCAGTCACCAGAACTACCAACAGGTCAGGTTTTCAGGAAATCCCTGATCCGCACAGGTGGTGCAGTCTTTGACTGAGCCACTGATTGAGCCACCTGTACTGAAGCAGGATATCCTTAAACCTGACCTGTTGCTGGCCCTTGAGGAGTGGAGTTGGCCACACCACTGCCCTATAAATTGTGCGGGTTATTTTGTTACGATATCCTTCCCCTAGATGTCCATTTTATGTATACTGATATATACATGTTTGGGGCCGTTTTTTGGGGGTGTCTTAATTAAGATGACAGGGGACATCATATTTAAACCTGAAAACCGTCCTTCTAACTTTGGCTTTTCACGTTTTACCGTGTTGCTGTCATTTGCCATCCTCCTGATTTCATACATTGCCTTTAAGGGTAAAATGTTATTTTATTTTGGAGACATATTGATGTGTAATTGAAAACATGTCTCATTAGGAGTGGTCTCCGATCCTGTAATTTGAAGGATTTCTGCATTATTCTCTCCTTAGTATACATATCCATAATATTTTTGTCACACTGTTTTTTTTTAATGTATTTACTGGTTTGTCTAAATGGGGGGGAAAAACAGCCTTGTATGTTAAACCTTTCCCCTCACTGCCCCTTACCTGTGGAACTCTCCTCACACTCAGTATACGCCGAGCACCCTCTTCCCCTCCACACTCAGTATAACGCCGACACCCACTCTCCCTCAAACTCATTATAGCCGAGCCCCCCACCCGCTCTCTCCCCCTCAACACTCAGTA
>CM071574.1:286482-343308 GCA_036426205.1 Ascaphus truei
CACCATTACGTCAAACTTAAAACTCCACCTCTTAAATCAATAGCCTGGATTAATGCCACTGTCCCACACCCACAGTCGCTCCGACCAACCATGTGGCCAAGCACTGCTCATCTACTGACTATTCCCTCCGCCTGTCTCTGTAACTCTCCCAACATACCACTTAGATTGTAAGCTCTCCGGGGCGGGATTTCCTTCTTATTGTCTGCGTTTCACTTATTGTTTATAATTCCCTATACTGTATTGTCTCTTTTGTATAGCGCTGGGTACACTGCGGGTGCTACATAACCAAAGATATCACACATACATATGTTAAATGATTACACAAGCACCCTAATGTAAAGGCGATGGCGTGCTTAATAATTACACCTGTAATTGTGTTAATCTGGAAAGTGCCGCCAGCCGCAATTAAGGAAGAATGAAATAACAATGCGTGATTAGTGTTTTGCTACACGCTTACATGCTGTCATTCTGTAAAGGAATGTAAAGACTGAGAATACACACCTTCAAAATATACATCTTTACAAGCTGCACCCCCTATAATTCCCTCCCAGGCAAATCCTGTCCTTTATCTACTAGAGGGCCTGGTATCTGGGAGATACTCGCATCGCCATACATTAGCGCTCCCCTGTCTTTAAAGTTTCCATGAAATAGATATACAGAATGCAGGAGTTTGCAATCATTTCTCAAACACAAGCAGCAGAAAGTGGGGGGAATGCCAGAAAAGGCCACAAAATGGCTTCGATATTTCTGACATCTTCCTGAGATCATTGAAGCAGGGGCCGGCCAACTCCAGTCCTCAACGGCCACCAACAGGTCAGGTTTCAGGATATCCTGCTTCAGGACAGGTGACTCAATCAGTGGCTCATTCAACGACAGAGCCACGATGAGCCACCTGTTGCTGACGCAAGAGACTGGTTGAGCCCCTTGTGCTGAAGCAGGGATTACCTGAAAACGACCTGTTGATGGCCCTTGAGGACGCCGATTCGGTCGTGAGATACGCAGATCTCGCTTTGATGACCAACAATTAATTTTTTTACCAGCCCAGATTGACACAATGTTTCGTTTAATAGACTTTTATTTCCATTACCCTTTTAAAGATAAACTGGGTTGGGATGATAAAGATGGTCTCCCTCCCTGGTGATGTAGCAGCAATATTGTAGAATTTGTGTCAATACAGTTCAGAGAGCCGTGCCCCATATAAAACTGTAGTTTTTTTTAAGCCGCTTTGCGCTGTTTATGATAATGTGAGTGTCCGTCCCCCCGTTCCCCCGGTCCCCCCGTCCCCCGACACGAGGCATTAACGCGATTTCCAGGACCGTTTGTGGTTCAGACGACTTCTACAGACTCTTATCTGGTCTAAAAAGACACACAAACTTCTCAAGTTGCTTCAGTTCCCCTCCCAAGCTGCTACAGGAAAGCAGGACAAACCTAAACAACCGCCGTAAATGAAATGAGAGAGGGCGTCTCGATGTGGCGTGGGGATCGGGAGCCCTAGATATGGCGGACACCGCCACTTATCCAATTTGTCTCAAAAACAGAAAAAACGTACGTTTTAAAGACTTGCAGACAATACAACGCTTCTCGTTGTATTCATAGTGAGGAGTTATAGCCAATGGAAGAAAGAGTCATTCTATGGAGTATCCATTAAACGGCTGTAGTGTCCATTTTCAATGTGCCCCGATTGGCACTATTGCGGTTCAATAATCACCCCTAAACTGCCGTGAAACGGACTGAGTGATAAAACGGAAGTTATTGGACATCACAAGGTTCCATAATAGAATAACAGTGGATAATTGGCATATCTGACGTAATTAGGTGGAAAAAGAAAAACAAACGCAATAAAAAAAAATATAGGAAGCTAATTGAGGGCAAGTGGGAATTTTAAAATAATATAAAGGGGAAAAAATCAGCAGGGAAATGGTTAGAGAAAGTCCCCCAGTAAGTAACAGTCAGACTTCTCCAGCTTGAGAGCTGAGCCGTAGAAATCGAGGTGTTGGAGACATGAACAGACTTAAGGACGAATAATGCAACGTTTCACCAACTAAGCAGCAAAGCTTCCACACAAGGCGTTGTACGCCTGCGCCTGTGCCGTTACTTTCTGTACAATACCTGAGGTGCTGAGCATTTCACCTATTCCTGCCTAATTTATTCAAAATGTCATCGCAAATCCCAGATACATTTATAATACTCATATTTATCCCAAATCTCCCTGTTTCAGAAAATACCGAACTCTGGGGTACGGACTGTAAGCCGAGGCCCAGGAATGTGCAACGTACAAGGAAGATAAGAAGTCGGATTAATATCACTCTCTTTTGGGTCCGGAGGGGAGTAAATCTCAGTCCCTGAGTTAGAGATGCACTTTCTTACAGGCAGTAACTGTCACGGCCATTTTTAATGCTTATCTCACAATACAATATAGCCAGGAAAATCCAGGCCGGGATACTAACTGCAGCAAAGCATCACAACAAATATGTCAATATATCTCAGCTGGGCTGGCTAGGTCACACATAACGGAGGCAGCACTGTTACATTGCGTCAACATCTGCAGGGATAAAGCCGATTGCATAGTATATTTATGTGTGTAGTATATTTATGTATATATACTGTATATATATAAATAATAACACTTTGCAATGCATTGCAGGCTCTTTTGGCAGCAAAGGGTTGTAAAAGAGCCTGTTCTGGCGCGCACGAGCCGCCTGTCACACGCAGGATTTAGGTGAACCTTTTAAATCCGTGTGGACTCCAATCCCAGCTCCTGCGGAGCTATTTGCAGTATTTCACTAGGTGATTCTGAGCTTTAATGTGGCTTAAAACCATCTCCTGAATGGCTTCTTTTCCTCTGGATGGCTATATATTTGCGTTAAAAGTTCCCCCGAAGTTCTCTTTGTCATAATATGGCTCTAATTTCCTTTATCCTCTCACCCTCCAATCTCTGCCGTGTGACCCTAAACGCCTCCTCTAACGATGCAGTTCTCCACGCTCGTCTTTCCATTGTCTCAGTAAGCAGCTTTATTAAAGCATTAGTAGCCATACGGGTCTCAGAAAGAGTCAATCCAAGCAGCACTTTAATTATCTTATTAAAAACAATACCTAAGCTGCCGATCGATTAGTTCTCTCCCGTGATCGATCAGCAAAGATCCTGCTTTCCAGGTTTCTCTAATGGCCGCCTTTCCATTTCAATCAATCCTTCGTCAGTGTTAGGCTGTCCATAGACACTGAAGCCGTGCGGAGGTGCGCTGAGGCTGAGGGAAAGCGGTGCTTTCCCTGGCCTTAGATGCGCGCCGTCCTGTGGGCGTGTCTGGGGGGCGGGGCCAGTGAACGTCACGGAGCTGGTTCGCCCTCATTGGGGCGAACTGCTCACGTGACTGGCCCGGCGCTCCCGTGAGCGCCGAACGAAAGATTGTTAAGTACACACGCTTCCGCAGCGTGTGGGAAGCGTGCGCGAGCCCCTGCTAAAGCCGCTCCATTGCGGCTGCAGGGGCTCACTGGTAACTCGCGCGCCTCAGCCACGGTCGCGCGCTCCTGCCCATGTCCGAGGCCTTACTCAGCAGCTACAATGTATTCTATATATACACGTAAAACTATCTATTGTTACAGTTTGCAGCTCAAATGCTGGGAATATGGCAACAAATGATCACAAACAGGAAAGTGTTGCAAAGATCTTGCACTGCTGGGGGAGGTGACTAAACCTGCTATAGAAATCAAAGGATGATCATATATTACAACTCGTTAAAAATGGCATTAAGAGTTGAATTTGTCTTCAAGATGTAGTAAGTATTATGTAAAACTACAGAGCTGATTTATTAAAAAAAGAAACACACGTGGGCTATTCATGATTGCTCCATATCAACCAACATGTGACTCGTACAACGGTTTCCCTGGGCACACACTTCATCAACATCAGAGGTCTCTTCCCCTGACACGTAGGACGCTGCGTGTCCTCTCTCAGAGGATACATTACAAGCGACACATTACATCACTGCTACATTATTATTAGGAAATGGTATGCATTGCAGACCTCGGACACCATACGGAGGAGAGCATTCTCCAGTCCTCAAGGGCCACCAACAGGCCAGGGTTTCAGGATATCCCTGCTTCAGCACAGGTGGCTCAGTCAAAGCCTGAAAACCTGACCTGTTGTGGCCCTTGACGACTGGTAGTTGCCCACCCCTGATATAGATAGACAGCTGTGGGCCTCTTCCCTGTGGTCGCTGCAGTCCACACCGTGACTTCTAACCCAGCAGCAATGCGTTCACTGCAGCCAGTTAGTTCCTGGGGTTTAATGCTCGTCTGCGCCTTACTTATCCTCCCGAATGCGGGAAGGAGAGAAAGCTGGTCCTGCTGTGGTCGTCTGTTCGATCTGTGGGGCGGCGGAAGGAAGCGCGCTAACAAGCACGCCCCTGCGGCTGGCACTGTCCTGTGTCCACAGCAACCCTGAAAATGAGTAGCGTGGATGGTCTCGGGAAGCCCCCATACCGCTGCTCAGAAATGCAGGGCTCTTAGAACCCCTTTTTACAAAGGTTTTCATGACACTTAGACTGTAAGCTCTTGGGGGCAGGGGCTCCCTTATCTCCAACGTTCCCCACGGCTAGTGGAAGGGCAGGACTGCCAGGAACCAGAAGGCACGGTCGCCGTGGGCAGGGGGAGGGCTGTCCCGGCGTGGGTATCTGTTATGTTGGATTTAGCACGCTTAGTATTAGTAGACGAGTTACAGTATTACATAGATAGTATTGTATTTGTATTACAGCGTATCAACCTCAGTGTTACCCTCATTACCATGCAATGTCGTCTCCTGTGGCGGAGCGGGGTGTAACCTAGACTATGGTGGCCATCTCCAGTCCTCAAGACCACCAACAGGTCAGGTTTCCAGGATATCCCTGCTTCAGCACACGGTGCTCAATCAGTCTCTGCTTTAGCGCAGGTGGCTCAATCAGTGGCTCTTCAAACTGAGCCACTGAGGGAGCCCTCCTGTGTGGAAGCAGGGATATCCTGAAAACCTGACCTGTTGGGCCTGTTGTAGACGATTCTGTGTTTATTTTCATATTGTACAAAATAAAGAATGACAACAAGCTGTGTGTAACCGTGGTGTCGGTCCCCCCCACACGGCCCCCGGTACTGAGCGCCAGTCCTGTCATTTCGGACATCCCTGATCCGGCTGTCCCCGTCACTCCATGGGACCCGGCGAGACCTCGTCAGCCACCCTCACAATATTGTGTCCCCCCACATGGAGCACTACCTGCGCTCGGCACAACAGCCCGACTCTCTCCATGATCTCCGCTGCCCGGGGCTGAGTCCAGCCGAAGGTAAGCACGGTCACCCTGTGACACCAGGACACGCGGGGGGGGGTCAGAAACACTGCGCTTCCCTCATAACAAAACCCTTCTCCTCACAGTGCTGCGGGGAACACAACCCTGTCCCCAAAGGCTTAAGGGGACGTGCCCCAGGTCACACGAGCTGACGCTGGCTGCTTATACGACTATAGGCCGCAATAAATAGTAGGCAGAGAGATACTTTGAAATTAATATAAAATAATGGCAGCGTTGTATAAAAAATTAAAAAAAGGCCGGTATTTCTGAATCTTTCGTTCAGCCATAGAAACCCCGCGTGGCGCACATTCATGTCTCAGACAGGTCGGCAGCCATGCCTTTCCCCATATCTCTTAGCATCCAGCGCTTGCCACTGCAACAAGGGATCTGGGTAATGAACATGCAATGAGCTCACAGTGTCACCTTTTGCTCTATATCCATTTTAACATGGGACCCCCCATAAGCTATTTCCTGCGCACTACAGACAGTCCTCGGTTATCCCAGCAGAACCCGTTCGGGAAGTAGCGTGGATAGTGAAACCGCTGTACGAAGAGTCCCCATGTTAATCAGTGGGGGTGAGCGTTGGGTAACGCATAACGGCGTCGAAAACCGGCCCCTTAGTGTTGCATTGTAAAAGTGGATATGCCATTCGTTGAAAGTGAAACGTTGGATAATGAGGACTGGCCTGTACACAGCTTTTTCAGCACAGTCCGGTTACAGAAGTGCAGAGACAGTAAATATTTGTTGGAAGTTTGCAAAGGTTTCTTTGTTTTCCTTTGCGATTGGCCAGTAAAGCGGTGATGCGCCTTGTTTGCTCCAATCGAACTGTAATGTTATTGATTTATACCCAAACCCTCTGGGTCAAATGACCAAGCAGTGAAGGTGACAGAATAAGGGAAGAGACAAGGGCAGTAAGACCTCCCGAAATTCTGCTCCAATGTTCACAGACATTGCCAAGTACAATAAAACACAAACCATAAAATATTCTTAGACTTGTTTAATGTATTTTCTAAGAACTCAGTCACTGCGTGTTGTAATCCTCCTTAAACATATCAGTGTTCAAGTTCAGATTGGTGTTATATGGGGCACAAGATTTGTTTAATAGCTTTGTCCAATTCTAATAGATCCCATTGAATCATGTCAGTCTCTCTCCTGCTTGTAAGGGGCAGGCATCTCTGAGCTCGTAATAAACACCTCTTAAACGTGCAACAAATCCGGTGGGATATGGAACGGGACATTGACCAGTGCAATATTCCCAGATGCTGCACAGGATATTTTTATGGTTTATCACATGGTACACACGCTCCGGTGCTCTGCTATGAGACCACATGCTGGTGTAAATCTTATTTCTAGGAAGAAATCTTGGGGTGACACAGATGTCCGTTTAGCCAGGGCAGTCCCATTTTTTTGGACTTTGTCCTGGGGGGTTTGACCTTGAAAATGTGCTGCAATCTGATTTTCTCAAGGTAGAAAACTGGATCACCAAAACAAACTGTTTTTAAACACTGACCAACCCGTAACTAGGGAGTTTAGGACAAAGGCTAAAAATGTGTAAGCTGCCCATGGCAGAGCTGCTGATTAGGCCGAGCACTAATCTCGCCTCAGGTACAGCTTTAAATATTTGGGTATGTGACTGACTCCCATTTAACATTGGTTTGCATATTGGCAAACTGACATCCAAAATCTGTCCCAATCTGGGTGTACTTTATAGAACTAAATTCTGGCCTAAGCCCTTGGGACGAGAGCGCGTCGCACAGCAGATGTTAATGCTATCCTGACTATGGGGATATAGTGTATGGTACAGCACCCCAAACTCACCTGTATTGTATGTCTTTATTATATAGGTCCAAAGTGTACTCAGTGCTTCACAAAGAATACAGTACAGGAATTATAATACTTTAAGCGCACAAAATCAATAGGAAAGGAAATCCCTGTCCCGGAGAGCTACAATCTAGCGGTATGTTTGGGAGACACAGAGACAGCAGGTGAGGGAATAAGTGCTGTAGATGGCAGTGCTTGGCCACAGTGGGTGGTAGAGTGACTCTGGGTGTGGGACAGCAACTTGACATTCTTTACAACTCAATACTCCTTTTTTGTGTTACTTCAACATCCACTATTATGATATGTTAACTGACCTAAAGCGGCTGCCCCTCGAGGAGAGGCGCCTTACATCTTTCCTGCCTCACCTGTAAATACTTTCTGGCCAAGTTACAGAATTACCTGCGCTTCTCGCCCCTAATGTACACGGCACTTATCTCCTTATATCGCCTCCGAAATCTACTTATAGTCCCACAGGTTCAATAAGGATCCGCTCTCTCCCTTCTCGTACCCATCTCCTCACCGCTGGGACATTTACCCGCGTCTGTCAAATCCGCTTTCCTGTCTAAATTCCTTCAGACTTCAGCGTTTCCTACGTCACACCTGTTTGTAACTTGTAATGTCACCTTTTACTCTGTGCTCAGGACAGACTTGAACAACGAGAGGTATATTTGGTTCCTGGTAAGTATTTTATAAATAAATAACGCCTCGCCGACAGGCCCAGCGCTGAATAGCGTTCAGAGTAAGCAGTTGTTAGAGAACATAGCAAAGGGGAGGGGAACCACTCATAATTACATGATTCATCCTGAAATTGCGAAGATACAGTTTGACACCTAATGTATTTATAATCCCTGAGAAACCGAGTGTGTCAGTATCCACATTCCAATGGCTCTCGTCTCCCTCGCACCAACACCCCAGGGCGCCTTAAACACAAGGGGGAGGGGGGGGGCAGTTTGTGATTTGGTAAACAAGCACATTAGCCGACACAAGAAAGCTATTCGGAGTTTGGGGAAATGATCTCTCAATCATACTCCCGTCACCTGCTCTTCTTCCTGTCCAAGGATTAATCTGTTGGGAGTCCTAATTCCATGTAATCAACATTAGATCTGAAAACAAGCGGGAAGGTGTCAGCAGTCTCTGCTGTCTTTGGCTATTTTATAAGAAGATCATTTTTAGGGCCGTATTCCAAGAATGCACTAATAAATAAAGTTGAAAAGGATGCAAAGTGGGCTATCTAGACAGGATGTGTAAGAAAAAAATCACGAGAAGCCATAAAGAGCACGCATCGCTGGCTTACCTGGCAGTTAGCGCGGTTAAACGGGCGCGTACGTGTGAGCTGGCAGTGCCCACACATGTTAATAAATCTTCATCAGATGGGGGTGAGACATCTTAAAATAGCACAACTAGTGTAAACTAGCAGCATTGCCCGTGTCTGTAACACTCACTTTGGTCCTCCAGTCCCAAGCCCGCGTTTGAGTAAGGGTCTCAGTGGGACTTGTGGAGTCCGGCTGCTTTAAGATCGTGATTACATTTAACTCTTCTGCGCACGGCAAGCTTCACAATCAGCCACGGGTTAGAAATTAATGCAAACGCCTTTTCGCCCCATTTTTTTTCTAGAATGCGCTATTTTAGCGCCCGAGATTATTAGCCTTTTTAGTCGCCAGTGTAACTTCTTGGATTTTCAAAGATGGCGCCCGCGGCCATCCAATCGAAAGCCGCAACATCCTCCTCATCCAATAACGCGGGCTTCCTATGGGCCGCCATATCCGGGGGAGAAGGGGGGGGGAACGGGATCTGGAATCCCATTGGATCTCCCTAGCAGAGGCGGAGAAGACATTGCTACTAAACAGTGAGTATCTCGTGAACCAAGGGGTCTAAAAATAGTGCGGGAGCCCCCGACCCTTCAAAGTATGTAAAATAAATCAATTAAAGAAAGAAAAACACTGGGCGGAATTTGCTGCCATTTTCATAATAATCTTTTTTTTTCCTAGCTGCTTAAAGCGATTTATTCTAGATATTTTTTGCACAGCGCGGATCCGTCCGTTTTTCCGCTGCTGCATTAAGGGTGTGTGTTGAGGATTTGCAGCTGTGAGGAAGCTGCTATAATTGGTCTGGCAATACTAATGGTTTCACGACAGCCGGACGCCCCAGCTCGCGCTTTCAGCAGATTTGACCGGCCCAGTGTGTTTCAGTGCGCATCACCATTTTTAGTGCGGACAGGAATCAAATCTGAATATCAACCAACTCCAGTCCTCTAGGGCCACCGAAAGCTCAGGTCTTCAGGATATCCTGCTTCAGCACGGGGGCTCGGTCGAGACTGAGCCACTGATTGAGCCACCTGTTCCGAAGCAGGGATATCCTGAAAACCTGACCTGTTGGTGGCCCTTGAGGAAATGGAGTTGGCCCGCCCCTGTTATGTAGAGGTGGATAAATGTGATGACTCTGTACATTACACCAGACTGAATACGCGATATTAACTTCTGGGGCAATAGAAACATTAACTTGAAAGAACAAGATAGGCGCGTGTGTTGCACTATTGTGTTCTATTCTGCCACAACTGCGTATATTAAGTATTCTTGCATAAGCCTTGGGGCGGGGGGGGGGGGATATATCTTTGTTTTTAGGAGAGGGAGAGAGGAGCCGATCCGTAAGTGCCAAGATAGAGTAGAGGGATACAGCAGACTTGGATTAACATTTCACTGATGAAAATGGTCAATTAGCCAGTATCCTGACATCTATTGTGTGAGCTGCTGCAGAAACACGCCCAGCGAACCTCTTACGACCCTAAAGAGACTTCCAGTGGCAAGCGCAGGACAGGACTCGGCACCGCTGCCGTCTCTCCTCTCTTTCTCTTCACAGTGGCCCACGAGCACTTAAAGAAAGGGAGATCTTTGGGTTACCGCCCCCGCCACACCTGGTGCCAACCCTGCCGATTACTACCACCAGATGACCCTCTTGGCCAGTCACCCAAGTCCCTAGGGGAGCTGTTGAATGCAAAGTGGAACGTGGGCACTGACCACCCACCTCCACGATACTTCACCCCCATGGACGTAAGTCGCGCCGCCAGTCGTGCTCGCCGGTCGTGCTGCGCCAGTCGTGCTGCGCCAGTCGTGCTGCGCCGTCGTGCTGCGCCGTCGTGCTGCGCCGGTCGTCCCTCACACTTAATTGTTTGTATGCAAGTATGTCTTTTATTTATATAGCATACAGAACACCTACAAGCTCAAATTGAACCCCCAAAATACCCACAACATATATATAAGCATATAAGTTTCACAGAGGAGTGCTACTGGCATGGCAATAATATTTTAAAACCAGAGACATAACATAAAACACAGGACAAAGCTCAGTGCAATCAGAAAAACTTATATACGGTACAGGCCTAAATATACATGTATAAATAACTAATAAATTTATTAGTTATTATACAGTATATTTAGGCACTGTACGTAGATAAGTTTTTCTGGATGTGCACTGAGCTTTGTGTGTTTTATGTTATGTCTCTGGTTTTATTTATATCGAGCCACTTAATGTACTAGCGCTTTTACAGCGGTAATACACGTGACAATCATGTAAATTACAAATAATACAATAAACAGATCATGGGAATAAGGGCTCAGACATAAAAGTAACATTTAGAAATAGGAGTCCCTGCCCCGGAGAGCTTACCATCTAATTGGTAGAAGAACGTAAACGAAGACAGTAGGTGGCGTTCTGGTGGTAGTGCATTTTTGTTGAGAAACTTTCTTTTCACGTCTATGCTGAGCTCTCCAGCAATACCTGTTAGGCTTCGCCCACTTCTAAAATGGCGGAGGTTTCCTCACATAGAGCTGTAGATGGAATGCCTGTGTACTTCAATGTTGATTTTTTTTTTTTATGATAATGTAGCTAGAAAGAAATAAAAACATAATCCTGCATACTTTTGTTTTCTTTCTGTATATTCCAGAAATACGTGCTTTGTAGCCAAATGGCTCTAGGCTGCTGGGAGAGACTGAACAGACACTGTAACTCGCACTGAATTCTGGGTCTCACACCTGTTTAGAATCGGTCTCAGAGTTTCATGGCGTCTCACGGATTAATCAGCACAATACCCTGTGCGGGCCAGAGCCCCAAACCTCTGGATGTTATATAAATGTATATGTGTGTGTATGTATAAAATATATAGCAGAAAAGCAAATAGATCCAGCACACTTGGAAATCTTCAAGAATGCTGTTGTTACACAGTAATGTGAACGTTTCGGTCCCCGCTGGGACCGCTGCTTGTATGCTAATATACCTTCATATCGTGTCACCCTGGCAAAGTGTATTAGGAATGCCTTACTTTCACTGACCTTTCTATAGAACAGCGGTGCGCAAACTGTGGGGCGCGACCCCCAGGGGGGGCGCACACTGCCGACGGGGGCGCCGGGGTTTACAGAGGCCCCGCGCGCTTCCCGAAGGCACTTAAATTAAGTGCCGGGGGAGCTGCAGGGCCTCTGTAAACCTAACTTAAGTGGCCTCTCCGGCGGCTTCCTCCTGCGCGCCATGGCAACGCGGCGTCAAATGAACGCTGCGAGGTCATGTGACTCAAAGTGGTATGCAACAGGCGTCATTACCCGGGAGTCGTGCGGGTAAGTTGGGGTTGGTGGGGAGCGGGAAGCAACGGGGACGCCGTCAGGGGGGCGACATGGAAAAAAGTTTGCGCCCCCCGCTGCTTAAATATATACGGATCAACTGTACAAATATAGTTTTTTTCAAGCGCATGATTCACAGCAGGGGTTCAGAAGTGTCTCAACAAGGGGTCACCAAAAAACATGCTGTAACTGGGGGACACCCAGGCAGTATATCGCGGGTGCTGACCCGTGGGGACTGCACACTTTAGGGTGCCCCAAACTCACCTTACTATGGGGATAGCGCGTCAACTAAGCATCAGGAGCTTCCAAAGTCCTCCCCCCATGCTTGCATCCACACACGCAAGCATTGTGGGGCGTGACTTGGAACTCGCTGAAATTGAGTGCAGCGATAACCCCATGCTGCGAGCACACTAGGGGCTAGTTTGGGGTCCTTATTATGCGAGTGTGTCCCCCACGAGCTCAGGACGATATATATACTGGCCTGGGGTCGGTCACACAGGTTTGCTAGCGATAGTCTGATAGTCGGCGTAAGACTTGATCATTAGGGTTTTGCGGGCAGACAGTTCACAGCAGGAAGCGACAGTGTAATACGGTCGGGACTGCTGTCTGAGGATTGCGGATGACACAATATGATGAAGATATTTACTTTTCAACTTGGCACGAGATGTATTGTACGAAGTTAGAATAGAAATTCTCCGCATAAAACGCCTACATACCTTTGGTTAGATCACACTCAGTATACGCCGAGCACCCGCTCTCCCTCACACTCAGTATACGCCGAGCACCCACTCTCCCTCAAACTCAGTATATGCCGAGCACCCGCTCTCCCTCACACTCAGTATACGCCGAGCACCCGCTCTCCCCACCATTACGTCAAACCTTAAAACTCACCTCTTAAATCAATAGCCTGGATTAATGGCCACTGTCCCACACCCACAGTCGCTCCGACCAACCATTGTGGCCAAGCACTGCCATCTACTGCACTTATTCCCTCCCCTGCTGTCTCTGTAACTCTCCCAACATACCACTTAGATTGTAAGCTCTCCGGGGCAGGGATTTCCTTTCTTATTGTCTGCTTGTTTCACTTATTGTATTATAATTCCCTATACTGTATTGTCTCTTTTGTATAGCGCTGGGTACACTGCGGGTGCTACATAACCAAAGATATACACACATACATATGTTAAATGATTACACAAGCACCCTAATGTAAAGGCGATGGCGTGCTTAATAATTACCTCCTGTAATTGTGTTAATCTGGAAAGTGCCGCCAGCCGCAATTAAGGAAGAATGAAATAACAATGCGTGATTAGTGTTTGCTCACACGCTTACTATGCTGTCATTCTGTAAAGGAATGTAAAGACTGAGAATACACAACCTTCAAAATATACATCTTTACAAGCTGCACCCCCTATAATTCCCTCCCAGGCAAATCCTGTCCTTTATCTACTAAGAGGCCTGGTATCTGGGAGATACTCAGCATCGCCATACATTAGCGCTCCCCTAAGTCTTTAAAGTTTCCATGAAATAGATATACAGGAATGCAGGAGTTTGCAATCATTTCTCAAACACAAGCAGCAGAAAGTGGGGGGAATGCCAGAAAAGGCCAAAAAATGGCTTCGATATTTCTGACATCTTCCTGAGATCTATTGAAGCAGGGGCCGGCCAACTCCAGTCCTCAACGGCCACCAACAGGTCAGGTTTTCAGGATATCCCTGCTTCAGGACAGGTGACTCAATCAGTGGCTCATTCAACGACTGAGCCACTGATTGAGCCACCTGTGCTGACGCAGAGACTGGTTGAGCCCCTTGTGCTGAAGCAGGGATATCCTGAAAACCTGACCTGTTGATGGCCCTTGAGGATCGCCGATTCGGTCGTGAGATCGCAGATCGCGCTTTGATGACCAACAATTAATTTTTTTTACCAGCCCAGATTAGCACAATGTTTCGTTTAATAGACTTTTATTTCCATTTCCCTTTTAAAGATAAACTGGGTTTGGATGATAAAGATGGTCTCCCTCCCTGGTGATGTAGCAGCAATATTGTAGCAATTTGTGTCAATACAGTTCAGAGAGCCGTGCCCCATATAAGAACTGTAGTTTTTTTTAAGCCTCTTTGCGCTGTTTATGATAATGTGAGTGTCCGTCCCCCCGTCCCCCCGTCCCCCCGTCCCCCCGACACGAGGCATTAAACGCGATTTCCAGGACACGTTTGTGTTCAGACTGACTTCTACAGACTCTTATCTGGTCTAAAAAGCCACACAAACTTCTCAAGTTGCTTCAGTTCCCTCCCAAGCTGCTACAGGAAAGCAGGACAAACCTAAACAAACCGCCGTAAATGAAATGAGAGAGGGCGTCTCGATGTGGCGTGGGGATCGGGAGCCCTAGATATGGCGGACACCGCCACTTATCCAATTTGTCTCAAAAACAGAAAAAAACGTACGTTTTAAAGACTTGCAGACAATACAACGCTTCTCGTTGTATTCATAGTGAGGAGGTTATAGCCAATGGAAGAAAGAGTCATTCTATGGAGTCATCCATTAAACGGCTGTAGTGTCCATTTTCAATGTGCCCCGATTGGCACTATTGCGGTTCAATAAATCACCCCTAAACTGCCGTGAAACGGACTGAGTGATAAAACGGAAGTTATTGGACATCACAAGGTTCCATAATAGAATAACAGTGGATAATTTGGCCATATCTGACGTAATTAGGTGGAAAAAGAAAAACAAACGCAATAAAAAAAAATATAGGAAGCTAATTGAGGGCAAGTGGGAATTTTAAAATAATATAAAAGGGGAAAAAATCAGCAGGGAAATGGTTAGAGAAAGTCCCCCAGTAAGTAACAGTCAGGACTTCTCCAGCTTGAGAGCTGAGCCGTAGAAATCAGAGGTGTTGGAGACATGAACAGACTTAAGGACGAATAATGCAACGTTTCACCAACTAAGCAGCAAAGCTTCCACCACAAGGCGTGTACGCCTGCGCCTGTGCCGTTACTTTCTGTAACATACCTGAGGTGCTGAGCATTTCACCTATTCACTGCCTAATTTATTCAAAATGTCATCGCAAATCCCAGATACATTTATAATACTCATATTTATCCCAAATCTCCCTGTTTCCAGAAAATACCGAACTTCTGGGGTACGGACTGTAAGCCGAGGCCCAGGAAATGTGCAACGTACAAGGAAGATAAAGAAGTCGGATTAATATCACTCTCTTTTGGGTCCGGAGGGGAGTAAATCTCAGTCCCTGAGTTAGAGATGCACTTTCTTACAGGCAGTAACTGTCACGGCCATTTTTAATGCTTATCTCACAATACAATATAGCCAGGAAAATCCAGGCCGGGATACTAACTGCAGCAAAGCATCACAACAAATATGCAATATATCTCAGCTGGGCTGGCTAGGTCACACATAACGGAGGCAGCACTGTTACATTGCGTCAACATCTGCAGGGATAAAGCCGATTGCATAGTATATTTATGTGTGTAGTATATTTATGTATATATACTGTATATATATAAATAAATCACACTTTGCAATGCATTGCAGGCTCTTTTGGCAGCAAAGGGGTTAAAAGAGCCTGTTTCTGGCGCGCACTGAGCCGCCTGTCACACGCAGGATTTAGGTGAACCTTTTACATCCGTGTGGACTCCAATCCCAGCTCCTGCGGAGCTATTTGCAGTATTTCACTAGGTGATTCTGAGCTTAATGTGGCTTAAACCCATCTCCTGAATGGCTTCTTTTCCTCTGGATGGCTATATATTTGCGTTAAAAGTTCCCCCGAAGTTCTCTTTGTCATAATATGGCTCTATATTTCCTTTATCCTTCTCATCCCTCCAATCTCTGCCAGTGTGACCCTAAACGCCTCCTCTAACGATGCAGTTCTCCACGCTCGTCTTTCCATTGTCTCAGTAAGCAGCTTTATTAAAGCATGTTAGTAGCCATACGGGTCTCAGAAAGAGTCAATCCAAGCAGCACTTTAATTATCTTTATTAAAAACCAATTACCTAAGCTGCCGATCGATTAGTTCTCCCGTGATCGATCAGCAAAGATCCTGCTTTCCAGGTTTCTCTAAATGGCCGCCTTTCCATTTCAATCAATCCTTCAGTCAGTGTTAGGCTTAGTCCATAGACACTGAAGCCGTGCGGAGGTGCGCTGAGGCTGAGGGAAAGCGGTGCTTTCCCTGGCCTTAGAGTGCGCGCCGTCCGTGGGCGTGTCTGGGGGGCGGGCCAGTGACGTCACGGAGCTGGTTCGCCCTCATTGGGCGAACTGCTCACGTGACTGGCCCGGCGCTCCCGTGAGCGCCGAAACGAAAGATTTGTTAAGACACACGCTTCCGCAAGCGTGCGGAAGCGTGCGCGAGCCCCTGCTAAAGCCGCTCTCATTGCGGCTGCAGGGGCTCACTGGTAAGCATGCGCGCGCCTCAGCACGGGTCAGCGCCGCTCCCTGCACCATGTCCGAGGCCTTACTCAGCAGCTACAATGTATTCTTATATTACTACGGTAAAACTATCTATTGTTACAGTTTGCAGCTCAAACTGCTGGGAATATTGGCAACAAATGATCACAAACAGGAAAGTGTTGCAAAGATCTTGCACTGCTGGGGGAGGTGGACTAAACCTGCTATAGAAATCAAAGGATGATCAGTATATTACAACTCGTTAAAAATGGCATTAAGAGTTGAATTTGTCTTCAAGATGTAGTAAGTATTATGTAAAACTACAGAGCTGATTTATTAAAAAAAGAAACACACGTGGGCTATTGCATGGATTGCTCCCATAATCAACCAACATGTGACTCGTACACGGTTTCCTGGGCAAACACTTCATCAACAGCAGAGGTCTCTTCCCCTGACACGTAGGACGCTGCGTGGTCCTCTCTCAGGAGGGATACATTACAGCGACACATTACATCACTGCTACATTATTATTAGGAAATGGTATGCATTGCAGACCTCGGACACCAATACGGAGGAGAGCATTCTCCAGTCCTCAAGGGCCACCAACAGGCCAGGGTTTCAGGATATCCCTGCTTCAGCACAGGTGGCTCAGTCAAAGCCTGAAAACCTGACCTGTTGGTGGCCCTTGACGACTGGAGTTGCCCACCCCTGATATAGATAGCAGCTGTGGCCTCTTTCCCTGTGGTCGCTGCAGTCACACCGTGACTTCTAACCCAGCAGCAATGCGTTCAGCTGCAGCCAGTTAGTTCCTGGGGTTTAATGCTCGTCTGCGGCTTACTTATCCTCCCGGAAATGGCGAGAGGAAAGGCTGGTCCTGCTGTGGTCGTCTGTTCGATCTGTGGGCGGCGGATAGGAAGCGCGCTAACAAGCAGCGCCCCTGCGGCTGGCACTGTCCTGTGTCCACAGCACCCTGAAAATGAGTAGCGTGGATGGTCTCGGGAAGCCCCCATACCCGCTGCTCAGAAATGCCAGGGCTCTTAGAACCCCTTTTTACAAAGGTTTTCATGACACTTAGACTGTAAGCTCTTGGGGGCAGGGGCTCCCTTATCTCCACGTTCCCCACGGCTAGTGGAAGGGCAGACTGCCAGGAACCAGAAGGCACGGTCGCGTGGGCAGGGGGAGGGCTGTCCCGGGTGGGTATCTGTTATGTTGGATTTAGCACGCTTTAGTAAGACGTACGTACAGTATTACATAGATAGATATTGTATTTGTATTACAGCGTATCAACCTCAGTGTTACCCTCGTACATGCAATGTCGTCTCCTGTGGCAGGAGCGGGGTTAACCTAGACTATGGGTGGCCATCTCCAGTCCTCAAGAGCCACCAACAGGTCAGGTTTCCAGGATATCCCTGCTTCAGCACAGGTGGCTCAATCAGTCTCTGCTTTAGCGCAGGTGGCTCAATCAGTGGCTCTTCAACTGAGCCACTGAGGGAGCCTCCTGTGCTGAAGCAGGGATATCCTGAAAACCTGACCTGTTGGCCGCTCCTGTTGTAGACGATTCTGTTTATTTTCATATTGTACAAAATAAAGAATGACAACAAGCTGTGTGTAACCGTGGTGTCTGTCCCCCCACAGGCCCCCGGCTCTGAGCGCCAGTCCTGTCATTTCGGACATCTCCCTGATCCGGCTGTCCCCTCACTCCATGGGACCCGGCGAGACCTCGTTCAGCCACCCTCACCACTATGTGTCCCCCCACATGGAGCACTACCTGCGCTCCGTGCACAACAGCCCGACTCTCTCCATGATCTCCGCTGCCCGGGGCCTGAGTCCAGCCGAAGGTAAGCACGGTCACCCTGTGACACCAGGACACGCGGGGGGGGGTCAGAAACACTGCGCTTCCCCTCATAACAAAACCCTTCTCCTCACAGTGCTGCGGGGAACACACCCTGTCCCAAAGGGCTTAAGGGGACGTGCCCCAGGTCACACGGAGCTGACGCTGGCATGCTATATACCGTATAGGGCCGCAATAAATAGTAGGCAGAGAGATACTTTGATAAATTAATATAAAATAATGGCAGCGTTTATAAAAAATTAAAAAAAGGCCGGTATTTCTGAATCTTCGTTCAGCCAATAGAAACCCCGCGTGTGCGCACATTCATGTCTCAGACAGGTCGGCAGCCATGCCTTTCCCCATTATCTCTTAGCATACAGCGCTGCCACTGCAACAAGGGATTCTGGGTAATGACATGCAAATGAGCTCACAGTGTCACCTTTTGCTTATTATCCATTTTAACATGGGACCCCCATAAGCTTATTCCTGCCGCACTACAGACAGTCCTCGGTTATCCAGCAGAACCCGTTCTGGAAGTAGCGTTGGATAGTGAAACCGCTGTAACGCGAGTCCCATGTTAATCAGTGGGGGTGAGCGTTGGGTAACGCATAACGGCGTCGAAAACCGGCCCCTTAGTGTTGCATTGTAAAGCGTTGGATATGCCATTCGTTGTAAAGTGAAACGTTGGATAATGAGGACTGCCTGTACACAGCTTTTTCAGCACAGTCCGGGTTACAGAAGTGCAGAGACAGTAAATATTTGTTGGAAGTTTGCAAAGGTTTCTTTGTTTTCCTTTGCGATTGGCCAGTAAAAGCGGTGATCGGCCTTGTTTGCTCCAATCGAACTGTAATGTTATCTGATTTATACCCAAACCCTCTGGGTCAAATGACCAAGCAGTGAAGGTGACAGAATAAGGGAAGAGACAAGGGCAGTAAGAACCTCCCGAAAATTCTGCTCCCAATGTTCACAGACATTGCCAAGGTACAATAAAACAAACCATAAAAATATTCTTAGACTTGTTTAATGTATTTTCTAAGAACTCAGTCACTGCGTTGTATCCTCTTAAACATATCAGTGTTCAAGTTCAGATTGGTGTTATATGGGGCACAAGATTTGTTTAATAGCTTTGTCCAATTCTACTAGATCCCATTGAATCATGTCAGTCTCTCTCCTGCTGTAAGGGGCAGGCATCTCTGAGCTCGTAATAAACACCTCTTAAACGTGCAACAAAATCCGGTGGGATATGGAACGGGGACAGTTGACCAGTGCAATATTCCCAGATGCTGCACAGGATATTGTTACTGTTTATCACATGGTACACACGCTCCGGTGCTCTGCTATTGAGCCACATGCTGGTGTAAATCTTATTTCTCCGGAAGATCTTGGGGTGACCAGATGTCCCGGTTTAGCCAGGGCAGTCCCATTTTTTGGACTTTGTCCTGGGGGGGTTTGACCTTGAAAATGTGCTGCAATCTGATTTCTCAAAGGTAGAAAACTGGATCACCCAAAACAAACTGTTTTTAAACACTGACCAACCCGTAACTAGGGAGTTTAGGACAAAGGCTAAAATGTGTAAGCTGCCCATGGCAGAGCTGCTGATTAGAGCCAGAGCACTAATCTCGCCTCAGGTACCAGCTTTAAATATTTGGGTATGTGACTTGACTCCCATTTAACATTTGGTTTGCATATTGGCAAACTGACATCCAAAATCTGTCCCAATCTGGGTGTACTTTATAGAACTAAATTCTGCCTAACGCCCTTGGTGAGAGAGCGCGTCGCACAGCAGATGTTAATGCTAATGCCTGACTATGGGGATATAGTGTATGGTACAGCACCCCAAACTCACCTGTATTGTATGTCTTTATTTATATAGGTCCAAAAGTGTACTCAGTGCTTCACAAAGAATACAGTACAGGGAATTATAATAATACTTTAAGCGCAGCAAAATCAATAGGAAAGGAAATCCCTGTCCCGGAGAGCTTACAATCTAAGCGGTATGTTGGGAGACACAGAGACAGCAGGTGAGGGAATAAGTGCTGTAGATGGCAGTGCTTGGCCACAGTGGGTGGTAGGAGTGACTCTGGGTGTGGGACAGCAAACTTGACATTCTTTACAACTCAATACTCCTTTTTGTGTTACTTCAACATCCACTATTATGATATGTTAACTGACCTAAAGCTGGCTGCCCCTCGAGGAGAGGCGCCACTTACATCTTTCCTGCCTCACCTGTAAATACTTTCTGGCCAAGTTACAGAATTACCTGCGCTTCTCGCCCCTAATGTACACGGCACTTATCTCCTTATATCCGCCTCCAGAAATCTACTTATAGTCCCAAGGTTCAATAAAGGATCCGCTCTCTCCCTTCTCGTACCCATCTCCTCACCGCTGGGACAATTTACCCGCGTCTGTCAAATCCGCTTCCTGTCTAAATTCCTTCAGGACTTCAGCTGTTTCCTACGTCACACCTGTTTGTAACTTGTAATGTCACCTTTTACTCTGTGCTCAGGACAGACTTGAAAACGAGAGGTATATTTTGTTCCTGGTAAAGTATTTTATAAATAAATAACGCCTCGCCGACAGGCCCAGCGCTGAATAGCGTTCAGAGTAAGCAGTTGGTAGAGAACATTAGCAAAGGGGGAGGGGAACCACTCATAATTTACATGATTCATCCTGAAATTTCGGAAGATACAGTTTGACACCTAATGTATTTATAATCCCTGAGAAACCCGAGTGTGTCAGTATCACATTCCACTGGCTCTCGTCTCCCTCGCACCAACCCCAGGGCGCCTTAAACACAAGGGGGGAGGGGGGGGGCAGTTTGTGATTTGGTAAACAAGCACCATTAGCCGACACAAAGAAGCTATTCAGGAGTTTGGGGGAAATGATCTCTCAATCATACTCCCGTCACCTGCTTCTTCCTGTCCAAGGATTAATCTGTTGGGAGTCCTAATTCCATGTAGCAACATTAGATCTGAAACAAGCGGAAGGTGTTCAGCAGTCTCTGCTGTCTTTGGCTATTTTATAATGAAGATCATTTTTAGGCCGTATTCCAAGAATGCATTAATAAATAAAGTGAAAAGGATGCCAAAGTTGGGCTGATCTAGACAGGATGTGTAAGAAAAAAATCACGAGAAGCCATAAAGAGCAGCGCATCGCTGGCTTACCTGGCAGTAGCGCGGTTAAACGGGCGCGTACGTGTGAGCTGGCAGTGCCCACACATGTTAAATAATCTTCATCAGATGGGGGGTAGACATCTTAAAAATGAGCCCCCACTAGCTTGTAAACTAGCAGCATTGCCCGGTGTAAACTCACTTTGGTCCTCCAGTCCCAAGCCCGCGGTTTGAGTAAGGGTCGTCAGTGGGACTTTGTGGGAGTCCGGCTGCTTTAAGATCGTATATACATTTAACTCTTCTGCGCCACGGAGCTTCACAATCAGCCACGAGGTTAAGAAATTAATGCAAACGCCTTTTCGCCCATTTTTTTTCTAGAACTGCGCTATTTTTAGCGCCCGAGATTATTAGCCTTTTAGTCGCCAGTGTAACTTCTTGGATTTTCAAAGATGGCGCCCGCGGCCATCCAATCGAAAGCCGCAACATCCTCCCTCCAAATAACGCGGCTTCCTATTGGCCCGCCATATCCGGGGGGAGAAGGGGGGGGGACGGGATCTGGAATCCCATTGGATCTCCCTAGCAGAGGCGGAGACATTGGCTACTAAACCAGTGAGTATCTCGTGAACCAAGGGGTCTAAAAATAGTGCGGGAGCCCCCGACCCGTTCAAAGTATGTAAAAATAAATCAATTAAAGAAAGAAAAACACTGGGCGGATTTGCTGCCATTTTCATAATAATCTTATTTTTTTTCCTAGCTGCTTAAAGCGATTTATTCTAGATATTTATTTGCACAGCGCGGATCCGTCCGTTCTTTCCGCTGCTGCATTAAGGGTGTGTGTTTGAGGATTTGCAGCTGTGAGGAAGCTGCTATAATTGGTTCTGGCAATACTAATGGTTTCACGAAGCCGGACGCCCCAGCTCGCGCTTCTCAGCAGATCTTTACCCGGCCCAGGTGTGTTTCAGTGCGATCACCATTTTTAGTGCGGACAGGAATCAAATCTGAATATCAACCAACTCCAGTCCTCTAGGGCCACCGAAAGCTCAGGTCTTCAGGATATCCCTGCTTCAGCACAGGGGCTCGGTCGTAGACTGAGCCACTGATTGAGCCACCTGTTCCGAAGCAGGGATATCCTGAAAACCTGACCTGTTGGTGGCCCTTGAGGAATGGAGTTGGCCGCCCCTGATGTAGAGGTGTGATAAATGTGATGACTCTGTACATTACACGCAGACTGAATACGCGATATTAACTTCTGGGGCAATAGAAACATTAACCTTGAAAGAACAAGATAGGCGCGTGTGTTGCACTATTGTGTTCTATTCTGCCACAAGTGCGTATATTAAGTATTCTTGCATAAGCCTTGGGGCGGGGGGGGGGGGATATATCTTTGTTTTTAGGAGAGGGAGAGAGGAGCCGATCCGTAAGTGCCAAGATAGAGTAGAGGGGATACAAGCAGACTTGGATTAACATTTCACTGATGAAAATGGTCAAATTAGCCAGTATCCTGACATCTATTGTGTGAGCTGCCTGCAGAAACACGCCCAGCGAACCTCATTACAGACCCTAAAGACTTCCAGTGGCAAGCGCAGGACAGGACTCGGCACCGCTGCCGTCTCTCACTCTCTTTCTCTTCACAGTGGCCCACGAGCACTTAAAAGAAAGGGGTATCTTTGGGTTACCGCCCCCGCCACCTGGTGCCAACCCTGCCGATTACTACCACCAGATGACCCTCTTGGCCAGTCACCCAAGTCCCTACGGGGAGCTGTTGATGCAAAGTGGAACAGTGGGCACTGCCACCCACCTCCACGAATACTTCACCCCCATGGACGGTAAGTCGCGCTGCGCCAGTCGTGCTGCGCCGGTCGTGCTGCGCCAGTCGTGCTGCGCCAGTCGTGCTGCGCCGGTCGTGCTGCGCCGGTCGTGCTGCGCCGGTCGTCCTCACACTTAATTGTTTGTATGCAAGTATGTCTTTATTTATATAGCATACAGAACACCTACAAGCTCAAATTGAACCCCCAAAATACCCACAACATATATATAAGCATATAAGTTTCACAGAGGAGTGCTACTGAGCATGGCAATATATATTTAAAACCAGAGACATAACATAAAACACAGACAAAGCTCAGTGCACATCCAGAAAAACTTATATACGGTACAGTGCCTAAATATACATGTATAAATAACTAATAAATTTATTAGTTATTTATAATGTTATTAGGCACTGTACCGTATATAAGTTTTTCTGGATGTGCACTGAGCTTTGTCTGTGTTTTATGTTATGTCTCTGGTTTTATTTATATAGCGCCATTAATGTACATAGCGCTTTACAGCGGTAATACACGTGACAATCATGTAAATTACAAATAATACAAATAACAGATCATGGGAATAAGGGCTTCAGACATAAAAGTAACATTTAGAAATAGGAGTCCCTGCCCCGGAGAGCTTACCATCTAATTGGTAGGAAGAACGTACAGAGACAGTAGGTGGGCGTTCTGGTAAGTGCATTTTTGTTGAGAAACTTTCTTTTCACGTCTATGCTGTAGCTCTCCAGCAATACCTGTTAGGCTTCGCCCACTTCTAAAATGGCGGAGGTTTCCTCACATAGAGCTGTAGATGGAATGCCTGTGTACTTCAATGTTGATTTTTTTTTTTTTATGATAATGTAGCTAGAAAGAAATAAAAACAGAATCCTGCATACTTTTGTTTTCTTTCTGTATATTCCAGAAATACGTGCTTTGTAGCCAAATGGCTCTAGGCTGCTGGGAGAGACTGAACCAGACATGTCAACTCGCACTGAATTCTGGGAGTCTCACCTGTTTTAGAATCGGTGTCTCAGATTTCAATGGCGTCTCACGGATTAAATCCAGCACAATACCATGTGCGGGCCAGAGCCCCCAAACCTCTGTGATTTATATATACTGTATATGTGTGTGTATGTATAGAAATATATAGCAGAAAAGCAAAATAGATCCAGCACACTTGGAAATCTTCAAGAAGTGCTGTTTTGTTACACAGTAATGGACGTTTCGGTCCCCGCTGGGACCGCTGCTTGTATGCTATATATACCTTCATATCGTGTCACCCTGGCAAAGTGTATTATAGGAATGCCTTACTTTCACTGACCTTTCTATAGAACAGCGGTGCGCAAACTGTGGGGCGCGACCCCCAGGGGGGGCGCGACACTGCCGACGGGGGGCGCGGGGTTTACAGAGGCCCCGCGCGCTTCCCGAAGGCACTTAAATTAAGTGCCGGGGGAGCTGCAGGGCCTCTGTAAACCTAACTTACCGTGGCTCCGGCGGCTTCCTCCCTGCGGCGCCATGGCAACGCGGCGTCAAAATGACGCTGCGAGGTCATGTGACGTCACGTTGCTATGGCAACGTGACGTCATTACGCCGGAGCGCGGGTAAGTTGGGGTTGGGGGGGCGCGGGAGCAAGGGGACAGCCGTCAGGGGGGCGCAGGGAAAAAAGTTTGCGCCCCCCTGCTATAGAATATATACAGTATCATACTGTACATATATAGTTTTTTTTCAAGCCGCAGTGATTCCCAGCAGGGGGTTCATGAAGTGTCTCCAAGGGGTTCACCAAAAACATTCTGTACTGGGGGACCCCAGGCAGTATATCGGGGTGCTGAGCCCGTGTGGGGACTGCACACTTAGTGAGGCCCCAAACTGCACCTTACTATGGGGATATCGCTGTCACTTACAGCAGGAGCTTCCAAAGTCGCTCCCCACAATGCTTTGCATCCACAGCAGCAAGGCATTGTGGGGCGTGACTTTGGAAGCTCCTGAATTGAGTGACAGCGATAACCCCCATGCTGCCTGAGCACACTGAGGGGCAGTTTGGGGTCTTATTATGCGCGTGTGTCCCCCACGAGCTCAGGACGATATATATACTGCCTGGGGTCGGTCACACAGGTTTGCTAGCGATAGTCTGATGAGTCGGCAGTAAGACTGATTCATTAGGGGTTTGCGGGACAGACAGTTCACAGCAGGAAGCGCACAGTGTAATCACGGTCGGGACTGCTGGTCTGAGTGATTTCGGATGACACAATATGATGAAGATATTTACTTTTTCACTGCAGCTCATGTTTAATTTTTAAAGGATTCCGAATCCTAAAGTGGTTCTTGGATTACATGTGACATCAGCGTGTGACATCAGCGTGTGACATCAGCTTTCATTGCATTGAACTGTCAGAAACGAAGTGATCATTTACTTAACCCCTTAGCTTCCAGGGCAGTCACCATGAAAACTCACTCATTAGCCTGAGCTACCTGACTCTTTTAAACTCCTTATAACTGCTCCTATTACTCCCTATAAAGCCTTCTATTATTGCCCCATTTAATTACTCCCTATAATTCCTCCTATTGGCTCATATAACTGCTCCCTATAACTCCAGCTATTGCCCCATATAACCGCTCCCTATATCTCCTATTACCCCATTTAACAGCTCCCTATAACTCCTCCGATTGCCCCATATAACCGCTCCCTATAACTCCTCCTATTGCCCCACATAACCGCTCCCTATAACTCCAGCTATTGCCCCATATAACCGCTCCCTATATCTCCTATTACCCCATTTAACAGCTCCCTATAACTCCTCCGATTGCCCCATATAACCGCTCCCTATAACTCCTATTACCCCATTTAACGGCTCCCTATAACTCCTCCTATTGCCCCATATAACCGCTCTCTATATCTCCTATTACCCCATATAACCGCTCTCTATATCTCCTATTACCCCATATAACCGCTCCCTATAACTCCTATTACCCCATTTAACGGCTCCCTATAACTCCTCCGCACAGAACCCAATAACCTGATACACTAACGCTAGGAACCGCTCGCTGAAAATGCTTTTAGCAAATGTGTGCGCATACACACTTTTTTTCCCCAGCCTAATAAATTGCTCCTTCCGCTGTGACTGCAGTCACGCTACAATAACACAAACACACCAGTTATTTTCTTGTCTGCCCTCTCCGCACACAATGTTTTGTATTGTTACACAGCAGCACAAATTCCTCTAATTGCTTCCTCATGTTCCCTCTTGTATAAGGTTACCCCGCTGACCACAATAGAGGCTTTAGGGTGTGAATAGGAACCGATCAGATTCCTTCTGCGCTGGACGCCCCTATCACCATCTTCTGGCTTTAATCAATCTTGATGATTATGTTGTTTCTCTTAAAAACTAGCACAAAAAAGGAACACAAATGTTGATTTAACCATGTGCTGCTTCACATAGTGACATTACAAACCCACGAGAAAGGCGGCTAGCTTATTTATCTTAAAATAAGCCGCTGGTAGGTTTTTAACTTCTTCTTCTTGATTAAGCATCAATCTCTGCTACTCCGTTTAAAAAATATATATTATAATTATTTGTATTTCTTTTAGTGCAGAATAAATGAGTTCTTCAGTATTAGGTGATACCTTTTATATGTGGCCTAACAATTTATGTCATAGTCCAAATAAAAAGAGGCATCACCTAATAATGAAGTACTCATTTATTCTTCACTATTGTAACTGGACTAACACGGCTATTTTCTGCTTTATTTCTTTTTACATAGTCCGACCCGGGAGAACCCCTATTCCTGAATCACCCTATATACCTTCGAGCCCCTTACAGTCCAATTCTTGTTGCCAACAAGTAGGAGGCGTGATGTTGGGAGTTCGGCAGGTTTTTTCATTTCATTTTTAAAAACCCAAATATCTCAGAAATGAGAATATTCATCTCCCCTCCCCGCACCACAAGCAGGGAGATTTAGTTGTTGTGGCCTGTAATATTTGGGCATCCTAGTATTGGCAGGATTTTCTGTGCGTTTCACTGATTTGGAGTCCGCCTCACGGATATTTTTCACGCCCGCGTTGCAGACTCCAGTGGCGTCTCACTAATAGAAGACAGCACTTCTCCATCACAATCTCATTGTTTTGGGCCACAACAACTAAATCTCCCTGATTTTGGTCCTGGGAAGCGACATCCCCCCACTAATTATTAGGAGTTTTTTTGATTACGGTAGTTTTGCATTTTACCTTTACAATGTTGTTCATGAAATAAAATGATCCTCTGTACATTTATCAATAGGTGTTGGACAATACAGTGGTCTATGAAATACATTTCAGCGCAGACACGGCGTATAGGTGCTGCAGCATCCATGTTTAAACTGTATTTAAAGTTGAAAAGAGACGCACTGCGTGCTCATTTGCATTTAATTTCCCAGAATCCTTGCCTGCCGTTTAGCCACTGTATGACGTGACAGTGAGTGAGTCAGGGTTGTGGGGCCTGTGGGAGACACAGGGTTTCTTGTCTTTACTGAATGGAAAGATATTGGGATTGTTTGAGACCGGGTACATGTCCTTTGTATGTTACCAAGCAGCACACTGGTTTAAAGCAGATGAGTAGCTGTGGCTCCCAGGCATGTGAGTGACACGGAGACACACATATATCCCGTGGTAATGAGGTCCCCTTGGCCAGGAGGAGCCTGCGCGCTGCTCCATATTTTGAGTTTATTCCCAGCAGGACGCTGTCACATCCAGTTACATTTGGGGCCTTGAAGGCTGCTAGAAAAGCAAAACAAAGCAAGTCAGAGATTTATTCCAACAATAAGATTTACTGAGAAAATACAGAGAGACGCAGACAAGGGAAACCGCGACTTTAATGAACAAATCGTTCTTTTTTTCTCCACCTGCTATTTAACTTTTTCGCTCCCGTTCGCCGCGCTGCTTCGAGTGATATAAAAATATCCCGGTCTGTAATGTGCTGCTGGGCCCACCCGCCGATGAAGGGGTTAACGTCAAAGGTTATTTCATATCGGAATATTTTCAAGGCCTCTAAAAATGGACATGCGGCACTGTATAGTGGTGGGGAGCATCTCCATACTGTAACTGCACCAACCCCTTCTTAGAGAAATATAAGTTAAAACATCCCCAGTAATAATGTCCTTTTTGCTTTTGCTTTTGAAGCGAGACATACACGATGTTTTCAGGTACGAGACCCCGCCCTATTGATCTCACACCCTAATGCCGGGGTTCTCAACTCCAGTGCTCAAGAACCCCCCAACAGGTCAGGTTTTCAGGATATCCCTGCTTCAGCGCAGGTGGCGCAGTCTTCGACTGAGCCACAGATTGAGGCACTTGTGCTAAAACAGGGATATCCTGAAAACCTGACCTCTTGGGGGGGTCTTGACCACTGGAGTTGAGAACCCCTGCCCATAATGTTCGGGGTCCGAGGCTCAGAGAGATACAAGCACCTGCGTAAAACTGCCCCGGATCGGAACCCCGCTATTTTCCGCTTCGGGGACACCATGTTAATACTTACCGGTGGCGGCGCCGGGCCCCCCCATCCTGCCATAAAACAAATGCAGAGGCGGTTAAAACTTTGGGATTGTTTAAAGTCACGTGGAGCTGATCTGAGGACCTGAACTTGGTTCAACCGCGGCAAAGCTAACTACAGCACTTCTTCAGACCGATGCTTACGGCTGAAGGCGCGGCTCAGCGAGTAACTACACGGACTCTGAGCAGTGGGGGGGTCTGGGTTCACATCCCAATGTCAGCTCCTTGTGACCTTGCACAAGTCACAATATCTCCGTGCGCCTCAGGGACTATAGATTGTGAGCTGTAGAGGACAGAGGCCTGCGCCTGCAAACATTGTATGTGCTGCGGGCGCTGTCAGTGCTATACAAGAAGAACCATTGTCATTATTTGTTTACAGGGCAAAAAGGGCGGGACCCTCACTACATCAACATTACAGCCATATTCCGGAGGTCTTAATCTGTGCCCCCCACCTCATCCCTCAGGCACTGAAGGGGTTAAATAAATGTAGAAATAGTGCAGTGTCTCCTGGCATCTTGTACATGGCCATGTTCTATGCATGTTTATTCCTTGTTACTCTGTTGCTTTGTGCCGAGGCCTGTTCTGGATTAATCTCAGACGTCTGAGGCCTCACATGACCCCATCCCCTGGATACCGCGTGTAACTCTCACGTGTACCCGAGGAGAGCTTGCCAAGCAGCAGACACTCCACAGTTTCGCTTCTTTGTCATATCAATCATTATTTACAATAACACAGCGGCTGATCCCACAGGACGGTCACATTATCTCAAACACAACCTCAGAGAACTGGGTGCAGTTGGAAAATGTGAGATCAGAAAACTCAAGGTGCTTTAACTCATAGAAATGAAATGTGAAAATCCCTCTTTCACTTAACCTCTTCCCTGCCGGATCGGCCTATATGGCACTGCTGTGCTAGAGGCCCCTCATTAAACATACGTGTTGTAATCACAGGAAGTCAAAATGTTTTTAAAACCATGTTTTTCACTCCTGGGGAAAAAAATTGTTTCTTCAATGTCAACAAAAATGTTATTTATTTTTTTAAAGTCATTAAGTATGAATTATTCAGCTGTGTTATCAGAAAAACATAACAAATCTTTTACCGGTGCAGGTGCAGCCACCAGTATCCGAACACTTGCCGGGGAAAATCTGGGGCAATCTCCCGGTAAACTGCAACATTTCTGTGAGATTTCTGCAGCCGGACTAATGGCCGATCGTACTAACACAGCGGGGGTCCCTGCAGTCCCATTCAAACTGAATCAAACTGAATCAAACTAAATGGGTCTGCAGGGACCCACGCTGTGTTAATACCAATCTCACAGAAAAGTGGAGTCATGTTGAGGCATTTACTGTGAGATGCCTTCATTTTTACACAGGTGATCGGATACTGGTGGCTGCATCTGTATATGGGGCAGGACGGTGCATTAGACGTATATGGGGCAGGACGGTGCATTAGAAGTATATGGGGCAGGACGGTGCATTAGAAGTATATGGGGCAGGACGGTGCATTAGAAGTATATGGGGCAGGACGGTGCATTAGAAGTATATGGGGCGGGACGGTGCATTAGAAGTATATAGGGCAGGACGGTGCATTAGAAGTATATGGGGCGGGACGGTGCATTAGAAGTATATGGGGCGGGACGGTGCATTAGAAGTATATGGGGCGGGACAGTGCATTTGAAGTATATGGGGCAGGACGGTGCATTAGAAATATATGGGGCGGGACGGTGCATTAGAGGTATATGGGGCAGGACGGTGCATTAGAAGTATATGGGGCAGGATGGTGCATTAGAAGTATATGGGGCAGGACGATGCATTAGAAGTATATGGGGCGGGACGGTGCATTAGAAGTATATGGGGCAGGACGGTGCATTAGAAGTATATGGGGCAGGACGGTGCATTAGAAGTATATGGGGCAGGACGGTGCATTAGAGGTATATGGGGCGGGATGGTGCATTAGAAGTATATAAGGCAGGACGGTGCATTAGAAGTATATGGGGCAGGATGGGGCATTAGAGGTATATGGGACGGGATGGTGCATTAGACGTATATGGGGCAGGATGGTGCATTAGAGGTTTATGGGGCAGGATGGGGCATTAGAAGTATATGGGGCAGGATGGGGCACTGCCCCAATATACTTCTAATGCCCCATCCTGCCCCATAACTCTAATGCACCATCCTGCCCCATTATACGTCTAATGCACCATCCAGTCCCATATACCTCTAATGCCCCATCCTGCACCCATATACTTCTAAGCACCGTACTGGCCTATATACTTATAATGCACCACCCGCCCCCATATACCTCTAATGCACGTCCTGCCCCATATACTTCTAATGCACCGTCTCTGCCCCCATCTAATCTATAGCAACGTTCCTGCCCCATATACCTCGAATGCCCGTCCTGCCCATATACTTCTTAATGCACGTCCTGCCCCATATACCTAATGCACCGTCCCGCCCCATATATTTCTAATGCACCGTCCTGCCCCATATACTTCAAATGCACGTCGCCCATATACTTCTAAGCACCGTCCGCCCCATATACTTCTAATGCACACGTGCCCCATATCTTCTAGCAAGCCTGCCCTATATACTTCTAATGCACCGTCCCGCCCCATATACTTCTAAGGCCACGTCCGCCCCATATACTTTCTAAGCACCGTCCCGCCCAATATACTTCTAAGGCACCGTCCGCCCCATATACTTCTAATGCAACCGTCTGCCCATATACTTCTAATGCCAACAGTCCTGCCCCAAATACTTTAATGACACGTCCTGCCCCATATACTTCTAATGCACCGTCCGCCCCAATAATTCTAATGCACCTGCCTCAATATTACTTCTAATGCACAGTCCTGCCCCATATACTTCTAATGCCACCATGGCCCCATATACTCAATGCCGTCTGCCCCATATACTCTAATGCACCGTCCCCGCCCCATATACCTCTAATGCACAGTCCTGCCCCATATACTTCTAATGCACAGTCCTGCCCCATATACTTCTAATGCACCATCTGCCCATATACTCTAATGCACCAACTGCCCATATACTTCTAAGGCACAGTCTGCCCCATTATATTCTAATGCACCATCCTGCCCCATATACTTCTAATGCACCGTCCTGCCCCATATACTTCTAATGCAACCGTCCCGCCCCATATACTTCTAATGCACCGTCCTGCCCCATATATTTAATGCACCGTCCCTCCCATATACTTCTAAGCCACCGTCCCTGCCCATAATTCTATCCCGCCCGCCCCATAACTTCTTAATGACACAGCCGCCCCACCCGCTCCCATATTTTTAATGCACCGCCCGCCCCCCTCCAGATACTTAATGCACCGTCTCCCCATATACTTCTAAGCACCGTTCTGCCCCATATACTTCTAATGCACCGTCTGCCCCCATTTACTCTAATGCACCGTCCCGCCATATACCTCTAATGCACCGTCCTGCCCCATTTACTTCTAGCACCGTCCCGCCCCATACTTCTAATGCAGTCCTGCCCCATATACTTCTAATGCACCGCCCCGGCCCATATACTCTAATGCACCGTCCCGCCCATATACTTCTAATGCACCGTCCGCCCCATATACTTCTAATTCACCGTCCTGCCCCATATACCTCTAATGCACCGTCTGCCCCATACTTCTAATGCAACGCCTGCCCCATATACTTCTAATGCCACGTCCTGCCCCATATATTCTAATGCACAAGTCCTGCCCCATCCCCATATACGCTAATGCACCGTCCTGCCCCATATACTTCTAATGAACCGTCCTGCCCATATACCTCTATGCCAGTCCCGCCCATATATACTTCTAATGTCACCGTCCTGCCCTCAATAACTTCTAATGCACCGTCCTGCCCCATATACTTCTAATGGCAAGTTCCGCACCCCATATACTTCTAATGCCACAGTCCATTGACCCCATATACTTCTAATGCACCGTCCTTGCCAATAGTATTCTAATGCAACCGTCCTGCCCCATATACTTCTAATGCACGTCCGCCCCATTATACCTAATGTCACCTCCTGCCCAATATTCTCAATACCGTCCCCTGCCCCCTATACTTAATGCACCGTTCCTGCCCTATATACTTCTAATGCACCATCCTGCTCCCATATAATCTAATGCAACGTCCTGCCCCTTATACTTCTAATGCCACGTCCCGCCCCATATGCCTTACTGCACCGTCCTGCGATGTATGGCGTGTGGCGTGCGGAATGCGATGTGGGGCGTGCGATGTGTGGCGTGTTGCGTGCGATGTATGGCGTGTGGCGTGCGGAATGCGATGTGGGGCGTGCGATGTATGGCGTGTGTCGTGCGGAATGCGATGTTGGGCGTGCGATGTATGGCGTGTGGCGTGCGATGTATGGCGTGTGGCGTGCGGAATGCGATGTGGGGCGTGCGATGTATGGCGTGTGGCGTGTGGCGTGCGATGTGTGGCGTGCGATGTGTGGCGGAGAAATTAAGCGGGCCCCCTACAGAGGTAAGTATCTCTGGGTACAGGCGGTCTCTGGAGCTGAAATTAAGTGGGCCCCCCCTACAGAGGTAAGTATCTCTGGGTACAGGCGGTCTCCAGGGCGGAAATTAAGCGGGCCCCCTACGGAGGTAAGTATCTCTGGGTACAAGCGGTCTCTGGGGCGGAAATGAAGCGGACCCCCTACTGAGGTAAGTATCTCTGGGTACAGGCGGTCTCTGGGGCGGAAATTAAGCGGGCCCCCTGCTTCAATCCTGTCATTAAAGAAACAGTGAAACCCGTATTGCTGCTTTAAGATTAACAGAGGCAATAGGAAGTCGTTCCCTGTCCCAAGGAGCTTGCAATCTAAAAATACTCTGCTCTATTGCAGCCAGGCTGTCAGGCGTAACCCATTCCCTGCCAGTGCTGGACTGCAATACAGTGAAAGGGTTCAAAGTGCAAGCCAGCTTTGCAATATGTGCTGCTCAGTGGGACTGCACCCTCGGAGTGATGATTGGAAGGATGCCTGAGCACACAGGCAGACAGTACCTGATTGATAAGGTTGGCCAGCTGCAAGCTGAGCTCCCTGTGACTGCCCTTTTCTTCTGCTGCTGACCCAGACTCGGGCAGACGCTGGCGCGGCCCCTGGACCTGGCTCTTTACTTCCATTCCCGATCCCGTCCCAGCACATCCTCTGAGCATCGTTCTGCGAGACACGGCGCCATTCTCCCAAACCCACGTCGTCGCCGGATGTTTCTCGCCAGCTGCGGCGCGCGTCCTGCAGGAAATATACTGAGACTTCCGCGGGACGCGTATTCTTTCCTCTCTTTCTCCTGGTCAATGGAAGCTCGAGAGCTCGCTCATTCACCTCCCAAATCTTCTTCACTAGGGCAGGGGCGGCCAACTCCAGTCCTCGAGGGCCACCAACGGGTCAGGTTTTAAGGATATCCCTGCTTCAGCACAGGTGGCTCAGTTAACGACTGGGAGTTTGCCGCCCCTGCACTAGAGGTTTCAAATTCTGTGCGTCCTTCTCTACCACACGCATGGAATATTTATGTATATTTATGTGTGGATGTATCTGTTTTTGTATGTATATGTACAGTAAATATATATTTGTGTGTGTGTATTCATTATATGTGGTACAATTATGCAGAGTGTGTCTGCTCAGCTAGTCAGTAGTAGTTATTCATTGTATGTTGGCCATGTCCATCTATCTAATCGCAGTAAACAGCCTAACCCTCGTTGTAAGGCTGGGTCGGCCAACTACAGTCCTCAAAGCTCACCAGCAGGCCAGGTATTAGGGATATCCCTGCTTCAGCACAGGTGGATCAATCATTGACTGTTAATGAAGTGGCCAACTCCAATCTTAGACTGATCCACTGATTGGGCCACCTGTGCTGAAGCAGGGATATCCTGAAAACCTGGACCTGCTGGTGGCCCTTGAGAACTGGAGTTCCCACCCCTGATGTATAGGACAAAGTGAGTTGGGGTGGGACCAGTTCTGTGGGTACCAAAAGAGTGACCACTAGTGGCAGGAAGAGAGCGGTGCCCCGACACTGCCGCCTGGCTTTCTTTACATATTAATGGGGCCAGTGGCTAAGCAGAGAACGTGGAAATAAATCACTGCAAAGCAGGAGAGAGAAATGAGCACAGGGTTTTTCTTTGTGTTTAATAATTTATCAAGGGAAGGGGCACATTAATAAACAGGTCTCCCCAGAGGTGGGTGGCTAACAGAGATAAATATGGCTGCCAGCGGTGGCCTGCTTTTCCCAGCTAATGGAGCAAAAGATTTGGGAGAAATGCAAATGCAAGAAAAACAAATCTAAATACTTTGCCTCCAAATCTTGTGTCATTTTTCATTCCGCCGCCGCGGATAATTATAGCCACAGCACAGGCTTCTCCAGTCTCATTACATGCGCTAAAGAAGACGTGAGCAGTAATTAGAATCCACGTCACTATCCATTGTAACAATGTGTACACGGAGAAGAAAAAAACCCCCAATATATTCCAACAATAAGTGTGTTCAGTGCCGTAGGGACTCCTGTTTTCAGTGTTTCTTTTTGTTTGAAATCTGTGTGTGTGTGGGGGGTTCCCCTATGTTTTTGTTTTATTAACAAAATCGGTGCTTTTCCGTTTGGCGCTGATTATCGGGGCACTTTTTCCCGTTTCCATGTTTTTCCCGTTTCCAGCTTCCTTCAGGCTGCCTTTGTATCCTATCTGTGGCAGAGGACTAATTCTACAAGAGATGATGCTTCATTTCCATTTTTTTATCAGTTTTAACTGGACGTGCATCTTACATCTCAGCTCTCATCCCCAAATATATCCCGAAACGCCCCCTACGTTCTGCCCACGACATCCACCCTTCCTCCTGCCTTATTACCTCCTCTGTCCTGTCTGCGAGACTTCTCCTGAGCTGCCCCCCCTCTCTGGATCTCCCTACCCCGCAGCCTGAGACTCTCACCCCACTTTCAGATGTTTAAAAACGCCCTGAGAACTCACTTTTTTAAGGAAGCCAAGCTGACATACCTCTAACAGCCACACGCACTCTCCAACCCTACTGGGACCAGCTGTGTGGCTGGACCACACTCTACACTGTATAACACCCCAAAACCTTAATGGGACCTGCTGTGCGGCTGGACCGTACCCCATCCTGACGCACACTCCGTCCCACAATGGGCAGCCAATTTACCTCGTTTTAACATTGCCCCTTATACGCTCTAGAGTGTAAGCTCCCAAGATCAGGGCTCTCATTACCTTTTGCATCTTGCTTGTCCTTATTTGATCAAGTCATTCTGTTTCTGTCATTTATATCACCCTGTACCCCCATTGTACCACACTCCAGTATATGTTGGCCCTTTACAAATAAACACTAATTATTATTTTTTTCTGTGTTTTTCGGTTAAAGCCTAAAACAGAAATCCTTAATCACCAGCAAAATACAATAATAATGTACAATTGCATTATGGTATAAAAAAAATGTGTGTGTAATGTGAAAAAATATGTCAATATAATTATATATCTTTTTTTTTTTTTCTTTTAAACATTTCACCTTTCCGACTTTCTTGACCGACAACCTTAAAATGTTGATCGTACAATTGACCAATAGTTAATTTTCTAATGTTTTAGCAGATATGTTTAATTTAGAAAGGACTTGAGGGAACGTAAATACTTCAGTGCCTCAATGTACGTAATCTCTCTGCTGTTAAGGATGTTACCTTAATCACTGTCATCAAACTAATTACGTGGAGCTGCACAATCCAGATTTTTATCACCAAATTACCGTTGTTTATTAAGTGCAGTTCATCATGGAACAGCTGCTACTGATCAGTACTGTTAAGTTATCCAAATGTAGCTTTCTGTCATAATATAGAACATTTCACTTTCATTGATCACTGTGTACGATGGTGTTGTGCATGGCAGTGACATAATCATTTAATGGAGCGATTACTATATATATATATATATATATATATATATATATATATATATATATATAATCAAAAACGAATAGACAATACCGTTCTGTGGCTAACGAAATGCTTTTATTTGTGCGAGCTTTCGAGGTACACTGATCTCTTCTTCCGGCGATGTTATAATGAATAAAGCAAGGTTTTATTTAAAAACAGTGCATCCTGGAATGTTATCTGTGACTGAAACCTATCCCTGCCCCTTGTGCTGTATGCGATTTATGACTTGAGGTGTAAAATATCCATCCATACATACATATAAACAGTTGTGTGAAAAAGAAAGTACATCCTCTTTGAATTCTATGGTTTTACGTATCAGGACATAATAACAATCATCTGTTCCTAAGCAGGTCTTAAAATAAGGTAAATACAACCTCAGATGAACAACAACACATGACATATTACACCGTGTCATGATTTATTTAACACAAAATAAAGCCAAAATGGAGAAGCCATGTGTGAAAAACTAAGTACACCTTATGATTCAATAGCTTGTAGAACCACCTTTAGCAGCAATAACTTGAAGTAATCGTTTTCTGTATGACGTTATCAGTCTCTCACATCGTTGTGGAGGAAATTTGTCCCACTCTTCTTTACAACGTTGCTTCAGTTCATTGAGGTTTGTAGGCATTTGTTTATGCACAGCTCTCTTAAGGTCCAGCCACATCATTTCAATTGGGTTGAGGTCTGGACTTTGACTGGGTCATTGCAACACCTTGAATCTTTTCTTTTTCAGCCATTCTGTTGTAGATTTGTTGGTGTGCATGGGATCATTGTCCTGTTGCATGACCCAATTTCGGCCAAGCTTTAGCTGTCGGACAGATGGCCTCACATTTAACTCTAGAATACTTTGGTATACAGAGGAGTTCATGGTCGACTCAATGACTGCAAGGTTCCCAGGTCCTGTGGCTGCAAAACAAGCCCAAATCATCACCCCTCCACCACCATGCTTGACAGTTGGTATGAGGTGTTTGTGCTGATATGCTGTGTTTGGTTTTCGCCAAACGTGGCGCTGTGCATTATGGCCAAACATCTCCACTTTGGTCTCGTCTGTCCAAAGCATATTGTTCCAGAAGTCTTGTGGTTTGTTCAGATGCAACTTTGCAAACCTAAGCCGTGCTGCCATGTTCTTTTTAGAGAGAAGAGGCTTTTTCCTGGCAACCCATCCAAACAAACCATACCTGTTCAGTCTTTTTCTAATTGTACTGTCATGAACTTTAACATTTAACATGCTAACTGAGGCCTGTAGAGTCTGAGATGTAACTCTTGGGTTTTTTGCAATTTCTCTGAGCATTGCACGGTCTGACCTTGGGGTGAATTTGCTGGGAAGTCCACTCCTGGGAAGACTGGCAACTGTCTTGAATGTTTTCCACTTTTGAATAATCTTTCTCACTGTAGAATGATGGATTTTAAATTGTTTGGAAATTGCCTTATAACCCTTCCCAAATTGATGGGCAGCAACAATTGCTTCTATAAGATCATTGTTGAAGTCTTTCCTCCTTGGCATTGTGTTAACACACACCTGAATGCTCCAGACCAGCAAACTGCTAAAACTTTGGCTTTTATAGATGTGGTCATACTTGCTGATGATCAATTAATTAAGGCCATTTGATTAGCAGCACCTGTCTGCTGCTTAGCATCTTAATTCCTATGGAAGCAGTAAGGGTGTACTTAGTTTTTCCCACATAGCTTCTCCATTTTGGCTTTATTTTTGTTAAATAAATCATGACACGGTGTAATATGTCATGTGTTGTTGTTCATCTGAGGTTGTATTTACCTAATTTTAAGACCTGCTAAGGAACAGATGATTGTTATGTCCTGATATGTAAAACCATGGAATTCAAAGAGGGTGTACTTTTTCACACCACTGTATATATATATACATACTACAAACACATGCTAAAGATTAGTACACTTGTTGGAAAATGTATCTTTTCCCCCCTCATGTAAGTGATTGAAAGGAATCGTTGTATGTGGAATGGCTCAAAAACCAAACTTTTTTTATTATGACTGGAAATATGTGCAGGCATATTTCCGAGGGACTTTGTAATCAATGTCTTTGTTTTTTGTTATAAAGACTTGTATGCCTGTCTCCTTTTTTCCCTCTGTATTTCTGAGGGATATATACATTTTTCTGCTGCAGGAAATATTCTCTGACTCTCTTATTTCTGTATGTATTGTATGACCTAGAAGGAGAAAGTGTTGATTTACTTCTCATTAAACACCGTGTTGTTTTTTTCACGCTGCACAGTATCGCGGTTCTCAAGTCCCCGGGTTACTCCGAGATTAAGCCGGAAGAGGGCTCTGTCTATCTCTCCCCTCTCCGACGCCAGCATCGACCTGCAAACCATGATCCGCACCTCGCCCAACTCACTGGTGGCGTATATTAACAACTCCCGGAGCAGCTCGGCTGCCAGCGGCTCCTACGGCCATTTATCTGCAGGGGCGATAAGGTAAAGGGCTTGTGCGTTCCTTGCCACAATGTGACATGTTTGTGTCTGTCCTTGCTGTATCATGCTGTCGGATCACGTTTTTGGGAAGAGGTTTAGCATAAAGTATCATATGTTCCAGACATTGGAATGTATCTTAGGCCAGGGCGGCCAAATCCAGTCCTCAGGGGCCACCAACAGGTCAGGTTTTAAGGATATCCCAACTTCAGCACAGGGGGCTCCATCAGGGGCTCGTTATACTTTTGATGTCTGTTATCTGCTTCTCTTACTGTGTTCTGGTTCTGTACACATGAATGAGAGACCTGTGAGGTTTCAGAAGTTCTGCACACTTTATTATGCAAATCTCAAGGACCAATGTGGATACTAGAACTTTTATACTCTATGTATATAAATATATACTTATTTTTTTTTCCAGCCCAGCCTTCAGCTTCCCACATCCCATTAACCCCATGGCGTACCAGCACCTGCTAACGCAACAGCGGCGTTTGGGCTCCGCATTCGGACACGCCTCTTTAATCCAACCGTCGCCTACTTTCGCCTCCCGCCAGCAGGGGGCGCTCACATCCGCCAATCCAGCGCCTGCTCCCATCAGCAATAACTGCAGCTCCGCCCCCGACCAGGTGAGTCCCCGACTCCTGCAAGAAGAATAAAGTCAAATAAAGCAACTTTAAGGTAGAAATAAAACAGACGCGTAGCATCATTGGCATATTGTGTTTGGTAAATAGGCTGCCAGGGAAGGGGTTAAGTCAGGGGATCTCACCTCCAGTCCTCAAGACCCCCCGACAGGTCAGGCTTTCAGGATATCCCTGCTTCAGCACAGGTGGCTCAGTCGAAGACTGTCTTTTCCTCTTTAGCACATCAACCAGATCAATATCCACGGGGAGAAGAAGTTTGGGTGTCGCTGTCAGGATTGCACGCGGGAGCAGGATTGCACGCGGGAGCAGGATTGCACGAGGGAGCAGGATTGCACGCGGGAGCAGGGTTGCACGCGGGGGCGGGGTTGCACGCGGGAGCAGGACTGCACGTGGGGGCAGGATTGCACGCGGGGGCGGGGTTCCACGCGGGAGCAGGGTTGCACACGGGAGCAGGATTGCACGTGGGAGCAGGATTGCACGCGGGGGCGGGGTTGCACACGGGAGCAGGAGGCACGTCGGACGCTAGATTGGCCGCAGGGGCATGGTTGCACGCGGGGCGGGATTGCACGCGGGGGCGGGATTGCACGGGGGAGCAGGGATTCAACGTCGGGCAAGTCGGGTCGCAGAGTTTGCACGCTGAGCGGGTTGCAACGTCGGGAGCACAGATTTCACGCGGGAGACGGGGCTTTGCAACCGGGGGCGGGGTTGCACGCGGGCGGTTGCACGCGGGACCAGGGTTACGCGGGGGGGCGGGGTGCAACGCGGGAGCAAGAGACTGCATGCGGGAGCGGTTAGCAGGGTGGTTGTCACACGCGGGGTGCGCGGGGGCGGGTGCACACTGGCGGGGTTACCCGCACGCGGGGGCGGGATTGCGCGCGGGGGCGGGGTTGCGCGCGGGGGCGGGGTTGCGCGCGGGGACGGGGTTGCGCGCGGGGGCGGGGTTGCGCGCGGGGGCGGGGTTTCGCGCGGGGGCGGGATTGCACGCGGGGGCGGGGTTGCACGCGGGGGCGGGGTTGCACGCGGGGCGGGGTTCCACGCGGGGCAGGGTTGCACGCGAGAGCAGGGTTGCACGCGGGAGCAGGGTTGCACGCGGGAGCAGGACTACACGCGGGAGCAGGGTTGCACGCGGGAGCAGGATTGCACGCGGGAGAGCAGTATATGTGCGTTCCAAGCGCAGTATATGTTGGTGGTGCATATGAGGAGGCATACAGGAGAGAAGCCACACAAGTCAAAGACTGAGCCCCTGATTGAGCCACCTGTGCTGAAGCAGGGATATCCTGAAAACCTGACCTGTTGGAGCGTCTTGACGACTGGAGTTGAGGACCCCTGGGTTCAGTGATTCCGAGGGGTAGCGTGTGGATTTTGTCGCCGCTGGGAATGTGTTCTGACGCTGCCGTGTCTAATCTCACAGAACAAGCAGAGCAGCGACTCCGCCGTGAGCAGCACCGTCAACCAAATCATTCACAAGCGCAGCAAGGTCAAAACTGAAGGCGAGGGGTACAGACGGGACTCTCCCAGCCCCCAGGTACAAGTCAGGACGCGTGTGATGTCCGTGTGACCTGCGAAATGGCTCTGTGCAGTGATTATTCATAACCCGTTATTTCACCCATGTAATAATTACATGTTTTCCCCGTGCGTTATCATTACCTCCCCTGTTGGTAACACCTTCACTGCCAGGCGGCAGTGTATTGCAGTGTCTCCCACTGGTAGCAAAGGGGTTAAAGCAGCAGTCCAAGCTGCTCCCCCCCCCCCCCATTTATATGTGCATCAATACAATCCACACAATTATAAGTGATTAGCTATGTTTCCGATCGATCCGTTCTCCTGTGAAGATTCGGTTCAAGGGTTCACTAAATGGCTGTCTGTGGGGAAGATCATGTGACCAGGCAGTGACTAGATACAATTGGTGCACTGCTAGAGAGAGGGCAGGGCTCAAAAAGGGGTGTGCCAGATCCTGTTTCAGAAGAGGAAGGGGATGTGACTTTGTAAATGGTTGCAGTAGAAACAAAAAATGTTTGTTATATTATAATACATAAAAAAAATCATTCATAGTTGTTTAAAAAAAAATGCTAGAAGTATTTTCTCATCGTACCGAACTGATTTATAAAGAAACACACACGTAGGATATTGCTTGGTCTGCCCCTTTAATGGAACTCTGTATCGCAGCTTGTCCATCGAGGAATCCGGTATCAAAAGTGAAACAAAAACAACTTTTCTGTAGTTAGAGGCACCGATAACAGGATCTAAAATAACATAATTAGTGAGACTCAGGGGGCGATGCACTAATGTGCACTATTATTGCACTTTACATGTTTGTGCAATGCTCCCCAGGCCATATATTGGAGTAAATTCTAAGCACTGATCCATACAATCCTTTTCATACCATTTCTGTACCAGCGCCTCATTCACAAGCCGCACAAATGGGGTTCATAGAAAAAACTATTGGAGCGACATCCATTAAACTACAGCAGATTTGTGTTGGGTAAACATAAAAATGGCAGCGAAGGGATTAAGTGACCGGCCGCTGCACAGCCTGCCAGGTGCTCCCACTTGTATCTGCATGGCTTGGTTGCAGTGAAATATTAGCCGGTGTCAAGCTCAGAGGAGGGAGAGTTTGACAAATCCCTCTGTAGTCCTGAGGTTGGATTCAGCATGATGCATGAGGACAGCTCCGCAAAGCTCAGTCACCCGGGGATGCTGGAAGTGATGAGTAATGCAGATCAGCACCCGGCACTCAGCACAGGCAGGGCAAAGAGTCTGCTCTCTAGAGCTTTGAGTTTAGAAGACCCGTGTAACCTAGAAGCAGCCTCTTGGGAACTCCTAACAAGATAACAAGACAAGCTTTTGTTTTCTTTCTTTCTTTTGGGAATGAGCAAGATGGGATCTCTTGAAACTCTCAAACACTGAAAGCCGGTACATTTTATTTAAAAACTATTTCTCTCTCCTGCTGAGAGACTCTCACACTGTCTCCTAATGCAGGGGGTTCTCAACTCCAGTCCTCAAGACCCCCCAACAGGTCAGGTTTTAAGTATATCCCAGCTTCAGCACAGGTGGTGTAATCTTCGACTGAGCGATTGATTGAGCCTCCTGTGCTGAAGCAGGGATGTCCTTAAAACCTGACCTGTTGTGGGGGGGGGGGTCTTAAGGACTGGAGTTGAGCCCCCATGTCCTACATGTAAGTATTGAGACCAAGTTAATACACAGAGAGCCAATCATTCACTTGAAGTGTAGGACACTAGCTGCGGGCCCCTCCGTGTTGAATAGCGAGCAGAAATGACCTTCCTTTGATCTGTGGTTTAAAAATAATAACTTGTATACTCATTTTTCTCCTAATTGGTTAACTTCTGGAGCCGGTATTGTTATATTTAACTTGTGTCTGTTTCATATTTATTGTACTTTGAAAATAAACTAATTCAATGAAATAAGAAGAGGAGATAGAATGAGGACAGAAATCCAGTTATTGGGCAAACTGTTAAATGCTCGACGCTTCGCTAGGAGGATTTAGCAACTGTCAATAAAAGTTAATATTCTGAAGACTTCCACGGGCTTGTGGCACATTTAATATCACTTAATTAGAACAGTGGTTCTCAGCTCCTGTCCTCAGGACCCTCCCAACTGGTCAGGTTTTAAGGATATCCCTGCTTCAGCACAGGTGGCTCAATCGATCCACTGATTGAGTCACCTGTGCTGAAGTACAGATATCCTGTAGACCTGACTTGTTGGTGGCCCTTGAGGATTGGATGGTCAATATGGTTTTGAACTGAAGCACTGATTGAGCCACCTGTGCTGAAGCAGGGATATCCTGAAAATCTGACCAGTTGGGAGGGTGGGGGGGGGGGGGGGGGGTTTAGGACTGGAGTTGAGAACCCTGCATTAGAGGACCATGAGAAAGTACTTTGTGGGTGTTGCTGTCCCACCTCTTCTCAGCCTGGCCGCCTTGTCTGCCCCTTTTCCATTCCCCCGCTGACCGCGTGTGTTGCGATTCACAGGACCATGTGACGGACCTGAAGGAAGACTTGGATAAAGATGAGTATAAACAAGAACCGGAGGTCATATACGAGACAAATTGCCACTGGGAAAGCTGCACGAAGGAGTTCGACACCCAAGATCAGCTGGTCCATGTGAGCGCTCAGAGAACATCTGGAATAATGCGATCACACGGGAGCGGGGCGTTTGTACACAAGCTTTAAGAGACCTCACAAGTCTTTTCTTTAGATAGAATTGATGGTGCCTAAAGAGTTGGCTTGCGAGCTGTGAAAGTTGTGTACAACGTGTACGTGTGAGAAAATATCACGTCGTAATCACTGCCTGCAAAATGATTTATAAAAAAGAGCACATTTTGGCTTAGAAATTCCTTGTGGATCGGCTGATTTTATTAGAAAGTTATCTTTGGCGGAAAGCTTCCTCCCCAAACAAGTATACAAGACATCAGCTCCCTTACATAATGTCATTGCTTATTGGGAGAGACAGGGAGGGATAGGGAGAGAGAATAAAAAGGAAAACAGGACAGGCACTCCTATATGCAAAAAAAGCGCTTTCTACTGCTGCGGCCAACTTGAGTCTAACATTTGCCCGTAATTGTCCGGGGCATTTTTCGGCTGGCGCCAAACTTGGCTGCGCGCCAACCGCATCTTCCCCTCCCCGCGTGCAAAATCAAGATGCTGTTCCCCTCCCCTTCCGACCCCCTGGCTGCTCCTCTGCATGGCGCAGCGTCCCCCTTACCCCTGCTTCCCCTTCAGCCTTCGGGGATGCCGGGGAACCCTGGCTTGTGTGACCGGCGCCACAGTGACGCGCGGCACGTGCCAGGAAAAAAACAAAACCAGCCGCCGTCTGCCCGCACATTGCGGTGGCGGCCGCTGAAGACTCAGCTCGGCCGCCACTGTATGTCCTGTTAACTCTCGTGTTATCCTCCTTAGCACATCAATAATGACCATATCCACGGGGAGAAGAAAGAGTTTGTGTGTCGCTGGCAGGAGTGCACACGGGAGCAGAAGCCGTTCAAGGCGCAGTATATGTTGGTGGTGCATATGAGGAGGCACACAGGAGAGAAGCCGCACAAGTGCACTGTAAGTGACTACTGCCGGAAATCTGGGAATATATATATATACCTGCATTCCAGCTGCTGACACCCCCAAGGGACGGGCACTATCCACGTTATTTACTGCACCTCTAGGGAATTCCTTGCTAAAGTAGCAGTGTTTGCTCTGTGTGTCCTGCAGCATGGCTGTAGAATATCTGGCGTTTATCACTTTGTATGCAGCCACCTCTTGTGTGGATTCTTGGGTTGCGGCCCGGTCTCACGCTCTCCTTGTTGGCCAACTCATATGGTAACAGTGTGCAGACATCTGCTGTGTTGTTATTGCGATGTACAAACAAGATACATTGTAACCCTGCCCACACTTCTAGGTGCCTAGACTTACCCATAAAACCTATGACTCCCGTTGCTCCACTTTGGACCAGGTTGGGATCCTTAACGCTGCAGGACCTCCTAGGTCAGAAATACCCCAAATATTAGTGTCATGTTTAGGTATTTTAAAACGTTATTAAATATGATGAGCTGAGGCTTGGAGGGAGCATGGTTGATTTCCTCTGGGTGCTCCCTAGTGTCTGATGTCACTATGTGCTTGACAGGAGTTTGCGCTGGTAAAGCCCCCATGTCTTCCTTATTAACCCTCGAACAATGACAGGTTGGGCTACATGTTGAATACATGCCTGGGCCTCCCATTCAGATTCCCTGATGAAAAGCTGATCCTTTTTAATGTCCAAAGAAACGAAAACATTGCCTTCAGTATGAACAGATTTGTTGAAGGAAGATAGTCACTCTGTTCCATTATTTTAACATGTGGTTTTTTTGTTACAAACTAACAATAAATTGCACATCTTTGTGTCCCCAGTTTGAGGGCTGCTGCAAAGCGTATTCCAGGCTGGAAAACTTGAAGACACACCTCCGATCTCACACTGGGGAGAAACCGTACGTCTGTGAGCACGAGGGTTGTAATAAGGCGTTCTCCAACGCCTCCGACCGCGCCAAGCACCAGAACAGGACTCATTCCAACGAGGTGAGGTCCTGCACAAGGCGGCTTTATCCTAATCCTGCCCTGTCCCATTATTGGGATACATATTTTAGCCCTTTTCTGCTGACAGCAGGCACTTTGCACTTTGTGCTGGCATCAAATTGAAACCTCTGAGACTAAAGTTACTTGTCATACAATTTATTTTGTGGAAGAGCCAAACCACACCAATGTTACATTTATAACAGAGGACTTTCTTGTGTGTTCAAAACCAACAGCAGATGTTATATATTCTGCTCTGGTAGCAATGCATTTTCCAGGGCTTCATCTTCTACTAGGGAGGTTAGAATAGATGATAAAATCGTCACATTGTGCTGTCGGGGAGAAAGAAGGGAATAAATGCCATATGTATTGGAGGCACCTGAACCCGTTGTTACATGTTACATATTTTCAAGGGATGAGGGGTCAGTTGCAGTGACCACAGAAAGGGACAGTCACAGTGAGGCAGAAGGGATGAGGGGTCAGGGTGCAGTGACCACAGAAAGGGACAGTCACAGTGAGACAGAAGGGATGAAGGGTCAGGGTTGCCTGACCCACCCGAAAGCGGACCAGTCACAGTGAGAAGAAGCGGATGAAAGGGTCAGGGTGCAGTGACCACAGAAAGGGACAGTCACAGTGAGACAGAAGGGATGAAGGGTCAGGGTGCAGTGACCACAGAAAGGGACAGTCACAGTGAGACAGAAGGGATGAGGGGTCAGGGTGCACTGACCACAGAAAGGGACAGTCACAGTGAGAAGGAGAGTAGGACTAGTCACAGTACAGCAGAGGTGCCAATGGCACAGAGACAGAAAGACAGGGATGAGACCGTGACAAAGATGGGGACAGTGAGAAGAAGCAGCGAGGACAGAGACATAAGAAAGCGGGCCAGTTATGGGAGGACAGAAGGAACAATGGCACAGAAAATGGACTTTCAGTAGGATGTGCATATAAGAGCCGAATGCCTCTGCGTCACTTGTCACTTGTTAGTCAACTGAAGTCCGTGAGATTTGGGGGAATTTAGATAAAAAAAATAGCATTTTCATGGAGAATTCTGAGACTCTGATACTAAAAACTCACTGAGACTTACTCCCATTAGTGTGACTCACAGAGCGTCGGTGAGAGTTAGAGCGTCAGCGAGGGTTAGAGCGTCAGCGAGGGTTGCCAGGTCTCCAGTAGGGTTACTATATCGTGGGGTAAAAGTTCTGGCCTTCCTGCCCCCTTGTAATTCCCGTTGTGTTTGTCCTTCTGGTGACAGAAACCCTACATCTGTAAAATCCCCGGCTGTACGAAGAGATACACGGACCCCAGCTCTCTCAGGAAGCACGTGAAGACCGTGCACGGGCCGGATGCTCACGTCACCAAAAAACAGCGCAACGACGCCCTCCCCCGACCACCTGCGTCCAAGGAAAACGGAGACAATGAAGCCAGCGCTAAACTGGGTAGCCGGCTGTCTGGGGAGCACTCGGAGTCAAACAGCATTTCCAGAGGCAGGGAGGACTGCTTCCAAGCCAGGACCATCAAAACAGAGGATACCATGGTGAGTCACAGACCCCCTGACAGAGATAGAGATGATAGAGATGGTAGAGATAGAGATGATAGAGATAGAGATGGTAGAGGTAGAGGAGGTAGAGGTAGAGGAGATAGAGGTAGAGGAGATAGAGGTAGAGGAGATAGAGGTAGAGGAGATAGAGGTAGAGGAGATAGAGGAGATAGAGGTAGAGGAGATAGATAGATAGATAGATAGATAGATAAAAAAGAAACAGAAGCGCATGCTCCATAGTGTAACTCTAACAATTTAATGGTTGGTAAAAAGAGAAACAGTCTTTAGGACCAGGGGAGATAAAAATCAGGCAATTTAGAGAGAAAATCTCTGCACGTGTGGCAGCACCAAGCCGGAGTGAGACCAGTGTAGCTGGATCCACAATCAGTAATCCGGCTCCAACGAAGCCCGCCTCAGAGGGAATCCTCCTCAGATAATATGCAGCTATTGGGGAAGGCCTCAATACCCTCAAGATATCCTCTGTGGAGGCAGCATGCAGTTGGTACCCAAATAGTGAAAGTTGCAATTAGCTGTTGCTGTGAGGGATGAATTAGACTTCCGAGCACTCTAACCGTCTCTCCGTGGTGACATCCGTCACGTCAGCTAACGCCCCATAGTTTTTTTGTTGTTTTGTTTTTATAAAATGTGTATATGTATATAACAATATGTGTATGGATATTCCAGGCAAAAGGTGACACGTGAGCTCATTTGCATGTCATTTCCCAGAATCCCTTGCTGCAGTGGGAGCGCTGTATGCTAGGTGATAATGGTTGAAAGGCAGGGTTGCAGACCTGTCTAAGGCATGTGAATGTGCTTACAAGTGATATTCTTTATTGGCTATATATATTACTAACTGTCCCTGTTACTAACTGTCCCTGTTACTAACTGTCCCTGTTACTAACTGTCCCTCTCTTTCTGTCTCACACCCTCTCACACTTTCCTAAGGACAGGCCACACTAAGGTGAGACACACACCCTGTACTGCCGCTGATCATTTCAGTGCAAAAATGTTTTTCCTGTATTGTGACTTTATAAAGCGCTGCGTTGGCACTATATAAATAAAACTATACATACATGTATGTATATATATATATATATATCTCAGAAGTGCAGGTATATGATGCACATAGACTCACGCACTGTTTTGCTGACACTGGAAGCCCACGTTCTTTCTATGTGTACTTCAGGTTTTGAGCCATTGCATTAACCTTATGAATATCTTGCTCTGGTCACTCCATATACTGACCTGCTCTTGTCTGCCCATCAGATGCATCAGTCCAGCCCGGGTGGGCAGTCGTCCTGCAGCAGTGAACCATCACCTCTTGGCAGCACCAACAACACTGACAGCGGAGTAGACCTGAACCTGCACAGCGAGGGAGGACTGGGAGACTTCTTTGGTTTGGAGGACACCAGCCCCGTGGTGGACTCCACCGTCTCGTCCGGCAACGCGGGAGTCGGCCTGCAGCTCAGGAAACACTGCGCAACAGTGCAGAGGCTGGAACAACTTAAAAAAGAAAAGCTAAATACGGTGAAAGAATTCTGCTCGTTCATAAACGCAGCTCCACCTGCCAGGAACACCAAACTCCCGGCCATCCCAGGAAACGGTATGTTCCCGGCCAAAAATCTGTTCAGGCGATGCTGTGCACACACAGGATCAGTGCAGAGACTGTTTATAATAATATATAGCGGGTGTTTTGTACTGCGTTGCACTGAGAGTTTACATATTATACTACACAAGAAGTCCCTGTCCCAGAGTTTATATTCTAATTTTGGAGCCTGAAGCACAGAAAATAAAGTAACTTGCCCAAGGTCACTGGTATGTGAACCAAGGTCGCCTGTTTCAAACAGTGATACCACGACTGTGCCACTTATAGTCTTTAAAAAAAAAAAAATGGTCCTATTTGACATCCCGGTAACGGGCGTTCTGGATGCAGACGGCAGATACCGAGATCCTTTTTATTGGATATAGCAGCGAGCTCATTGTGCGTCACTGAATCCGGAGTGGGGACATAAAGCGTAGCGCTCCGTCTTGTATTGTAAAGGATCTGCGTTTATTCACCAACATTTCGGTCCTGCTCAGAGGACCTCTCTCAAGGTAGCGAGGGCATGGAGAAAGGTCCCAAGCGCAGACCGCAACGTTGGTGGATAGACCCAAACCCTTTAGTAAGTGAGGAGTAGTGCTCCATCTTTTATTTCATCATTCTGCATGCAGTTGATGCGCATCCTCAGGAGAGCTGCTCCTGCAAGTGCTACATGTCATGAGACTCCCCATAGGGTGCAGATACACCTCCCTATAACATGAATACTTTGTGTCCCCCTGTTTATATGAGGATCACAGTAGAACAGGGGTGGCCAATTCCAGTCCTCAAGGGCCACCAACAGGTCAGGTTTTAAGGATATCCTTGCTTCAGCACAGTCATTGACTGAGCCACTAATTGAGCCACCTGTGCTGAAGCAGGGATATCTTTAAAACCTGACCTGTTGGTGGCCCTTGAGTACTGGAGTTGGCTACCCCTGCCCTACAACTTTTGCTCACTGCATTATACCGATTTGCACAGCCAAGCCTGGGTTACAGAGCCAGCAACTGATTCCGGGATCGTTGTATCCTCCAGTGTCCCCTGTTTGCTGTCTCTGTACGATCGTCCATCCTTCATGGAATGTTCTCTGCTTCATCTTTCAGGTCATTTTCTTGATAATATCGGTGTCCCGAGCAGCATGATGTCCAACCCTAGAATCACGGAGCTGTCGGTAAATGATGTCACCATAATGAACCAACTGAACGAGCGGCGGGATAGCACCACCAGCACCCTCAGCTCCGCGTACACCAGCCGCAGGTCCTCCGGCATCTCTCCGTACTTCTCCAGCCGTCGTTCTAGCGAAGCTTCACAGTTCGGAGGGCGTCATAACAATGCCAGCTCTGCAGATTCATACGACCCCATCTCTACTGACGCATCGAGGCGGTCTAGTGACGCCAGTCAGCACAGTGGGTTACCGAGTCTTCTTAACCTCACGCCGGCACAACAGTACAGGCTAAAAGCAAAGTACGCAGCAGCAACTGGGGGCCCCCCACCCACACCTCTTCCCAACTTGGAAAGGATGAGCTTGAGGAACAAGATGTCTCTGCTGGATGGACCAGATTTTGCCCTGCCTCCCTTTCGCCAGCCTCCTGGTCCAAGACGCTGCAGTGATGGCGGTGGGATTGCACCAGTAGCAATGTATCCACATGAGGTTCCTGGAAACAACATGAGACGTGCAAGTGACCCAGTGAGGAGGACAGTTGGACAGGATGCCCAGCTGCTTCAAAGGGTCCAGCGCTTCCACAGCATGAACAGCATGAATACGCTCTATCCACCGCCCATCATGGACAGAAGGAACGCAGGCCTTCAGCAGTACACACGCTCCGAGGGCAACCTTCACAGACACATCTACTCCCCCCGGCCACCCAGCATCACCGAAAATGTGATCATGGAAGCCATGTCTGCCGATGTGGATGTCCCAGGTGGGGATGATGACCTCATGCTGCCGGACGATGTTGTTCAGTACATCAAATCTCAGAACAGGGGAGCACCAATGCAAAATCCAACTTCAGATTATACTAACCCAGCTCAGAACTTCCAAAGCAATATGAAAACATACCACCAAAATGTTCCTGTCCCGTGTAGAATGCCCGGGGCCGATGCTAGTAGGAACTTCCCAGCACTGGCAGAATGTCTCGGCCCTACATCTAACATGCAGAAAAATAACATGCCGGTGCAGTGGAATGAGGTCAGCTCAGGTACTGTAGATGTCATAGCCGAGATGCCCAAGCAGCCATTTGCGCATGGTAATTTAGCTATTATGCAGCAAAAGCAGAATCTTGGCCAGTATCCAAACTTTAACCAGCAGGCTGCCCAAACACCTCCAAACAATGTGACTGTAACACAGCAAGGTTTTGTTCCGAGGAATGCCAGTAATAATGGGCAGAGGGTTCATTACATGCAACAAAGGCAACAACAGATGAACCCGTGCCAAAACGCCAACACAGATTTGAACCCCCAACAAAGGTATAACCAGTCTCAGCAAATGTTGAGTCGAAGTGCAGTTAACGAAGGTCAGTGCCTGCTGTCTGGGTCATGCAGTAACATGGGGGTAAAATCTGGGCTTCACATGCACCCCGCACAAGGTAACACATTGAGTAATCATCACATGGCGCTGAACAGCAACCGAGAGGTCATACATGGAACAACTCCTCAGAGCTACTCATCAAGCAACAACTTCTGCATGAATGGTGAGAGTCTCCACCCACCGAACTCCTTCACTGCTCCGAGTCAGCAGAACGTATTTGACCCTCAACAAAATGCGATGGGAATGTCTGGGCAGGAGTTCCATCATGGAGTGCTTCAGCCAAGACCGCCAACTGCTCCACATCCCCTAAATAGACCTAGGGGTATACACCCAGGGAATCAACCCACCTACATGAGGAGCCCACATCCAGTCAATGAGCTGAGTCCAAGCCAGCATACAGCAGAGGCGACTCCGAAACGAAACAGTGAGGATGCAGAGGCTCAGCAATGCATGAACGCTAAAGAGAATGGTTTGATGTATTATTCCGGCCAAATCCACATGTACGAGCAGAATGGGGGCTTTGGTGCTGGTCTGGACTGCTCAGTAAAGCAGCTCACAACCATGCCGTCTCCAGGAGTGAATCAGGTAACGAGCACTGTGGACTCACACTGCCTGGAGCAACCCCCTGCTATAGACTTTGATACGATGATGGATGACGGGGACCACTCTAGCCTCATGTCAGGTACCCTGAGCCCCGGCCTTCTGCAGAGCCTTTCCCAGAACTCCTCTCGCCTTACGACTCCACGGAACTCTCTGACTCTTCCTTCCATACCCGCTGGGATAAGCAACATGGCGATCGGAGATATGAGCTCCATGCTCACCACGCTGGCAGAAGAAAGCAAGTTCCTCAACCTGATGTCTTAACAAGAAGCACAACTGTAGGAAAGTATTCAAAGGCAATTCCCGAGGGGTTCTCTGAATGTGCATGCGGACACATTTTCCAGGTCTCTGAGGATCTTCAGTTCATTTCTATGAATGTAATTGCAGGCCCCTCAACCAATGAACAAATGAAAGGGATTAAAGCAGCCGTTCCTACTCTGGGATCCCCGAGCCCCTTGAAAATGATTATTCTGCAACATACAGCAGTAATGAGAATATAACTACACGCTTCCAATCTTCTAAAACTTATTTGGCTTAAAGAAAACGTGATCCAGAAAAGCAGTATTGCTTAGGATGCCCTCTGATGCCCTGTCCTAATGCCCTTTAATGGAAAAGGATTTTTGCTGGTAGTCAAAGGAAATGGGGTTTAATGGAAATAAAAGGGAGCGCAGAGAACAAGAGAGACATTTCAGTCATGCAGTGTTTTGCTGCATTGAAGCTGTGAGAGGGGATAGAGAAGTGAGGTACCCGTCATCTTTATACATTGTTTCATCTTTAAAGGGAGTTAAATGGTTCTCTCTCCTGGACGTGCGCTGCTGCTAACGCGTGTGAGTTAGTACGTCTCTGTAAAAGCAGATAATGCATTTTTAAGGCCATTTCAAAACGGTTGTTTATCAGAGCACTGACACATTCAACGTAAAGCTGTTTACACCCCCCGTGTAAATACCCGAAAAATGTATTTTACCAACTTTTCTTATGGGGAAAAAAAAAACGTTTGTCAAATCATGTGTCTTAAGTTCACAAATAAATTATTTGTTAGTCCACCTCGCTAGTACGTAATAATGCAAACTTCAATTCAGAAGCCATGTTTTATGTTGTGATCACGAAAGACCTGTCCTGTCTTTTAAATAAGAAAGTAACATTTTGGCATATTCTATATCAGGGATGGCCAACTCTAGTCCTCAAGGGCCACTAACGGGTCGGAGGTTCAGGCTATCCCTGCTTCAGCACAGGTGGCTCAGTTGAAGACTGCTGAAGAAGAGACTGAGCCACCAGTGCTGAAGCAGGGATATCCTGAAAACCTGACCTGTTGATGACCCTTGGAGACTGGAGTTGACCATCCCTGCACTACAACTTGCTGTGTCCTGGCGTAGAATAGGACGGCGTGGCATTGAACCCCACGGAAAATGTCAGCACAGAATATCACAATACACGGCAACACATCACTCTAGGACAGGGGGGCGCAAACTTTATTCCCTGCGCCCCGCTGCCGGATGTCTTCCTCTCCGCGCGCCCTCCTCCTTACCTTGATTCCCGGCGCCTGGACATCATGACATCACGTTGCCATAGCAACGTGACGTCACATGACTCCACGGCGTCAGTTGCCATGGCTGAATCAAGGTAAGTAGATGTACAGAGGCCCGGCAGCTCCCCCGGCACTTAATTTAAGTTCCTTCGGGAAGCGCGCGGGGTTTACCCCTGTAAACCCCGCGCCCCCCGCCGGTAATCTCGCGCCCCCCCCCCCCACTTTGCGCACCGCTGCTCTAGGAGACCGGGCGAAGCCGTGTGTACTTTGCACCAGTCTTTGCTTCCGCGAGTGAGTATATGGACACATGCAACATTGTCACAACGACTTTCTTGCTGTATTTTCTTTTTTTTAATACAAAGGAACAAACAGTCTGTTTTGCCACAAAGTGTCTTCCATTTCTACCTCTACATTGAATGTTTTTGCTGCACTCATTCCTGCCAAATAAATGTGTGTACGGGGCATTGCTCTGGTCCCTGGCCCTCAGGGGGTTAAACAAGGAGCTACCTCTTATGTGGCTGCACCATGAGGTCAGAGATCAAATGGAGTCTGTCGTTCAGGAGATGGGGGATTTGCTGTCACATGGGTTAATAATAAATTGTCCAAACATATTTAGCGTGGGCGGCAAACTCCAGTCCTTCAAGGGCCACCAATAGGTCAGGTTTTTAGGGTATCCCTGCTTCAGCACAGGTCGCTCAGTCAGTGGCTACGTCGAAAACCACACAGGTACAGCAGCTCTTCAGCACAGGTGGCTCAATCAGTGGCTCAGTCCCAGGGATATCCTGAAAACCTGACCTGTTGGAGGCCCTTGAGGACTGGACTTGGGCACCGCTGACAGACTGTGACTTGTTTTCAGAGTTAAGCAAATGGATTTTCTGAAATAAAATTGACACATGGGAATCGCGTGTGCGCCGATGTACTAAGCGTCGTTTCTCACTGTCCGGCTTAAAGGAGCACGCCAAGTACAATGCCCCCCTTCTTCTATGTATAGGAAACAGGGGGTCTCCGGCGCTGAACCGCACTAATTCCAGCTCCGGGGACCCCTGGATTTACCTCTGTACGTTCTGTTGGTTCTTCCTGGAGATTTAAATCCCCAGATCATGAGGACCAATTAGAATCCGCCATGAATGCAGTTGTGGCTTCCTATTGGCCCGTGTGACGCGGGAAACTTAAACCTCCATGTTATTTCCCGTAGAGGGGGGGACACGGCGGCACCTTCCCCTGTAACTATCCCGGGAAGCACTGAGTACTCCCAGCTGAAATTACCACGGTTCCTCTCAGGAGACCCCTCGCTTCCTACATCTTTTTTTTAAGGGGGGGCCAGGGTAAGATATTTTCTATGGAACGGATCTTTTAAGCGTGAAGTGGTTTTAGTCAGAGTATTGACACGCACGTCGCACAGATATAAAGGCTATGTACTAAAAAACTGTATTTGTGCGGACAAAAAAAAGTTGGTCAACCTGTGTCACAATCATCTGCCAAATTTATCATCTGCGTAACCCCTAAAAAGTCTGTTTATAGCGTTGGCGCAGAATTTAGGTTGCATGTATCAACCAAAAATGTATTGGATGCAAATGGATGTCGCATTATCTAGGAGGTTAACAAAATATATTGCACTAATAATTTATATTTACTAACACTAGTTATAAGTAAAAAACAAAAACCCCACAATTCTGTTTTAATTAAAGTTGTGTCAATCGGGGATGAAACGACCTTTATGCCAGACACATTTTATGAAGCCGTGTGTTACCTTTATCATAAACAAAATGTCAAATATGATCTTAGAACATTGGTGGGCAACAGGCAGCTCGGGGGGCTTCACTTGCTGCCCCCGGGAACCACTGCCCAGCCCAGCAGCCCTCTCTCCCGCAGTGCAAAGGGAGCGGGGATGTTACTAGCGTGGATCACAGGTTCTCCCTAATCTCTCAGCTGCTTAATGTCAGTGTGCTCCTATCCCGATAAATACAGTACTGCCCCCTCCTCTCCTGTGCTGATAAATACTGTACTGCCCGCTCCCCTCCTGCGCTGATAAATACAGTACTGCCCACTCCCATCCCGCGCCTCTCCCGATATATACAGTACTGCCCGCTCCCCTCCTGCACTGATACATACAGTACTGCCCGCTCCTCTCCTGCGCTGATACAGTGCTGCCCGCTCCTCTCCCGATACATACAGTACTGCCCGCTCCTCTCCCGATATATACAGTACTGCCCGATCCTCTCCTGTGCTGATAAATACAGTACTGCCCGCTCCTCTCCCGATATATACAGTACTGCCCGATCCTCTCCTGCGCTGATACATACAGTACTGCCCGCTCCTCTCCTGCGCTGATACAGTACTGCCCGCTCCTCTCCCGATATATACAGTACTGCCCGATCCTCTCCTGTGCTGATAAATACAGTACTGCCCGCTCCTCTCCCGATATACAGTACTGCCCGCTCCTCTCCCGGTATATACAGTACTGCCTGCTCCCATCCCGCGCCTCTCCCGATATATACAGTACTGGCCGCTCCTCTCCTGCGCTGATACATACAGTACTGCCCGATCCTCTCCTGTGCTGATAAATACAGTACTGCCCGCTCCTCTCCCGATATATACAGTACTGCCCGCTCCTCTCCCGATATATACAGTACTGCCTGCTCCCATCCCGCGCCTCTCCCGATATATACAGTACTGGCCGCTCCTCTCCTGCGCTGATACATACAGTACTGCCCGCTCCTCTCCTGCGCTGATAAATACAGTACTGCCCGCTCCTCTCCTGCTCTGATAAATACAGTACTGCCCGATCCTCTCCTGTGCTGATACATACAGTACTGCCCGCTCCTCTCCTGCGCTGATACATACAGTACTGCCCGCTCCTCTCCTGCGCTGATAAATACAGTACTGCCCGATCCTCTCCTGTGCTGATACATACAGTACTGCCCACGCCTCTCCCGATATATACAGTACTGCCCGCTCCTCTCCTGCGCTGATACATACAGTACTGCCCGATCCTCTCCTGCGCTGATAAATACAGTACTGCCCGATCCTCTCCTGCGCTGATACATGCAGTACTGCCCAATCCTCTCCTGCGCTGATAAATACAGTACTGCCCGATCCTCTCCTGTGCTGATAAATACAGTACTGCCCGCTCCTCTCCCGATAAATACAATACTGCCCGCTCCCATCCCACACCTCTCCCGATTAAATACAGTACTGGCCGCTCCTGTGCTGATAAATACAGTACTGCCCGATCCTCTCCCGATAAATACAGGAGAGGAGCGGGCAGTACTGGTATGTATCAGTGCAGGAGGGGAGCGGGCCAGTACTGTATATTATCGGGAGAGGCGCGGGATGGGAGTGGGCAGTACTGTATTTATCAGCGCAGGAGGGGAGCGGGCAGTACAGTATTTATCAGCACAGGAGAGGAGGGGGCAGTACTGTATTTATCAGCACAGGAGAGGAGCGGGCAGTACTGTATTGATCAGCGCAGGAGAGGAGCGGGCAGTACGTATTTATCAGCGCAGGAGGGGAGCGGGCAGTACTGTATCAGCGTAGGAGGGGAGCGGGAAGTACTGTATATATCAGCGCAGGAGAGTAGCGGAAGTAC
>CM071574.1:356026-377416 GCA_036426205.1 Ascaphus truei
TGTGCTACACCACCCTTCCATTTCCATGTGATTGAGCCACCTGTGCTGAAGCAGGGATAGTCTGAAAACCTGACCTGTTGGTTGCCCATGAGGGCTGCAACTGGCCACCCCTGCTTTAGAGCCTCAGATCTGAATATTTCCCCTGGTTCTGACCGCTCATTTATTTGGGACTCTGGGTTTCCGCTGTCCCCACACTTGCTCTCGGCAGGAATGGAGCTGCTGCTTTAGAATCAGGAAACGCGCCGGTGCAATGAATTGCTTTTCCTTCTTGTTGTTTCACTCTGATTATCGCCCGTGATAAGACAGTCCTTAAAGCCGTGCTGACACTGTTTAATCATCCCAGTGAAACAGCGGTGTCTGCGGCAGGCCCGGCATTAATACACATTTATGCAGAGCAGTGCAGGGGCTGTCAAGCGCTAATCTTTAAAACTATGATAAATGATGTTTATTTTCCATGATAGAATGAAACCCCCGGCTGACAATAATTGTAATAAAGGGGACAGATCAGCTCAATAAGTTGATTGAATTAGCAGCCAATGACATTAGGGTCTGATCTTGGTTGGGTCACGCGGCTGGTAGGGGATTGCAATGCTGGCTGAACGTACAGTGCCTCCCCCTGCAGGCACACGGTGTGTCCATCACCCTATAACACCGTGACAATGCCGGCTGAACGTACAGTGCCTCCCCCTGCAGGCACACGGTGTGTCCATCACCCTATAACACCGTGACAATGCCGGTACTGAACGTACAGTGCTCCACCTGCAGGGCACACAGGCCTCTTTAATTGGTGTATGTACATCACCCATAAACACCGTGACAATGCCGGCAGCCCCACTGCACTTAAATATCCCTCTGATCTGGGCAATGGATCCAGACTTTCAGGGAACTTTGCTCCAGTCCTGGTTTTCCAACTTACATCCTGTGGCGTAGGGGAAATTCTTGCCCCGCTCTATGGGGGGTCTATGTATCAAGGCAATTTTGGAGCAAAACTAGTTCATTTTCATCCAGCCCCTATGTATCAAACCATTTTGCTCCAATTTTGCCCCGTCTGCCCCAGCTTGCACCTTGGGGAGAGTTGGGGGATTTACATGGGGCACAGATTATAATGAGATGTATCACATTCTGCGTCTCTGCCCCAGCTTGCACCTTGGGGAGAGTCAGTAGGAGGAGTTGGGGAGGAGTTACATGGCACACAGATTATAATGAGATGTATCACATTCTGCGTCTCTGCCCCAGCTTGCACCTTGGGGAGAGTCAGTAGGAGGAGTTGGGGAGGAGTTACATGGTGCACAGATTATAATGAGATGTATCACATTCTGCGTCTCTGCCCCAGCTTGCACCTTGGGGAGAGTCAGTAGGAGGAGTTGGGGGAGAGTTACATGGGGCACAGATTATAATGAGATGTATCACATTCTGCATCTCTGTCCCAGCATGCACTTTGGGGAGAGTCAGTTGGGGGAGAGTTACATGGGGCACAGATTATAATGAGATGTATCACATTCTGCGTCTCTGCCCCAGCATGCACCTTGGGGAGAAGTCAGTAGGAGGAGTTGGGGGGGAGTTACATGGTGCACAGATTATAATGAGATGTATCACATTCTGCGTCTCTGCCCCAGCTTGCACCTTGGGGAGAGTCAGTAGGAGGAGTTGGGGAGGAGTTACATGGTGCACAGATTATAATGAGATGATCACATTCTGCGTCTCGCCCCAGCTTGCACCTTGGGGGAGAGTCAAGTAGGAGGGAGTGGGGGAGTTACATGGGGCACAGATTATAATGAGATGTATCACACTCTGCGTCTCTGCCCCAGCTTGTACCTTGGGGAGAGTCAGTGGGAAGAGTTGGGGGAGTTACATGGGGCACAGATTATAATGAGATGTATCACACTCTGGGGGAGTTACATGGGGCACAGATTATAATGAGATGTATCACACTCTGCGTCTCTGCCCCAGCATGCACCTTGTGGGGAGTCAGTAGGAGGAGTTGGGGGAGGAGTTACATGGGGTACAGATTATGAGATATAACACATTCTACGTCTCTCTGAGTCACACTTTTTTTCTTCTCCATATCTGAAATGGCGCAAATCTTAAATCTTAAAGTCTGCATCAGGTGGAATAAACTGTTATTAAATATGATGCTCCTAATGTAGCCCCCACTCTGGGGATTACTAGTTAGTCTAAGGGGTTAACTGTGTGAGATCGCTCAGGTATTACCCCTCCCCATCATATGGTGCAGGATGACTATGCAGAAAGGGACAGCCACTCCTTTGTATGTCGTGACCCGTGATGTCACTATACGGAGATAGAAGGGTATATATAGATCCTTCCAATGTTCTAGAAACAGGTTCCCTGGAGTTGTCAGAGGGCCTCACCGTGAGTCCTGTAAATATGTGCAAGTGTATAGTTATGTATATTTAGGATGTCCTCTCACCATTTATTGTTTTCAGTTAAGGAGCGTGCCCTATATAATTACCGCCTGTAGTAATGTCCCAAGATTGTTCTCTTGAAGGAAGACGAGAAAGCTTGTGCTTAATAGGAGATCTCAGAGTAGGAGTTCTGGAGCATAATCGGATCGGCCCCTGTGGAAAGTCCTCAGTAATCTCCTGATCCGATAAGTAAAGACTAAGGGCCTCATTCAGAGAAGGTTGATAAAAATTATCGCCAGGGCATTTAAAATGCCATTTTTTGGGGCGTTGCTATCACGGTATTCAGAAAGCCTCGATTACCTGTGATAGCAAAATTCCCAAAACGGGCGAGTTCCTGCCAGCGAGAGCATCGAGCCTCTGAAAAGGCAAAAACCAGCAATTCATTTCTGCTGCAGAGAGAGCGGCCTCTCACAGCGGAAATGTCGCCCGAAAATTATTTATTTAAATATACATTTCTTACGTGACGCGGGACATTTCAATGCAGAGGCAGACCGGCACCCCATAAAGGGGCCTGTATATTGGGAAGCAGGGGGTCTCCGGACATAAAACCAACGCGGTTCAGCTCCGGAGACCCCCTGCACATCTACACTATGAAAGAAATGTATATTAAAAAACATTTTAATAAACAACAATACACGCCCCCCCCCCCTCCGCTCAAACCCATACAGTACAGTAATGGGCAAAATAACTATTATCCAGATATGGATAATAGATTATTTGCCCATTATTAAACACTGCATTAGCATACATAAATAAAGTAAATAAATACAGTTATACTTACCACAACAGCAGGTCCCTCTGTCCTCCGTAGCAGGAAAGCATGTATACATAATAAAGACATTCTAATGGCCCCTAACCCCTTAATCACCTTAGCGGTTAGTAACCGCTATAGTCATTAAGGGGTTAACCCACCCTGACCCGATACAAACTCGGAAGGCCTAAGCACCCACCCCTGACTGAATATACCCACCCTGTACCCATTGAGTAGTATAGTGGTACATCATACCCATATAATAATAATATGGGCATGATAAGCCTCTATACCACTCAATGGGCACCCTAATTACAATACATTAATACACAAGACACACAATAATAAAACATAACTAAACTCCAAAAAAACACACTTCACTAAATAAAAACAGTAGCCAGCTAATCCAATCAATACAAGTAATAACAACATCAACAATGAATTAATTAAACCATTAACCAATCAAAACAATTAATTCCTATACCAACTCAAAATGATTAGTAACACTGACCAATCAAACCAATTAATTACTACAACATTAATGAATTTAAACATTAAAACTCAAAGAAATAAATTAAAACAATATCTGAAATAACCATAAAACGCATTAGCTAACATAATACAACATTAACTACAAACGAACACCAATCGCAAACATTTTATTAGCATTAAGCAGGAAAAAACAAACAATTACATCCACATAATAAACTGAAATTATAAAAACCAACAGCAATACCAAGCCACAAATGCCCCCCAAATATTGTCATAATAATGTATTCATCTGTACCCTAAAGTGGTACAGATTAATATATTATCAGTCAATGTGCCTCCCCCAAAAAAACAAAAAAACACATCCAATGAATAAACCTGTAAAAAGAGACATTTACAAACATTGAATATATAACTTACCATTAGAAGCGGTGGCCCTCCGACTCCCGGGGTTACAGGAAGCTCACGTACCTTGAAGCCCTCCAACAGCATCCGATGCCATCCGCCATGAAGATCCGGATCAGGTACCCCAATCTTCTTTTTTCTTTCTTTACTCACCTTCTTCTATCTTCATCTGTCACCATTTCCTGATCTTCTTTATCTTCTATCTTCATCTGTCAATCCAAAAAGCCCCATGGTAAATCCCAACCGATGTTGTCTCGTCGTCTTCTTGGGCTCAAATGAGGCGTCACGGCCTTAAATATGGCTTGTGACGTCACATTTAGCCTTAAAATGGTTAACAGCCACCTGATTGGCTGTTAAAACCATGTTCCGACTTTAATTTTTTTTTTTTTTACATGATGTCACTTAAAGGGAATGATGCCAGCCAATCAGAATGGCTGTGCTTCATTTGCCTTTAAGATGACGTCACGAAGCCGGCGTCACATGGTATTTCAGCCAATCAGATCATGGGAGCCAATTCCACACTCTGATTGGCTGAAATATCATGTGACGCCAGCCATCTTGGATTTAGTGACGCCATCTTAAAAGCAAATGGCAAATGAAGCACAGCCATTCTGATTGGCTGGCATCATTCCTTTTAAGTGGCGTCATGTAAAAAAAATTAAATTAAAGTCGGAACATGGTTTTAACTGTCTAGATCTGACTTGTTCCAGTATTAAATATTGTTTGATCAGAAGTGAGAGGTGATTGAGCATGAAGCCCGTGTCAACGTTCAGGGCTTCAATGTCGTTTGCTCCTTCGAAGATGCGCGGACGGTGAGTTCTAGTTTCAGGAAGATAGTCCTGCCATAGCAGGCTAATGGCTAATAGTGTACGTCTGTGTTGCCCCAAAGGCGGACAGCCTGAAGGGGCTCCCCAAGAACTGCTCCCCTCTGCACAGGACTAGCGTGCTAAGGGTTAACATGTGCTTGTACTTTGTGGAACGTCAACCCCACCCACTGGAATGTTAATGAGCCAAGAGGACGCAAAGAACTTTTTGTTCACAGCTGCAACAGATTCAATCTCAACAACCCAAGTGTACGTCTGCGTTGCCCCGAAGGCGGACAGCCTTTGGTGGAGCCAAAGGGCAGCCAAAGGGTGTGAGCCGTTTGCTGCCGTTCGCTGATGTTTGTTTCAAGGGGTTTGGCGGACATTCTCTTGATATTGTAGTGACGAGGTATGCAGCAGGATTTGCAGATTTGGAAGTATCTGACAGGGGCCACAATGTAAATCCCTCTTGCCCTTGCCCCCATTTATCTAGTAAATAGTTTAATATAATATGGCAGGGGGGCTCAACTCCAGTCCTCATGTGCTGAAGCTGGGATATTCTGAAAACCTGACCTTTTGGGGAGGCTTGAGGTCTGGAGTTGAGCCCCCCTGCACTAAGGCAATGCTTACCCAGTTACCCAAAGTGAAGCTTTTCCCTCTTGTCCCCGTCAGTCAATTTTCCAAATTTTTAGTTGTTAAAAACTCCACCAAACCTCACTACCTAAATATAATAATAATAATAGCATGTTCCTGTATAGCGCTGCTAGTTTTTACGTAGCGCTTTACAGAAACATTTTTAGGACACAGGTCCCTGCCCCGTGGAGCTTACAATCTATGTTGTTGGGGCCTGAGGCACAGGGAGATAAGGTGACTTGCCCAAGGTCACAAGGAGCCGACACCGGGAATTGAACCAGGCTCCCCTGCTTCAAAACTCTCAGTGCCAGTCAGGGTCTCACAGTGACTCACTGAGCCGCTCCTTCTCCCTGCGTCATTAACACGTTTCTTACAGTTACAAAAAGAAATGACCGTGTGTAAAAGCAAAGTTATCGAGGCCTAAAGATATGGACCCGGCAAGAGTTTCAGTGTCTCTCCTCAGCCGCACGATGTAACATATTTCCGTTCTGCAGCCACACAGAAATGTACAAAGCCCCCTTCCCTCGCACACAAAGTCCTTGAACTCGGAGGAACCATTAGCAGATGTTCGTTAGCTTGTGGATAACTGCAGAGTTGGAGCCATTTGCTGCTGTTACATGTTCTGAATAAATGTTAGAAACGCTTAACAAGGCAAAAACCACTTTTTTTTTTGGTTGAGGGCGAGAGGGAGAAATGCTCCTTGTTGTTAAAATTAAATTGCGTTTTTAGAAGAAAACAGTAAATAAGGATTCAGTTTTGCACATTTTGCAACAGTTTTGTTTTCCAATATACGTTTATTTTTTAATGTAATACAATAAACATCAAGCAATATTGTATGATACAAAGGAACACAAAACCAATGGAAACTAAGGGCCCTATGCAGTAAGCGCCAAAAAGGCTTTTTTCACCATTTTCTCGCCAAAATTTCCTTTCCGATTCAGTAAGCGCCGAAAAGTGCCCAACATCGGCAATTTTTTTCCTGAAAAAAACTTTTTGGCATGCGGGTGCCGATAATCCACTTTTCGCCACTTTTTGAAACCGGCTGAATTCTAGTAGCCCCGTTCAGCTTTTCGCTGCTGATCGGCACTCTAGAATTGAGAATTTAACGCCAATCCAGCTTTAGTTGGCAAGTTGCAGGGGGAGAAGCATCGGCAAGGTCGACACTTAGAAAAAATGAGGCCTTTTTCCTGCTTGGAATTGATGCCGGCGGTCTCCGGAGCTGATACCCATTAATAGCAGCACCGGAGCCCCCCGGCATGCATCCGAGGCAGGAAAAATGCATTTAAAGCCCACTTCATTACCTTAGCAGCTAACCGCTAAGGCAATGAAGGAGTTAACCAGCCGTGCCAGGTTTATTGTGGGTAGCGGGGGTGGGTGAAGTAGGTATTTGGCCCTTGGTAGCTGTTTAGGGCTTGCGGGGGGGTTGCGGGTGGACTTAACCCCTTCATGACCTTAGCGGTTAATACCGCTACGGTCATGAAGGGGTTAAGCCCTCCCGCTACCCCCCCCCCCCCAGCAAACCCTAAACAAACCCTCTTGGGGCTAATACCCATTCGCCCACACCCCGCTTACCCACAATTAAAAAAATCCACACACAACAGCCCCAACTAATAAATAACATATATAAATTATATATATTTATTTATTATCCATTATATATACACCAACAACCCCTATACCCACCCCCCTAACATACTGTACATATTGCCACATGATACTATAGGCCGGCGGGGGCCCTCGGGTATTAGCCGCGGGCCTGCAGTACCAATTCTGTGCCCTGCCAAATTAATTTAAAAACACATACATACTTCTAAAAAAATAACCCCTCTCCCCCCTAACACATACAGTATAGTAATGGGCACAATTACTATTATCCACAAATGGATAATAGTGCATTTGCCCATTTAAAATACATAAAGAACAATAAATACATTAAATACATATAGCACTCATCCATGTCCGGCTGCCACAATGAAGGCCATCCTCATCTTCATCACTGTCCATGCCCCCTCCAATGCTGCAAAACATAAACAAGAATAAAAGCAGCCAATGTAATGTCCCCTAACCCCTTAATCACCATAGCGGTTATTAACCGTACAGTCATTAGGGGTTAACCCCACCCCCACCCACCACTCGGGGGCCTAAATGCCTCCCCACTACACCCCCCACCCACCTGACCCTACCACCCTCACCACACCCAGCCGGGAGGCCCTACCCACACACACCCTTGGGACCAATACCCCCTTCCCCCACCCCCAGACCACACATAAAACAATACACTGCCACACAACAATAAAACATCAGTTTATCATAATATACACCACCCCCCGTGTCCCCCCCATAAACTTATGTTATTATTTACATACAGGATTAATACCCCAGGGCCACGGGAGTCCCCGGTGGGCATGTCGGGTCACCTCACAGACTTACAGTAGTCCAGCACCTGGTTTCAAACAGGGTCTGTAGGGCTGCAGGTGGTCCCCGCCAGGCACCATGGTCCACAAGGTGGTTTCCGTGGGCCACAATGGGGTTCCCACGGGTAGGCCCGCGGCTGTCTGGTGGGCCCCGGGTCAGACCCACAGGTGTCTGAGGGGCCTCGGGTGATTCACACAGGGGTCTGGGGGCCCTCGGTTGGTCCCTACGGGTCCGCGGTGGTCTCCATAGGTCTCCCGCAGACCTGAGGAAACAACCCTGTATGTAAAAATAAATAAACATGTCCTATACATTAAATACATCAATCCCCACCCCCAACACATACAGTACAATAATGTGCAAAATAACTATTATCCAGATAGGGATAACAGATTATTTGCCCATTATTAAACACTTAACTAGCATAATAATAAGTTCACTGACCTCTCATCATATGATCCACCCCGACAGCAAAATCCGTGTCCTCCGTTGCCAACAAAATAGATAGCCAATACATTGCAATTACATTCTGATATCAATTAACCCCTTAATCACCTTATCGGATAATACCGCACGGTAATTAAGGTTAAGCCAGCCTGGCCCAATACCCACCCTTCACCCATTCATTTGTATAGTGGCTTCACATGCAAATATATTTTATATATATTATATTTATTATATATAATACATACAATATATAATGGAAAGAGGAGAAGCGCACGCCCCATGTATAAACTGTATATTTAATGATGGGAAGGGGGATGGGGGGGAATGAACAGGATGAACAGGCTGGTTCGTGCGTCCAACAGCTTGAGGCCATCCAGCAAGGAGATTCTCTGAGGACTCAGACGATTCGGTACACTTCTCTCACGCCCTGAACATCCTGATGATCCGGATCCTCCATCATCCAGAGACTGACGGACGTTTGAGTCAAGCAAAGATACCGGATGGTGGTGATATAATCACGACATGCTTTTAACTCTTTTACCCTTGTGAGTGCTATTTTTCCTCCCCCTCCCCCTTCCCATCATTAAATATACAGTTTTATACTATGGGGCGTGCGCTCTCTCCTCTTTCTCCTCTACAGATTCCATAGGATGGGTTCATCCTCTTGAGAGCAGCCGGAGACCCCTTGCACCTACTGCTGCGGCCGAGTTTATTCGAGCATTTGCCCGTTCTCGGCCGCAGCGTTACCTGGCACGCGCCGGAGGGTGCCGGGCGCGCGCCGCCACGCAAGCAGCGGAGGAGAGGCCCGCCATCGCGGCTTCCCCCTCTCCTCTCCGGTCCGCCGGTCCCCGGAAACCCCTGCCGCCGTCCCTCCACATCGCGGGCACACCAGCCCCGGGTCCCTCGAGTCGCCTGCTGCGTGCAGGGGCGCAAGCACCCGATACGCGTGATACCCGCATCGGAGACGCGCGGCACGCCGAGGGGCTGCCACTTTGCAAGCCGGGACAATCTCCCTTCTTCTGTACTTTCCCACTGCAATAAAGTGTGTCGCCAGTGTACGTCATTAACTTCATTGATGAACTATTTTTCAAAGGACTGTTTTTTCCCTTTATTTTCTTTTTGTACATTATTGTATTGCGTAAATCCTAAGTTATTCATTTGAATATATTTTTATTGTTTTACACGCAGGCACTGACACTAATTATATTGTTATTTTGATATTAACACCACATATAATTTTCATCACTATTAATATCAATTTAGGCGCTGCTTTTTCTTGTTTTGTTAATATATATATGTATATATGTATAATATGTATATATGTATATATATATACATATATACATATATACACACATGATGAACCAATATACAAAGAAATGTTTAAGGGTTAAGTAAAACATGCATAAATACAAATACCACTTCTCCATATCTGCCACAGTAAAACAAAATCCTATTTCCTAATAGAATCATTGTCATATTCCAATCAAAAGCATCAAATGCCAATCAAAACATTGAATTGACATTGTATACATGATGCATAATATCTGTGCACCAAGTACACTCTACCAATCAATGTTAACAATTAAATATTCAAAAGAAAATACAATCAAATCCAAACAAGTATACTATTTAAACCAAGCAAGCCAACCGAAATAAATTACCATTAATTAATGAAATCCCAAAACAATTAAAATACGATCCAAATCAATTACACAATTAACTCTTTTAATCGTTAAACAAAGCCATTCTCCAAAAATGTAAACATCTGACAAAATAGAAGTACCAAAAAAACACACTATAACAAAGCAAGCCTCAACCTGACCTAAAGTACAGCATAGAACACCATAAATTACATCTATCTAATTAAAAATTAAATTACACACATTTAAGAATAGCAGCATATCAAAATACATTGAAATAGTTCAAAACAAGCATTTCCAAACAAATCATTTCTTACCCTGTATGTATATATTGATAGAGACATACATACATACATACATACAGTGGCAAGAAATGAGAATGGAAAAAAATTGTATCACATATTAGACATTACAAAAAACAGTTAAAGTTAAAAAAAATATACATTTATTTTGTTCACTTACCATTAGCTGCCCCACTCACCGACTCCCGTTGAACAGCAAGCTCTCCAACCAATCCACGCACAGCAACAGGAACCAATAAAATAACAAACCATAAAAAAATAAACCAAGACTTTTTTTTTTAATCCAAAACGTCATTGGGATCTTCATCTGTGTTCTTCCGTCTTATTTCTTGTTCTTTTGGGGTCTTCTGGGGTCTTCTGGGGTCTTCTGGGAATCTTCTTCCCGTCTGCTGCCACGCCCCGGTCCTCTTCTTCCTTCCGGAGGTCCGTCCTCCTCGGCGTCTGCCTTCAAAATGAGACGACATAGGCTTTTATAGGCCTATGACGTCACATTATCGTCATGTGGTTCCCACGCCCCTGATTGGGCTGTGAAAACCATGTGATTTGGAGAGAGAAAAAAAATGATGACGTCATTTAAAGGCAATGAAAGCACAGCCAATCAGAATGGCTGTGCTTCAATTGCCTTTAAGACGACGTCATGAAAAGAATGATGGCCGGCCTCACATGGTACGGTAGCCAATCAGAGCGTGGGAACTACATCCCTACTCTGATTGGCTCTAGTAGACCATGTGACAGAGGCTTTGGGGAGAACAGATGTGACGTCTTTCAAAGCCTGTCACATGGTCCCTGATCCACAAATCAATGCGGTCCAGCTCAGGGGACCCCCTGCTCCCATACACTATTATTAAAAATACATTAATGCTGCTTCATTAACATAGCAGATAGCCGCAAAGGTAAGGAATGATTGTTTATTTATATGTGTGTTTTACTCATAGTGTAGATGTGCAGAGGGTCTCCGGAGCTGAACCGCTTTGGTTTTAGGTCCGGGGACCCCCTGCGTCCTGAGATACAGGCCACTTTAGGGGATGCCGGTATCCCTCTGTTTTGTTTACTTTCCGCGGTCACGTGATCGGGACATTTAAATGCAGAGGGATACTGGCACCTCATAAAGGGGCCTGTATCTCAGGAAGCAGGGGGTCCCTAGACCTGAAACCAATGCGGTTCAGCTCCGGAGACCCCCTGCACATCTACACTATGAATAAAAATTGTTTAGAAAGATTTTTTATTTTGCCGATGTTTGCGCAGAGAGTGGCGGATCTCTCCCTGCTGACATCTCGGCAGGGGACGGCGTAACACCAGGTTATCGGAAGACAGACTTTCTCGCCACCGGCTACTCGGCGTTTTGCTTTCGCAGTGATTCGCCACGGATTCAGCCCTTCCTGAATACTGCGAGGGCAAATCGCCAAAATAATGCCGATATTGAACCCCTGCCGAGAGCACTTTTTCGGCGCTTACTGCATGTGGCCCTAATTCGGTAAAGCAACAGAATGACCAGAAACATTTTCAGAAATGAATAATTCCAATGTTGAGATTTATTTGAGATTTATTTGGGGACTTGCTATTCACTGCCAGTGTGGCAATCCTTTTATTCATTATTTATTTATAAAAATGTTTTAGTAAGATAGACGTGTTGAGATATCAGCCATGTTTTCACGTAATTCCTGGGATACAAGACAGAAACCGTACAAAGGACAGAATCCACAAATAACCGCATTGTCCCCTCGTCCCCGTCCTCACACATTCCTGTCATTAGAACCGTGATCTGAGTTTTCAGATGCTTTTGACGACCTGCCTTTTCATCCACGCAGAATGTCTCCTCTTTAACCTTTGCCCCCCCCCCGCTCGTATCTACTACCGGGCTTATTTGAGCGGTTTCCCTTTGCCTGCGATTACCGGAGGTTTTCCGATGGCCAGTTTTGCCTCGACACGTGGAAATGAGATGTATTGCGGTTCCATAATTTCTGCTGAGCGGGGAGATTTGTAATTTACACATCTATAATGTCAGGCCTTTTATTTCACATCCTTGCCCTGGACTGGTAATGGCATCTTTCTCCTTCATGTCTGGCTCAGTGTGTTCCTAAAGTATCGCTGTTTTATGCCTGTTTTATCATCTCTGCCTCTAACTTTGAACGTCCTGAAGGTATGCGCTGTGCATTTTAACTAACAAACAGGAGCCTGCAAAGGTTGTATGCCTGAATAGCATACGATATTATTATTAGCAATATTATTAGTAATAATAAGAACAATAATAATCCTTGTGCAGCAATGTGCTGCAGGTCCTCTAGTAGTAAAAAGAAATAAAATGCATGAGGTAAATTTCTGTAACAATATGTCAGTTCCTTGTGTAGCCATTTTCTGCAGAACCGTAGTTATAGCTGTTCCTGTGGCAGCCATTTTATGGGCCCTGCATATTACATTAAGTATCCAGTGCTGTTGTGATCCTTCTGTCAGAGAGGGGATTAAGCTGGTTTGTCAGATTCACTTACAAATAGATCATTTTGCTGTGAAGCTCCGAGCGTTTATTTTCCAAGTTAAATGTGTAAATATGCAAATTGATTGCAGCCATGAAGCAGGATGGGAAAAGGCACCGAGGTGCTGAGAATTATAAATGTAACACGTCAGCGACACAGCGATTTCCACAGCGCGCTGTAAAATGTCATTATACTGCATTAAAACACTGAGCATCCTGACTGCTCTCACATCACCTGGAATTATAGGGCAATCAGCGGGGTTTTTACATGCACGGTTTTATATCTGCAGCCTGATAGGTGAGGGATTGTAAAACAGCTCAGATTAATACGGTGAATTAACCCCTTCAGACCGCTACCAGGCGGAATTGTCAGCACTTACCATAAAGGCGAAAATGTGTCCCCAAAGATTATTTAAAGTTGCCGTGAAACTTCGCAGCACGCACTAAACTTCTATAAAAAAGAGCAAACTAATTCTCCGCTATTGTAACATTAGTCTTGGGGTTTTAGGATGTGTTTATTCACGGTTTGACTTTAGGCCTTAATAACAAAAGCTGGAGGTGTAAGATGATATCGCACAGATTGCTTCCATTAAGCAGGGGCGGGCAACTCCAGTCCTCACGGGTCACCCACAGGTCATGCGTTCAGGATATCCCTGCTTCAGCAGCGGTGTCCCAATACGTTCGCCACTTGCCACTAGCGAATAGGACACGTGGCAAACAGGGACACGGGCTCCACTGGCCGGTGGCTATGGGGGGGGGGTTGGCTGGCCGGCGGCTGCGGGGGGTTGGGCTGGCCGGGCGTTTCGTGGTTGATTATGTGAATTTGGGGTGTGCGCAGTTATATGTATTGAGGGTAGGGAGACTGTGTGTGTGTATTGGGGGAAGGGGATAGAGGTGGGGGTGTGGGGGAGAGAGGTGGAGGTGTGGGGGAGAGAGGGCCCCAGGAAAACTGTCTGCGACCCTGGGCACAGGCGTAACTCAGCGGGCGGCGCGACTCGCAAGTGCAACGCTGTTGCGACTGATACAAGAATGTGGCGAATATGGAGAGCGAACAAGCACAAGTGTGGCCAGCTTTGCATTCCTATTGGACACGGCTGGTATAGAGGCCTCACAAGTCCATGAATAAGGCTTTCTGAAGCACCTGGAACAGGTACAGAACATTGTGTGATCCGGTCACTGTCCTATAAAACATAACGGGTGCCTCTTATTTAACAAGAGAGCACCTCACACAGAATTCCTGGAAGCAGCGGGCAGTCGTACCTGCCCAGTGGTGCTCATAAAGCATCCAGCGTTCTTTCCAGGCTAGTTCCACCCCCAAACTGGGGAAATGATAAAAAGCGAATAAATGAACACTTTGTAAGATCATTAAATACCGGTTTTATGACCATTTTTTTTTTTTCATGTGAAAAGTAAATAAAAGTGGGAAACAAACGTAACAGCCAGTTTCATGGCAGGATAAATGATTTCATTTTATTGCAGCCGTAGAAAAGAGAAACTTTTTTTTGCGGAGCAGGCTGCAATATAACCAGGAAAGATTGACAGTGCCCCCTGCTGGTGGAAGAGATGAGGGACTTCATGGTCTTGAACGAAAGACTAATAATACCCCATGGTGGACCTTCTCCACTTCTCTCGTTTACCCTCCGCTATGTTGTACATCTGCTGCTTTCCTCCGGCAGTGAAGTATTCACATAGTTTAGAGCAATTACGACAAACGTAACCAAAAATGAGCAAGCGCTCAGCGATTACATTTCACCGCGAATATTGCAGATTTGTGGATGTTTGCGCCATATGTTTTTTCATTGTTCTGTAACTTTCACAACTCAGAAAAAATGTAACGTTCCAACAAAAGTGTTTTGTTTTTAAAGAAAAATATTAGGGAGGAAGTTTTTTGTGGCTTTGGCGAATTTTCTAAAAACGAAGATCCATTGCAAGCGTTTTTCTGTTGCGCTGATTTTGTAATGCGCCCAAAATGGATATGAAGCAAAAGGTGGCACCGTGTGACCGGTTGCATGTCATTTCCCAGAATCCCTTGCGGCAGTGGAAGCACACGGTATGCTGGGAGATAATGAGACATGCGAATGGGTTCACAAGTGATATTTCCATTTGCTGTGATACACCCGCACAGTCATTCGAAAACCAAACTGGGACAGTGTCACACATCAACAGTGAATGTAACGTATCCTCTGCATATAACACAAGCCCCAGCACTTAGGAAAAGAAAAACATGTACGTAATTAACTGTATAATTTGTCACGTTGGATGAAGCACTGAGGCTTTGTGTATTTTGTTATTTACACGAGGTCACAATCTCAGTAGCCCTCCTTTTGACACAATATATATGGGGTATTGGTCTTGGTTTCTGAGGTTACAGGGGCTGTGTGAACTTATCCTCCCAGCCTGACGAAGGGCACAGGACTTCATGGGAACAGATGGGAAGAAGCAGTTGTTAGTGCCAGGATCATTTTATAGCGACACTGTCAGCTTGACGTGACTCCCAGGTGCAGGCTGGCTGACGTTGTCACCTGTCTCCGGGTCAGCAGGGCGGCTTCTATCAGTCTCGGTATTTACATTCTTATAGTTGATTATAAATTCTCAGCTATCAAAACCTCTCCTTTGAGTCACTCTCATCATTAAGAGGGAAACCACAATCGGTTCACCATTTTAAATCCCCTATCTTAATAAAGCATTGGCTGAAGACTAGTCTGGTATCTTTTCATGGGGGAGGGAAAATGTCAATCTTATTTGTTGATGAGGCAACAGTCGAAGACTGAGCCACCTGTGCTGAAGCAGGGATATCCTGAAAACCTGAAATGCTGGTGGCCCTTGAGTACTGTAGTTGGCCACTCCTGGTCTAAACATATCACTGGCATTTTTTCACCAAGTGGGACTGACTATTCATGTGTAGTCATGAAAATAATCAAGTGGTCTACATACCATTGGAAGGGGTGATGTATTATTGGAGGAGAGGAGAAGCGGATGAGCTCCATGTTTGGATTTCTTCAGCCAGTACTCTTTAATTGGGATGGGACAATGAACAAACGTAGTCTGTTCTCGAGGGTTAACCCACCAAGTAAAAGGGGACACCTTACAATGCGGACTGGGGCGGTCAGCAATGGTATACGCCGGGACGTGCCGCGGCTTTCTCCTGCAGCGGGGAACCAGAGCAATGCGCTGAAAGGGTTAAGAGCCAGGTGGCAGGCCCCGGTGTAAGTATCTCTAGTATTACTGTCAAGTAAACTCTTGGGGAGGCCATAGCCATGTCTTTTCCCATGAGCCTCTGCTGTATCTGCCATGATTTATACAATAAAGTCCCTGATTAATAGCCAAGTCGGCACAAAATGAAAACCGTTTCTTTCATTTACCTGACCCCTGACCTCCCCCTGCAGCCCTCGCCATGACAAAGCAGAGCGAATTTATCATCGACTTTAATACATTGAACGGGGGAATTTTAATTTTTTTTTACGTTTTATTTTTCATATTCAAATCAATAGAATGCAGAATAAGATTAAACAAAGCGTGACAAAGATAACACCTCATATCAATAATATCAAATCATTCTGTATAGAAAAGAAGAAAAAAACAACCAAAACAAACCAATTCTAAACCGATCCACCCATATATTAAAACATTGGGCTTTGAGGTCCAAACCTAACGCTATCCAACACCCCCTGACATCCACACCCCCAAACCTCAATGGATCCAGCGGTGCAGCTGGACCGTACCCAATCCTGATGTATACTCCGTCCCACAAAGAGCAGCCACGTTACCTTTTGTTTCAACATTGTCCCTCATTCCCTGTAGAGTGTAAGCTCCCAGGATCAGAGCCTCATTACCTTCTGTATCTGTTTGTGTGTGCCTGTCCTTATTTGTATGTCTTTTACTGAGCCACTGATTGAGCCACCTGTCCTGAAGCAGGGATATCCCTAATACCTGACCGGTTGGTGGCCCTTGAGGACTGGAGTTGGCCGCCACCCCTGGTTTAATTTATTTCTATAACTCCCCCCCCCCCCCCCCCCCAACATGTTCACCTGTAACTTTGTATTAATATGATTTTGCCAGAAATGTACAGCGAGGATCCCACCCCAGAGGTGGCTGCACAGAGGCTTCTGCGACATTCCTGAAAATGGCTATACGAATACCAGCTCCTACTGCCCAGAGAGCACATGCTAATTAGGAGATAAAACAACAAAGAGAGACTGTTTGAAATGGAAATGAGAGGCTCCTGGGTGGGTCTTTTCTGCTTTCAAAGGAGATTCCAGATCCTGAAGTGACTTTCTGTCATCTATATTTAACCATAAGGGATCCCCGAGCATGTCAAGAGGAACATGAATATTTCAGCGCAGTGAAGCTAGCCATCCTCGGGACTGTGCAGGAAACCCCCAGCCCCCAGCCTGCCCAGGATGGTAATAACCCCAGTTACACTGACAGCTGAAGAAGGAGCTTTGTGTCGAACACGCTGCTTTTGACGTGGGTTAAACCTGTCGGCCCCCCTTGGCTCTATCCCCAACGTCGGGAAAGTTACTTTGGGGTCAAGCGACTAAAGTTTCCCACGTGCAAAACTGTGGCAAACCCAGTGTGACAAATACAACAGCGCCATATCAAGGGGAAGGATACTATACAAAGCAACGCAGTAACAGAGGAGGGACGGGGGAGCGGGTGTGATGCCTTGTATTGGACCAGCACGTAGTTGATATGTTACAGGCTTCCCAACCTCTCGGGTCCTTCATCAGGCGTGGCAGAAATACAGAAACACAATGTTATATACAGTGTTAGTAAGCGGGATATCCGGTTACATTGGATGTGGAGAGGAAGTGGGAAATAAGATAAGGAAACAGGTAGCCTGGTATTATATTATTATTATTAGATTATATAACATTGTGTTTGTGTATTTCTGCCACGCCCGATGAAGGCCCCTGAGAGGTGGGAAAGCCTGTAACAGATCCACTACGTGCTGGTCCAGTAAAAGGTATCACACCCGCTCCTCCCCCTCCCTCCTGTGTTACTGCCTGGAGGACAAGACCGGCACAGCGACCCCCCCATCCCGCGCTCCTCCCTCTCCCTCCTGTGTTACTGCCCGGAGGTCAGGACCAGCACGGCCCGGAGGACAGGACCGGCACGGCCCGGAGGACAGGACCAGCACGGCCCGGAGGACAGGACCGGACCAGCACGGCCCGGAAGACAGGACCGGCACGGCCCGGAAGACAGGACCGGCACGGCCCGGAGGACAGGACCGGCACGGCCCGGAGGACAGGACCGGCACGGCCCGGAGGACAGGACCGGCACGGCCCGGAGGACAGGACCGGCGGGATGAGCGAGGAAAGTTCAGGGATGAGCGAGGAAAGTTCCGGGATGAGCGAGGAAATTTCCGGGATGAGCGAGGAAAGTTCCGGAATGAGCGAGGAAACTGCAGCTCGTAATCAGGGGGAAAGTTCTCCTGATCTCCCCCCCACAGAGCGAGCGTTTCTAGCACGACGCAGAGATGGGCGGTCCACGGATCAGTCTCAATAAGGGCGATCCACCCTTTTCCATTTTTTTTATAAATATATATCGCTGACAATTCACGCGGCGAATTTATAATATGTGGTCGGATTGTTAAAAATCCGCACTCAGATTAAATCTTTGGGGGGGGGGGGGGGGGGGTCTCTCTTTCCTTCTTTGCGGATTAATCCGTGCGTGGATTTGTAACAATCTGGACTGTGGAATCCGCGGAACGGATTCTTTACAAATCCATTCGGATTGCATCCAACGGCGGTTTCGAATTCCTCCGCGCGGATTGAAACCGGAACATTCTGTCACCGGATTTGACACCGCGGAACGGATTTTGAATGGAAAGCCCGGGAGATGGATTTTAACCATTCCACCTATCCCTCGCCCCCAGCAGGTCACAGTGCCAGCCTCACAACGCTTCAGGGTTAGGGTGACCATGTTTGTCCTGGCAAAAACATGGGCAGATGTCGCGCGTGCGGAGTCGTGAGTGCCGCCTACACATGCACAATCAGCACTTGCCGACCACCCGTGTGTGATCGGAGCTCGCTATTGGCGCATGCGCGCAGCTGGCAAGCACCGATCGCGCATGCATGGCCAGCGCCGATACAAAACCGGGACAGTGGCCCAAAAAGTCACGAGAAAGGCCTAAAAACCGGGACGTCATGGGACACACAGGGTTAATGAAGGAGGGACTTCGAGGTGCATAGATTTCCCATGTACCCCTGCGGCAGGGAAAACATGAATATTTTACATCATTCGCATTTTATTGTCCTTTCGCGTTGTACTGCGATGCGGAATATGTCGCCGCCCCACACAAACGGTAATAATAATAATGTAACATTACGCATGGCTCAGGCGGGGTGACTCGGAACGCGCGGTGACTCGGAACGCCCGGTCACTCGGAACGCGGGGTGACTCTGACAGAACGCGCGGGGTGACAGAACGCGCGGGGTGACAGAACGCGCGGAGTGACAGAACGCGCGGGGTGACAGAACGCGCGGGGTGACAGAACGCGCGGGGTGACAGAACGCGCGGGTGACAGAACGCGCGGGTGACAGAACGCGCGGGTGACAGAACGCGGGGTGACTCAGAACGCGCAGTGTGAGGCCCGTCTGAGAGGAGTCACAGGCCTGGCACCGATAACGCCTTATCTGCTTTTCATTTCTTAAACCATCACAAGCATTTGAACTTGAAAAACCACAAAACATTATGAATATAATGAAATTAATCTGAGTTTACATATGGTCGGGGGCGGAGGGGGGAGAAAGCCGCTATTGTTCCCATCCGACTAAACAAATTCAGCTCCAGTTCTGCTTAACCCTGTCATGGCTTCGCTCGGCGGTGCATGCACTACAGACACAATGTTCTGGGCTTCATACACAAGTATTTAGCAAAATCTTCTCCTGGCTGCAAAACTGGTACGAAAAGAAAGGGAATCTCGGGAAAAGTACGGAATGTTTCATCTGGGGAAATCTGGTGCCATTTTTTAACGCATAACCCCTGTCCCTGGTTCTCAACACCAGTCCTTAAGGGCCACCAACAGGTCAGGTTTTAAGGATATCGCTGCTTCAGCACAGGTGGCTCAATCAGTGGCTCAGTCAACAACTGCACCTGAAGCAGGGAAGGATTCAGCCGCCCGTGCTGGAGCAGGGATATCCTGAAAACCCGACCTGTTGGGGGTCTTGCGTACCGAGTTGAGAGTCCCTGCCCTAACCTCTATGACAAAGCCCAAAGTACATCGCCCCCCCCCCCCTGACAGTGATAAATGTAGATCTCAAAGACGTGTTTATTTGAGAAAGATGATGGATACGGTTCATTCTCCCGAAGGATCGCAACATCCTGAACTTGATGTTCAATTCTATTTGTTTTCTTGGGTTGGAAATGTCTCAGGAGGTCTGCGTCTTGTCTGAACATGTGGACACTTAGAAACCTCCAGATATCAGAGACCGCGTCCCGCGTCCCGCGTCCCGCTGCACCCACAGCTCCAACGGCCTCGGAAGGTACAGCAGAAGTTAATGAGAGGGGCTCAGCGGACACGGCGAGATTCAGCTTTAATCACTCATTAGAAAACAGTATTTCAAAAGGCCCAGCTCTTGCGTTTCAGTGCGCAGCTCCGGTCCCTACTCTCCCTGAAATCGGGGTGTGTTTCAGTGCGCAGCTCCGGTCCCTACTCTCCCTGAAATCGGGGTGTGAAATCGGGGTGCGTGTCAGTGCGCAGCTCCGGGCTCTACTCTCCCCGAAATCGGGGTGTGTTTCAGTGCGCAGCTCCGGTCTCTCCCTGAAATCGGGGTGTGTTTCGGAGGAGTCGCATTGCGCAGGCGAAACATTTGGCGCGAGGTCTATAAATGGAGGAAGCTAGAAAGTGACAGAATTAATATTTTGCGTTTGCGTAGCCTGAATGGCTAATAATCAAAGTATCACAGTATGCCGCCGGCAAAAGTGCGGTAAAACTCCGCCGCGGATTAATCACGCAAAGCATTCCAATGATAATAATTACAAATCTTCTCTCTGATCGGCCTGGTCCAGTTATTGTTCTTTAGTCTTCTTACATTTGTGTTTTTTCTCTCCGGGTTTAATACTGCCTCTCACCAGGGAATATACGGTACCAGGTACTGTCCAGTGTTTTCTAGCGTGGCTGGGTTAGAATCCAGAGAAACCATGTAAGCAATGAGCAGAACCAACATTTATTATAGGGAAGAGATCGGGTCCAGAAAATGAACTGGAGCAAAAGCAAATCGTTCAAAATTACACCACTGCAACTCTCCTCTCTCATTTTCTCTCACTCACTCTCTCTCTCATTCTTTTCCCCTCTCTCCTTCTCTCACTCCCCTCTTACCCCCTCTCTCTCACCTCTCTTTCACTCACCCCCTCTCTCTTTTCCCCTCTCTCACTCACTCTCTCATTCTTTACCCCTCTCATTCTTTACCCCTCTCTCTTTTCCCCTCTCACTCACTCTCTCATTCTTTCCCCCTCTCTCGTTCTCTTACTCCTCTCTCTCACTCCTCTCTCACCTCTCTCTTTCCCTCACCCCCCTCTCTCTCATGCTCTCTCTTTCCCCCTATTTCCTCTCTCTCTCTCACCCCTCTCTCTCATTCTCTTTCCCCCTCTCTCGTTCTCTCACTCTT
>CM071574.1:385731-483073 GCA_036426205.1 Ascaphus truei
CTAAGCAGGCAATGTCTGTATTGTTATTAGTGATCAACCAGTGGAAATTCTTAATTTGAAACGCGAAAGAAAGAAAAAAAAAACCCTCCCTTTTGCATGTGCGCAGACAGGGCGCGCCACTCCAGCAAATCAATTCTCCCAGCAAGCGATCACTGCTGTATATTTTGGATTTCACGATTTATTTACTTTATTTTCTGGCACAAAATTTCGTAGGATGCCAGTACAATGTTTGTTTAAACACTCTTCATGCACTGCTTTAAAAACAAGATTTTTCCCCCCAGAATTCTTGCACATTCAAAGAGCGAAGTTACACCATCTGCAGCATGAATATTCTATAGGTAACTCAAGTCCTCAAGCCCCCGCCCCCCAAAAGGTCAGGTTTCAGGAGATTCCTGCTCTGAAGGTGGCTCAATAGAGGCTCAGTCTTGAACTGAGCCTCTGATGAGCCACCTATGCTGAAGCAGGGACTGACTGAGCCACCTGTGATGAAGCGTAGACTGATTGAACACCTGTGCTTAAGCGGGATATCTGAAAACCTGACCTGTTGGGTGGGGGGGGGGGGGGGTGTTTGAGGACAGGAGCCTGAGCACTCCGGCTATAGCCCCACCAGGAAAATATAAGTGTGAGAATATCGCCCACATAACGCCCCGTACGGATATAAACCTGCACGTGGATAGCCGATACGGTGGAAACCGCAGCAGACTTCAGAGAAACGGTTTGGGAAAACGAAACGGCCGTTCGCTGCGCTTTAAACAGGTTTTCTTTGAACAAAGTGGCATACTTTCATCTGAAACACAGGCGTTATTGTGAATTGAAACATATTTTATTTTGAGAAACGATTGCATAAAGTGTCTTCCAAGGTGGACACAATGAGGACCAGTTGCGCTCTGCGCTGATTGGGAGTTCAGTTTACGCGCTTTCGATAGATACGGTTTCTGTATGGTGTGTGTATGCCGTGGAATGTATCTGTGAGCGTCCGGCATCTAAACACACAACAGTTTTTAACAAGCAATAAAAAAGAATGACAGACGAGTTATGGGCGTGAATGTTGTGTTGACGCTTGGAACTTAAATACATGTATGTTGTTGGAGGAGAACTCAGCCCCACTACTCCCTACAGCAGCTGTCCAAGCTGCTGTTTGTTTTTATTTCCCCCCTTTAATATGCGCATCAATGTAAATCCCACAATGACAGAATTAGCTAACTTGCAAATCGATGTTCTCTTTTTGATCGATCGGCGAAGATTGGGCTTGGGGGTTCACCTAAATGGCTGTCAGTGCAGCAGAAGAAGAAGACCAAAGATGCAAAGTTCTGTGGGGAAGATCATGTGACCAGGCAGTTCACTAGAGACAATGTGCACCTCTGGAGAGAGGACAGGCACAAAAAGGGGTGTGCCAGAGCCCGATTTCAGGAAGAGAAGGGGATATGACTGTGTACATAGTGTGTTATGAAACAAAAAATGCTTGTTACATTATAATACATAAAATTTTTCATTTAGAGGTTTCTTAGTACAGAACTCATTTATAAAAATAAAATAAAAAAAAACACACATGTAGGATATTGCTGGACTGCAGCTTTAAAATAATCCTTATAGAAATTGTCTTTAGTTCTCATTGTGAAATCCTTCAGTAAAGTTTCCAAACAGGAAAACTATTTATGCAAATCATATTTTGGGTGTTTCATTCGGCAGGTTCTCGTTGCTGTTTTGAAACCAAACATCAAAAAGGCAACTGGCATTCAAAAATACTGATAAGATGCATTAATTATACCGGCTGAGAAATGAGTTAGTAATACATGCTGCTGTTCCTGCAAACATTTAACCCAAGCTTGGAGCTTCATCAGGAGTCATTACAGCACCTCCCCAATATGTACAAGAGTTCGTGCACACTGGTGTCATGTGACCGGTATCTGCTAATTTGGGAACTTCTCATTGGCCCGACACGAACATTCCTTGACGGAGAGTGTCAAGAGGAGCTTTGGAGACCTCACAAGTCCATCACAGTTTCAACAGACCTCGAGGTGTTCTGAGGTCTTCGAACGCATCCACATAGGCACGGAAATGCAGCCCATATTACCATGGCCGCAATAATAAAAGAAACACTCATTTCTTTCTCCCCCGGCGCTGGGAGGCGACACGCTGCCTCACTTAGTGACACAAAGGGAAACACTCGGGATCATGACGTCAAATTATCGTTGCAAACGTTTTCGGGTTTTCTTCTTCACTTTTTTTGACTTTGGCAAAAGTTGCCATTGCGCAGAATTTGGCCAGGAATTCAGCGAAATGGCCGCGTGTGCGGCTTACGGGACCTCGCTCAGACTTTTAAAGACGTGTTTAATTTGTGGGGCGCAACAATTTCCCCACAGTTTTGGGCACAAAAAGAGGCGTACGCAAAGGCCGTGGAAATGATGCCCATTTCTAGAAAAAACCTCAGCCATTAAAACCTTTGCATGAAGTTATTTTTATGGCCGTACCAAAGTAGATAAACACATAACACAAATGCTATGGAATATGTAACATATTATGAGAAGAAAACCCATATAGAAATTAACTAAATAATCTGTCAAATTGGACAGGGCATTGGGGCATTCGTTACTGATATTAAACAAACATGATAACAATTATTATTATATATGTTTATATAATACACACACACACACTTGTATAATATATATATATACATCACATACACACATAATATATATAAATATATAATGGTCGAAACAGCTGCCTGTGGGGGGGTACTGGCTATGCATCTTAACCCAGGCTGTGCTGAAACACTGTGCAATGCAGCAAGCATAAGCATAAGGGGTCCATGCCAAAATGGATTTGAAGAAAAAAGGTTGGCACTGTATGCTCATTTGCATGCAATTTCCCAGAATCCCTTGCTGCATTGGGAAGCACTATATGCTGGGCGTAAAAAGTAAAAGGCAGGGTGTGCAGACAGCATGGGATTAAGATGCAAAGCCAGTCAAACCACTCAGAAAGCTGTTTGGACCTTTTGGGTCTCATCAGTGTGAGGCTGGTTGTACGGGGCTTTGCAATTGTCAAGTGGGTAGGTTACCATACACATTAATTTCGGTTATGGTGGGTGAAAAGGGCAACAAAAAACCTCCACCGTTAGCGTATATATATGCTAACGGTAGAGGTGGGTTTTTGCATCCACACACACACACACACACACACACACACACACACACACACACACACACACCACACACAACACACACAACACACACACACACACACACACACACACACACACACACACACACACAAAAACCACACACACACACACACACTTAGGGGCTCATACACACTTTAGAGATCAGCACAGAGTAGGGGTTTATTTGGGAGGTTATAACGAGTACTACAGAGGTGCCTGGGATGCTTCACACTTGGGCTGCAGGTTCCTCTGATAGTTAATGGGTAGAAAATGTTTAAAACAATCTTGAGATGTTAGAAACAGGCGGGGAAGACTCCAGACTGGATTCCCTGGACACTAGTAATAGGATGGAGGCCCGAGGTTCCCGCTGCTGCTGCAGCCTCATCACACACAGATCAGGTTGCAGTAGTGGAGATTTTTAACATTCCACGGCAAAATTACTCCTGCAAAAGATCCCCCCCACCCCAAAAAAATACCAGCACATTACAGAAAGCTCAGAACATGGGATGGGAATGAAAGGTGTGCTCTCTCTTACTCACTGGGCCTGCCTTCTCAGTACTGAGATCCCAACGTATTTATATGCTGCCAACATCTTCAGTAGCAGAGTACAAAGTTGGAGGGAGCACAATTACTTTCTATATCAAAAGAGTTACATATATGTTATTCCAGGCGACAGAGGTCCTGCCCGAAGCCGCTAACTTAAAGCTGCATCCCACCAACACCATTTTTTGTTTACATAATTGGACCTCAGGGTTCTCTGGAGCGGAACCGCGCTATTTTCAGGTCGGTACTGATGCCCCTGCATGGAAAACAATATGGCCACCAAATCTCGCAGGTTCGGCGGGCCAATAGTAAGCCACAACGCCATCAGTTGGCGTTTGCCATTGGCCGATACTTGTGGCCATTTTGGATTTCATACAAGGGCGAACTGACCCCGAAATTTGTACGTATCTCTGTAAACGAGGGGGGCTCAGAGCCGAAAATAGCGCGGTTCTGATTCTGCTCTAGAGGCGTCGCGCGTTCCAGTTATGTAAAAGCTAGGTATTTACTATCTCGGCGAGATTGCTCCGTTAACCAGGTTGAATTTACTTTTTCCAAAGTCTTTAATAACATATATAACATAATACTATATATACTGCATGCACAAAGAACAAATCCATGACTGGTATATTTTTGTCTCCGAAGCACATTAAACATTACACTTTGCAGGAACAAGTGCAGCCACATCTGGGGTGGAATTGTAGCAGCATCATTTCTGTGGCTGACTTCAAATAAGAGATGATGGCAAAATGATAATGATCCCAATTACACGGTGCGCTAAAGGGATTCTGCCGTGGATCACACAGGATGAGGCTGGAATCAAAGCCACAAGTTTGTGTATTTGAGACCAACACCTTAACCCCTACACCATGCCTCCTCTTCAACCAACCTGTATTTCACAGAGGCTGGGGCCTGGGGGGACCTATGAGCCTATGTTGCATGTGCCTCTGTAATAAGTTAGGATAGCAGTATGTGTTTGGAGAGGTGAGATAAATTATGATGGGACTACGTGTCAATTCACTTTTATGCTCTGCAGTGCGTTGCTGGTCTTTCTGGCTATAAAGGGGTTAATTTTCCAATCTGCTAGCATATGCGTCAAACATCACTCTTTCTATCCAAATCAGGGGGACTCGCCTCTGGTCCTCAAGCCCCCCCAACAGCTCAGGTTTTCAGGATATCCCTGCATCAGCGCAGGTGGCTCAATCAGAGACTCAGACTGATCCTCTCATTGAACCGCCCGTGCTGAAGCTGGGATATCCTGAAAACCTGACCTGTTGGTGGCCCTTGAGGACTGGAGTCTTATATTCACACCTTAATAAGGATCCAGGACTAGTCCTGATGAAGGTAAGGATATAAGACACCAAACGTTGCCAGAAAAAAAAATTCATTCTGATTTGCCATAGCTTTCTCTTTAATAACTCCAGCCCCTCGCAGTAAAGTAACCAATCGCAACACAGACGCGGTGCTAGAGAAGCACCTCCGTGCCATGACGCAGCGCTAGAGAAACACCTCGGTGCCATCACGCAGCGCTAGAGAAGCACCTCGGTACCATCACGCAGTGCTAGAGAAGCACCTCGGTACCATCACGCAGCGCTAGAGAAGCACCTCGGTACCATCACGCAGCGCTAGAGAAGCACCTCGGTACCATCACGCAGTGCTAGAGAAGCGCCTCGGTACCATCACGCAGTGCTAGAGAAGCGCCTCGGTACCATCACGCAGCGAGACTCGCGGGCAAGATCTCATAGCGTCAAAATATCGGTTTTACGCCTTGATCCATTGTTTTCACGATGCGCAGAAAAGTGATGCAGGGTATCTCAGTGCGCTTCCACCCCGGAGAGGGCCCTTTCTCCCTAGTAAAATTATAAATTGGAGTACGCTCAGTACACACAACCCTTGCTATGCCTGCCATGTTGATTTCGTTGTGTGTCCATTCTTTATCCCCTGTAACCAACTGAAATAACAGTCAGCAGAAGTTTGGGAATTTCTCCACTGGTGTCAGGAGACTCGGGGTGGGAGAGAAGCTGCAAGACTTGCAACAACGCACAACAACCTCCGCTGGTCCCTCAGCAAAATAATCTTTTCATGTCGCACCTGTACAGTCATACCCAGCACTGCTGTAAGCTGCAGTGTGGCTATTTTTAAGAGAGGGTGCAGAACATAAAATGCCGTTTTAAGATGATGTTGGAGGGGGAGGAGGAAAAGATGGCAGGAACAGTACATTGGAAATAGATTCATTGTGTCAGTATCCAGACAGAATCTCCCGACACTCAGAGTGCAACGGTGCCTCAGAAAGTGGGGTTCACAGCCTATGAACCCTGATAATCCTGTAATGTACAGGTAGCTGCAGCGACCTGGTTATAGCAAGACTACAATACTTCATATATACACACCTGTGTCCTTTATTTTCTATGCTGCAGTTAGGAGAGTTCTGATTCTCATTGTGTGATTATGTAAGCAAAAGTAATAGGAGGGAGGTCAGTGTAGTGCAGGAGTGGTCAACGCCAGTCCTCAAGGGCCACCAACAGGTCAGGTTTTGAGGATATCCCTGCTTCAGCACAGGTGGCTCAATCAGTATCTGCTTCAGCACAGGTGGCTCAATCAGCGGCTCAGTCCAGCCACTGATTGAGCCACCTGTGCTGAAGCAGGGATATCCTGAAAACCTGACCTGTTGGTGACCAGAGGAGTGGAATTGGCCAGCCCTGTAGTGAGACGCACATTTTAATGATATCTCACACAGGATCAGTTTTATCTGTTGTATGCAAATGCGTTAATGCTGTAAAATATTGAATGTTACGTTGTTATTATCTTTTATCGGGGCACCCTATAAACGATGATAATGCTAATAATAAATAATAATAATAATAATAATAGTAATATAAAGATGTTAGATTTTATTTTCCCAACAGAGCAAACTTTTTTGCGAATACAATAGTTCTTTTGCAGCTGTTTTGTCGCTGTAGCGGTTGCTTCAAATCCTACAGATCCCACACGCCTGCCTTACATCGGATCTGGAAAGTTTTTTAACTAGGTCGTTTTGCCTGCCACAATTATCCACGTTTCACAAGCAAGTCTCCAGTCAGCAGATTTTGGTTGATTTGAGCCGACTTTCCCCAAGAAGGGGCTGTGGTTTAAAGCGTACATCTAAAGATATAATCATAATCGTACAGAATCCTAAACCTCAGCCGCACACAACCCCCAAAGAACGTTTCTGAGAAAGACGCAGGAGAAAGTGATCCCAGCTCACAGCTTTTTTATTCTCTTAATCCTGATTATTGAATCAAAACCATTATTTCCGGAGGCGGAAACAGCAGATATTTTTTATGATGGACGGTGATTTTTCTTAATCTTACCTAAACGGGGGGGATCCCCTGTAGCTACGTTACGCCTCCCCACCCCCCCACCCCCAAATTTAAACCTCACAAGCACATATCTCTGGGCATCTACATTGGTCAAAAAGGTGTCACCTACCACAGTGTCATATTTTCTTAAATATACAAAGTACTAGGGACTGGCATTTTAACCCTGGCGGCACTTTGCAGAGCCCTGTGAGCGGTGGCAGAAAGTGGGTTACCCGCTTTTCCCGAGCCGGGTCCCTGCTGCAGCACAGTGACTCCTGCTCACCCTGTGTGACTCCCCAGCCGCCTGCTGATCAGAGTAAGCATGTGGCTATCTCTCACTGCTGCTCCGCATAAACATGTGGCTCTCTCTCACTGCTTTATTTCAGGCAAGGAAGGGTGGGGGGCCGTGCTGGTCCTGTCTGCCATGCAGTCTCACAGGAGGGAGAGAGAGGAGCGGGTGCTTTCCCACCTCTCAGGGTCCTTCACCGGGGGACCCCGACCCCGAGAGGCTGGAAAGCTTGTAACGTATCCACTACTTGTTGGTCCAATAAAAAGGTATTAAACCGCCTACTCCAGGGCCACCAACAGGTCAGGTTTTCAGGATATTCCTGCTTCAGCACAGGTGGCTCAATCAGTCCCTGCTTCAGCACAGGTGGTTCAATCAGTGGTTGAGCCACCTGTGCTGAAGCAGGGATATCCTGACTTGTTGGTGGCCCTTGAGGACTGGAGATGCCCGCCCCTGCCCTACTCCCCCTCCCTCCTTTGACACTACCTCTCATTTCAGTGTTTACAAGCGCAACGCAATCTGTGCCTAGGACACCCCAGCAACCCCAGATAATAGGGGGCCGCGTTTTAACACCTTCAGTGCCAGGGCTATGCCAGGCAACCTGGCACTGATATCATCAAGCAATGAAACCCATGCAATGTCGGTTTCCCACAATCAGGGGGAAGGAGGCACAAGGTGCCAACTTTGGAAGGGAATATTTAAGAAGGTGCCAAACAGGCACAAAGAAATGCGCCAGATGTGACGGCGCAAAACCGTACGCAGGATCACTACGTTTCTAGTGACACCGCTGCTTTTTTTGTATTATTTTTTTTAACACACCAACAGTTCCATTTCCTGTTAAAAGAAAAGTTGTTTTTAAAAGTTCCCCCTTCCTTTCTGTTCTTGTAGCAAAATCGTGTCTAGCATTTGTTTTCAAATAGGGCACAGTACCACTAATTGTTTAAATCCCTCAACCCCAGATATGAACCGTTTGGCTGCCAGGGGGGCCCGCAACGCATTACAGAGCGTGGAGCGACCCCTCCGGCAGCCAAAGTGTTAAATACAAAATCTTGCTGAAATTTAAAAACAAAAAAAATCTCTCGTCGCCAACATAACTTATTTTTTTGCACCAGCGAGACTTTTGAGAAATGGTCATCATTTTATTAGGGTCTTCCCTGTAATTCCTGAGCACAGAAATAAGATGCTCAAAATAGCCAACAGTGTGTGACAAATGGCACAAATACCCTCAGGATGGGACTTGACACCAAACTTGTGCCTTTTGTGCATACTGTAAATAGTCACTGAAGTGTTAAATCTTAATCTCCCCTTCCTGTCCTCTGTCCCCAAGCAATGACAGCTGCAAGAAATGTCACCCCAAAAGGCGACGCCTCACCATTTTGGGACACCCCACAGAAGGTCCATATTCATGACACTCCTTTACCAGATCTAAAGGATATTGGGGGGGTCCACTAGGCGCCTATATAAGAGATCTGAGAATGGGGTCTCGAGTTTGCATCCCCCATAAGAGTTTTACATAATAAATCTTCATCAATGAGATTTGGAGTCCAGGGGATATATACAGAGTAACCTGGAGTCCAGGGGCGAATATACAGCAGTAACCTAGGAGCTCCAGCGGCGTGATATATAACAGAGATACCCCATAAGCTACTCACTGGGCACCAGGATGGTGTGCATAAATAGTGGGCCCTCCCTGAAATATGTCACCCCACACATGACGTGGGGATGCTGTGTTAGGGGCTTCTTTAAGGGATATCAAGCTGAGACAGTGCAACATTGTAACATTAGCTGAGTATCTTGTATAACAAATACGGACTTATAGCCACAAGGTTTAAACATCACCTCACTATACTGACTAGAGGTCCCAGGAACAGTCCCTATAGGGAGGGAAACCACCCGTACTATGATAGTTGCTTGCGTTACCATGAGACAGAGACTAGGCACTTACCTCTTTGGGTTACAAGTAGACGTGAGCTGAGTGCTGAGCCTGAGATTCCCTTCACTCAGCGAGAGAAAAGTCATTCATAACTTCCCCAATTTGACCAGACGGTGAGGTCTTGAGCTCCAATCCTGGGAGGCAGCCTCAACGAGATGGGTTCCTGTAGTGGTCACATACTGTGAACGAGGTCACCATCCTTACACAGGGACTCTGCTACAGAACTGGAACGGAGCCCCGCCGTTTCAGCCGTCAGGCGCTTCTGTCATGTTATCATCACTGTGATGAGTGGCATCAGCCTAGCATTGCGCCCATGGCCAGCAGCGTCAGAACCACCTAGAACGCAGCGCCTGATGGTCCGCAGGGAAAGCTTGGAGCAAAGTTTGGAGCCCTCCCTTTGTGCTCACACTCCCCTCACGGCTCTAACTGAAGTCAGATGATCTGAAACCATTGCTTCAATCCACTGACTGATCTGTTTTCAATCTACCCCTCCTCCTTCTCCTCTGCACCTCCCCCCAACCCTGACTTCCCCCTAGTGACTTAAACCATTTGGTCTGTCCAGAGAGAGAAGGGGGGTGAGGAGGGAGAGGCAAGGAGAGGGGTCTGAGGCGGGAGAGAGGAAAAGAGAAAGGCGGGCTAGATTGGGGGAGTGAGAGGGTAGAAGATCTTGGAAGGAAAGGGAGGAAGACGGATTCACGGAGGTGGACGGGACCAATCGGGGGAGGAAAAGATGATATGAGGAGAAGCAGGAGGGGTTGGAGGCAGGGGACAGGGCGTGAGAGAGGCAGAGGGATTTGGAGGGCTACACGACAAAAGGGTGCAGAGATCGAAGGACATTGAGGGAGGCGGGGGTGAGAGAGAAGGGGAGGAGGGGGATGGCGGGAGGGCTGAGAAAGAGAGTAGATATAGGGGCGAAAGGGAGGGGCCGTAAGGGGCCGGAGAATCGAAAACGGAAAGGGAATTTGGAGAGAAGAGGAGGCGCGGTGTAAACTAACAAGAGGGTGGAGCGGCGTATTTTTAACGACTGGGGGGGACGTTGTACGGTGAGGAGAGGGTGTGTGCGAAGCAAGGTTCTTGGGGCAGAGAGCAGGAAGGCGTTGTGATGAAGCTGACGGGACGGCGGGGACTCGGTGGAAGAGAGAGGCAGCACTTTGGGGGGACGGGGCAGCGATGGATATTTTTGGAGCGCGTTTGGTAGCGTGTATGACCGTGAGGATAGGGCGTTTGGACAGGGAGCCGGAAGAGGTGAGTTAGGAGAGGGAGAAAAGCTAGGGGGTGGGGCGGTGTGAGGGAGCGGGTGGACAGAGGTTTGGGGATCGTGAGTGGGCAGTGAGGAGAGGAAGGATTTTTTGGGGCGGTGAGGACGAGGAGGGTTTGGAGGGGTGAGGAGAGGAAGGAGGTTTGTGGGGGTGAGGAGATGAGGGTTTGTCGGCGAGCGGTATGAGAGCTATTGGGAGCGCTGGCGGTAGATGAGGAAGACAGGCATTGGGGTTTGGCGGGAGGTGAGAGAGTTGAGGATGGAGTTTGGGGGTGAAGAGAGGAAGAGGGTTTGGGGTGAGGAAAGGAGAGGAGGGTTTGGGGAGCGAGGAGGAGGGGTCTGGGGGAGTTAGGGCAGGAGAGGAGGGTTTGGGGGGGGGTTAGAGAGGAGGGTTTGGGGGGGAGGAGAGGAGGGATTGAGGGGGGGGAAGTGCTTGGGGGATTTTTTCACAATTTCCACACTACACAACTTTCTGGTGCTTTGCAAGAAGAGGGGTTAAATGAAGTAACTTGTTTTGGATGCAGTGCTCACCCCTCTGATACTGAAAGGGTTAACAATGTAAGAAGAAGGGCAGAAAATAACCACTAATAAACCCCACACGTATTATTCTTCCTTTGGGATCCGCGCGCCCCCTGAGATAGGGACCGCTAGCCCACCTGAGCAGTTCTCCAGTTACATTGGGGAATATTTTGTAGTGTTTGAAGAAGTGATTGGTTATTATCCGGATCTCCCCCCTCTTTGTACTGCACTGCGGAATATGTTAGCACCTTGTAAATAAATAACATTCAGTGTTCAGCGCTGGGGTCACAAGAACAAACATGGAGGTCCCAAAACAATGGAAAAATTGGGTCTTTTTAAAATAGCCCAATATTGCTATAACATTTGAAAAAAAAAAAAACCGATAGAACTAGTATCGTGGGGTGGGGGGTGTGGGGTTGGGAGGGGGTGTTGGAGGGGGCCGGGGTGTAGGTGTGTGTGTGTGTGTGTGTGTGGACTGTGAAGGGGTGGTGATGTGAGTGTGTGTGTGGTGTGGTGTGTGTGTGTGGTGGTAGTCTACAGGGTTGTGAATCGTTGGCAAGATGCTGCCTATTGGGGCCAAATAGATACAAGTGCTGTACGTGTGTCCCTGCCTGTGATGGGACGATGTGTGACGTCATAACATGCGAGTCGTAATATTGAAGGTAGGCTAAAGACTACATGTGCAATATGAGGTCGGCTCAGTTATATGTTTTTTACTTTGGAGTATACTAGAATGTAACCCCTCATGCACATGAATTCTCTAGTAGTTCCCCATCGCCTGATTGCACGCAGTTCCCCCCGCAGACTCTCCCCACCCTGATCTACTTTTTTTCTATCATACCTCAGTGTCTGAAATTTGGTTTTTTGCCCTTATTATCAAATTAAGCTGTATAGTTCAGGGACAATAAAGCGAAACCTTCACTGGGAATTCTTTAGGTCTTTATATAAACCCGGGCACTTGAAAATATTACCCATTCAGACGACCAATTCAGATCTGCACAAAACGCAACAGACTTTATATTGCTTATAAGATTATTTATTTGATTACATGATGTGCAATTAAACAGGGACGCCGGAGTGCATTAAGCAAAAGGTGTAATACAGGGTATACATAAGTCCACGAATTGGGGAATAGAGCTGTACGTAAACGACAGCATTAGAAACCTGCGCCAAAGAGCTACATACTCTACAGTGAACTGTATTTTTTTAGTGTCACTGAGTACGTCCCTTTCATTCATTTGCGTTGATATTCTTCAGCCATCAGAGAATACATTGAGTCCCCACCCGGTTATTGAGTTGTATTCTGTATCGGATCCGCTGCCTGAGCTGCGTATGCTGGGTGCGCGCAAAGTTGTTTGTGCGGCGAAATCATTTACCGTGACATATTGAGTGGCGAGGAGTTTTGCGGAGTATAGCGCCTATCTCCTCGTGGACTGCGCAAGTGTTGGGTTCTCCAAGGAGACTGCCCTTCCTAGCATGATTCAAACAATGGATGAAACCAAGTGTGCAGTGATGGTCTCCGACCCGCCTCCTGTCACTTTGTATCTCAATGGTGGATGGAACAGAAGTTGGTTCGTACGACTTATTCCCGTTCAGAGAGCCCTTCAGTACATTGTCCTGGTCTGCCTGACACCCTGTTAGCATGTCGACGTTTTAGAACACTCTATCTTGTACTCCGCGCTTAGTGCATGAAAAATGGATGAACCGCCTGTAATGATTCACTAGTACACGAGGGTCCAAAATGCTAATCATAACTAGTTGATATACCACGGCGTATGCCCAGGGCTTTGCAGGGGGGGGGGTTGGGAAGGCGGCGAGGGCGCATGGGAGTGAAGGGCTGAGGGGGACAAGGGGCGTTCGGTGGAGGGCTGATGGGGCAAAAGCGGCGTGGCGAAGAGGATGCCGACAGGGACAAGGGCGTGGAAGGAGGCACAGTGGGGGGTCAAGTGTCTGCCGAGGTGGTGGGCAAGGGCGCGTGAGAAGGGCGGGGGGGTGGTGCGGCCAAGGGGCCAGTGGAAGGATGCGGGGTGTGTGTGAGAAAGGGTATACTGGTTGCTTTTATGTGTAGTTTGAATAGAAGGGACGGGGGATTGCGTTGGGAGGCGCGAGTTAGTGGAAGGTCGATGCGAGAAGGGCCAGGGAGGGCAAAGGGAGCGAGCGTGAGTGGGCGGGCGGGCAAATGGGCAGGGAGGGGGGGCAAAGGGCAGGGCAGGGGGGGCAATAATGCGGCAGGTCATGGGGAGGAGGGGGCAAAGGCATGGAAGGTGGGGGCAAAGGGTGTAGGGGGGGGGCAAAGGGGCAGGGGGGGCCAAAGGGCCCAGGAGAGACGGGGGCAAAGGACCAGGGATGGGGGAAAAGGCAGTGGGACAGGAGGGCAAAGGGCATGGAAGGCAGGGGCACAGCGCACAGGCGAATGCACTCGGTTTCACTTGTGAAAAAGACTTTTTCGTGTGCGCACGCAACGTTATGTCAGCGGTAAATTTTAATTTACTTGATCATCAAATCGGTTTAGTTGCCGTAGGCAGAGGTCGCATCTTTCCTTTGCTTAAGTATCTGGGAGCTTGATCTGGCAGGTTCTCGATGAACCAGCAGCACCGGAGAACTGTACGTACACTTTCCTCATTGGGGTGTGTTGCAGCATATGTGCCACCCTTTGGTTTGCATCAATGATGTTATACCAAACACGAGGTAAACACCCGGGACCTGCCAATAAAGATCAGACTTGGTAGTTCGATTGGTTAAGGAGCAAAGGTAAACGCTGGTTTACCAGCCTCATTAATGGTAACGACCTACTCTTAAAAAATGTAACCCCTCATCGTATGATATGTTACTCCTGTTGTAATAAGGATATATTCCTATTTTTTCGTATACTGTGAATTAAACCATATTTGCGTAATCACTGCCACTCGTCACTTTTATAACCTCTTTGGCTAAACTGAAACAACAAAATGAAATAAAGGATGACATACCAACAATTTATCCCCTGTTGACTGTATATAACAGTTTCATAAATAGGTTAGTAGTTTATGTCAAAGAGACGGTGGGTAGTTATTCGGCTAAAAACCATTCATACGCATTTTGGGACGGCATTATTAAACATTACAAAATATTAGCGGGCACTATGCAAAGTGGAGAGACCAGGCGAATTTTTCGAAATATCGCCATTTTTTGGAGATATTCGCGCAAAGGAGAGGGAACAGAGAAAACAGCCAGAATAATGGAGGAGCTTGCCGAGAAAAAACCCCGTCGCCAATTGTTCTTTTCTATTGCGAAAACTACGCCCTCGCGGTGCAGGTGCGGAGAATCCAATCTGCCAGTTTCTAAAAAATTATACGTATGCAGATAAGGCTGGCGGCCCGAACGGGCAATCTAGAGGCGCTGATTTCGCCCGCCAATAAAATGGCTGCGTATGTGTCTCCGGTTTTGGCTCGCCAAAAAAAAACTGCGCGCTCGGCTGGCCATTCTGCAAAGCCGGAAAAAAAAAAAGGCGCCTGCAATTTTGTTTTACAACATGTTCCGAAGCAGACGCATTCTCAGCCAATTTAAACTCGTGCCTCAACGCATCCATTTAGAACTATCAGACTAAAAGAATTCGCATCTTTTGCTGCATATGGCAGCATTAAAAACCTCCAAAAAAGCTACTTTTTAATAAATTCGCCAATTTTAAATTCGATGCTCTCTCATGACAGTAGGCCCGATACTAATTGTGATTCTAACAAAAGAAGGGGTGCCCACATGCTTACAGCGTCCAAACGTGACACAAAACTATATGGTATAATAAGTTTTTTAAAGTTAAATACTATCGAGTCATAATAATAAATGTACTGGCGTAGTTTAGTTAAACCTATTTGGGCCAAAGCCGTCGTAGCTGCCTACAAACGTACAGCGTATAACAAAGAAGTGCACGTCAACATCTACATCTGCGTGAGCCCTTCCTCTTTACCTCTGTAGGTATAACTGTGCCTACTTGTCTGATTTCTTACAGAAAAAAGGTAGCGCAATCAATCATCTTAACAGTAACGCAACCCTATGCAACATAGAACCATGATAGTGAGGTTATTAAAGCCATGCTCTATGTCTGAAACCACAAGCTCATCTACTCCATGTACCCAATTTTCCTACTCTATTCTGGTCCATGATATGTCTGTGACGGGAATATGCTGCATTGATTCTGTTTTCTAGTTGTATGCAAAATCCCTGTATTTTGTCTTGTTTAATTGCTCCGGTGTGCCAAAGGACCTACTGGAAAACGAGACTTGCGAGTCTCTCAATGGTACTACCCCTGGTAAATACAGTTTATATATAAATAAATAATATAATGGTTGTGGTGCTATGAGACGACAGCCTTTCGAAAAACAGTATTGGATTTCCACTTCTGTTCTATAATAAATTACTTCAACATTTGAAACAGTTCAAATCATCAATGAGGTAATCCCAATTCTCAGATGTTTTTGGGGAATCAATTACTCCTTCTACGATAGTTAACACGATATTCTACTTATTTTTTTTAATACATTATTTGATTTGTAGAGATGAAAGTAATAGGCAGCTAGTTGTTTTTTTCTTTTGTAATTATTACAATGCAACATAAACGCTTGGCGGTTTTAGATTAGCAGGTAACTAAAACATATAACCGTAGGCATATCAATATATGTATGACGATAACGGGACGGATGCAATATTAAAGAACATTGCAGGGAGGAATCATTCTAGTTATTTATTGAAAATACCGGATATGCTTTGCTCGATGCCAAAAAAAACAAAGCATATTCAGAACTTGAAGGTCTGAAGAAGTAGAAATGAGAAGCCACAATTCAAGAGTGACTATCAGAATTTCCGAATGCATGTTTTAAATAGATAGCAACACGCCATAGCGATGAATACAATAAATTAAATTTTATGCTCAGAGAATCCAGAACAGAGCGAATCATTTCAAATTGGAATGTGTGGATTTTGCTATGGCGTACACTTGTTATATACTGACACTTAAACATGGTTACTGGAGACAGTCATGAAACGAAGTCAATTCAAAAGTGCTGATTACTTGTATGCATGAGCATGAGCATATTGTTATAATTAAAGGGAGAGAGTAGGGATATAAAGTAGGACACACTTTCAAACTGTCTGGACAAACTTCTTGTTAGTAGATCTGGGAAACCAAACTATATAATCCGGGTTCTTGGTTACGTAGGCTCCCAATCCCCCCCATTACCCATAGGAATGGTTTTTTTTCTGGAAAAGCTTGATCATACAGGGAAATGTGTGATTAAACGTCAGAAGAAAAAAAACATGTATTTAGGTTTTTAAGCAAAACGAATCTATACATCGTTTTTTTTTTTGTCTAGATGAATAGGGCCTCTCGACTATAATACCCTGAAGACCAGGGCGTCGTGCCAACTCACACGTGTCTTTCAAGGGCCACCAACGGTACAGCGTTTCGGGATATCCTCGCTTGACGCATAGGTATTAGACTCATCAGATTCACCCGCTATCATGAACCCACAGTGTTGATTTCATACACATCCGCTAGACTCTAATCCAGATGGCTCATGCACAGCGTTTCTTCGAATCGAAGACACTGGACTGAGACCCCTGTGCCATGAAGCTTAGGAATTTCATTTGAAAGCACGCACCCTGACTCCTGTTTTGTCTGGCTCGCACGTTGAATACATGGAGTTGCCTCTCCTTGCCCATGCCCTAAGGCCATAATGAAGAACACTTCTGCCATTAGCGAACAGATCTGAGCTTAGCCCAGAAGGAATAACATCTTTAAAAGGCAGAGTTAGCAAAGTGAATTGTTTTTACAGCGCGCTATGGTCAGGGGGGGAGTATGTACAGGGAGGCGGACTATGTTTAAAAGGGGGGGGAGTATGGTTACAGGGGGGTTATGACTTACAGGGTTGTTTGTATTGGGTGGGGTATGTTACAGGGACGGCGCGGTATTATGTATCAGAGGGGATATGTTACAGGAGGGCCGATTATGTTACAGGCGGGGGTTATAGTACTAGTGGCGGGGGAATGGGGGATATGTTACAGGGGGGGTTATGTTACAGGGGGGATATGTTACGAGCTGGATATTGGATATGTGAAAGGCGGGGATATGTTTAGCAGGGGGGATATGTGTTTAGAAGCGCGTGGGGATATTGTTACAGGGAGGTATGTAACAGCGGTGGGGATAGTCAATTACAGGTGGGAGTATATGCTTACAGGTGGGGATATGTTGACCAGGGCGGGGGATATGGTTTGCAGGAGGCGAGATATGTTACAGAGGGGATATGTTACAGGGAGGGCTGATATGTTAAAGTAGAGGGGGGGGATATTTACTATAGGGCAGGGGGAGATATTGTGTACAGGGAGTGGTATATGTTAGAGGGGGGATATTGCTTAACAGGGGAATATGTTACAGGTGGGCGGTATATTGATCTACAGGGTGGCGATATGTTAAAAGGGGTGGGGTGATTATGTTACAGCGGGGGAATCGGCGCTGGGTAAGGGGAGTACAAGGAGACGGGTGGGGGGGGAATATGTAGCAGGGGGGACTATGTTAAAAGGGGGAGGGATACGTTTAACGGGACGGCGAAATATGTAGGATCCAGCAGGCTGGGTTAGCGGGGGATATGTGGTGTACAGGGAGGGATAGGTTAGCCAGGGGGGGGGTAATTTGAGGATATGTTAAGAGGGGGGGATATTGTGACAGGGGGAGAGGTTACAGGTTAGGTGATGGATATGGTTACAGGGAGGGATATGTTACAGGGAGTGGGCTATGTCTACCCAGGGCCGGGAGATATGATTACAGGAGGGGTTAGTGTTTACAGCACGAGGGGGGTGTGGGGATTATGTTAAACAGGGAGAGGGGGGTATGGTAGTAGATGGGTACGGATCCATATGTGTACGAGGGGAGGGGAGGGATAGTGAGTTTACAGGGGGGTGCGTATATGTTACGAGTGGGGTCGAGGTGGGGGCTTTTGCATTACGAGGTGGAGGGATATTGGTAACAGGGGCGGTGCATGTCTATACAAGGCGGGGGATATAGCGAGGATCCTAGTATATTACAGGGGGGGAGATAATTAAGAGTACAGCACGGCGGATAAAGAATGTGGTTACGCAGCTGGGGAGGGAAGATTATGCGTACCCGGGGGGGGGTATGCGGGATGAATGTTACAGGGGAGGTGAATATCAGGTTACAGGAAGAAGGGGGGGGGAAAACATGGGGGGGTTAGAATGCACAGGCTGGTGGTGGATATTCTCTATATAGCGCGATATGTTACAGGGGGGGGATATAGTGTTACGAGGGGAGATACATACGTGCGAAGGGGATAAGGAGGGCAAGCGATATTGTAACCGGAAGGGGGAAGCGGCCAGGCGAACAGAAAGAGTATATGATAATAGTGGAGGTGAGGAGTGGAGGGAGTAGCGACTATGTTACGGGGGGAGGGGCGAGGAGTATGTTGGTTAGCAGGGGAAGAGGGAGACATAAATGGTGATTGACGAAGCAGTGGGTGGGGAAGCAGGATCGTGCTTACGAGGGGTAGGGGGGATATGATGATTACAAGTGGGGGAGAGGACGGTAGGGTCCAGGGGCGGGGACAAAAGCGGATGCGACGAAGATCACTGATGTTGGCTGGGATATGGATAAACACCGGCGGCCATGGAGCGTGGACAACTAGTTCATCCATGCGCGACTCGAGAGGGATAGAGTGATATTAGACGAGAGGATGCACAAGCATATAGAATAGCGCGAGCAGGGATAATGCCTCACAAGAAGCGAAAGATGGCTTTTGAACAGGGAGAGAGGGCGGAGCGGAAACATAATAGGGGAGGTAGCCGAGGTTACAGGTTGAATGATTGGCGCCGAATGTATCGGGGTTGGGGATTATGTTTAAAGGGGTGTATACTGCATTACAGGGGGAGAATGATGTTATACAGTGGAGCTGATATGTTTGAAAGGGGGGAGATTCTGTTACAGGGGAGGATTATGTTATCAGGGGGCTTATTGTTAAAAGGGGGGCGCGGCATATGTTGAAAGGCAGGAGCGGGTGAGGGATCTATGGTGGGTACCAGGCGTAAGGAGAGGGATATAGTTACAGACGGGGATATGGTTCATCAGGGGGCGATTATGTTTATCTATGAGGGGATATGTGGCTAGGTGGTGTATTGGGATATTGTTTACAGGGGGGGTTTATGTATAGGGCAGGCGGATATGTTACGATGTGGGGTTATGTTGCATAGCGGGGATATGTTACAGGGATGGGCGGGGGTGAGCGGGATGTATCGTACAGGGCGCAGGTTATCGGTACAGCGGGGGATGTGTCTATCAAACGGGGGGGTATGTTTTACGGGTGGAGCTGTAAAGGGCCGGGCGAAAGGGATGTGGACCAGGGCTGGGATAGGGTTACAGGGGTATGTTAAAGTGTGGGTGCGATATGTTACAGGGGGGATGGCATATGTTACAGAGGGGGGGGGGTTGGGGTGGGGATAGTGTTGCCAGGGGGATATGTTTACAGGGGTTGCGGATAGGTTACAGGCGAAGGAGGGAGCTGGTGAAGTGTGGTTAAGCGGTATGTAAGTGTGTAAAAGAGGCGGGGATCATGGTTTTACATGGGGGCGCAACGCGCTCGGGATATCGTTACGGGCTAGTGGGGGACTACGATGGAATAAAGTGTTTAAAGGGCGGGTGGGTAAGCAAATTAGGGGATATGAATTACGAGGGGGATATGTTACAAGCCCAGGGTGTGGGGCTATCTTGAGCCTTAACTAGCATGGGTGTGGAATATGATTACAGGAGGGGACTTATGTTACAGGGCTGGGGATAGTTGGGGATATTGTTACAGGAGGGGATGATGTTACAGGGGGGATATAGATGTACAGAGAGCGAGGAATAGGTGTTAACTAGGGGGGGATATGGTTACAGGGGGGTAATGTTACAGGGGGGAATATGTTACTAGGGCGGGTATTGCTACAGGGGGGATATGTTCACATGGGGGGATATGTTACAGCGGGGTGAATGTGAAGCGTGTGGGCTTATGTTGCCGGGGATTATGTTACAGGGGCGGATGAATAGACGACCAGAAGAAAAACGCAAGGAGAAGTACATAAGGGCGGCAGGGCATCGGTAAGGTGAAGACGGAAACAGAACAATGAGAGTGCGCTAAAAAACACTGACAAAAAGGAAGGGGGTGAAAGGGAAGAAAACCGAGAGGAAAGGAAAAAGCTAGAGAGCAAGAGAGAAGAGACGGCGGAAAATGACGGCAAATAAGAGAGAGGGTAAGGGAAAACGTTAGCGGGTCGAAGGGATAAGGAGACGGGGGTGGGGGATATTGGATTAAAGGGGGCCGATATATTGTTGCAGAGGCGGGCTAGGTTATACAAGGGGGGGAACGCGGGATATGTTACAGGTGTGGGGATAATGTTAGCAAGGAGGGAATATGTTACCGGAGGGGGCTGGAGGGGGGGCGGGCAGGGGCGGGGGTGGGATGGGGTGGGGGAGCGAGGGCTGGGGGGGGAGAGATGTTATCAGGTGGGGGATATGTTAATCAGGAGAGGATATGTGAAAGGGGGGACCTTGGCGGATGGGCGAAGGGAGGAAGGGATTTTTTTGATTTTTTTTGTAAAGAGGGGAGATGATGTTCACAAGAGGGGAGTATGTTAACTAGGGGAAGGGTAGAAGTTGTAATCAGGGAGGGAAGTGTGCTGGGGGGGCGATTGGTTGTGCGAGGCACAGGAGGGAGTGATGTGCAGGGACCGGGGGAGATGGGGTAGGGGGGGATATGTTACAGGGGGGGGGGATATGTTACAGGGGGGGGATATGTTACAGGGGTATGTACAGGGGGGATGTTACAGGGGGGCGTTATTTATGTTTCCAAAGAGGGTGGTTATGTGTACAGGGGGATGGGATAGTGTTTACAGGGGGGATATGTTACAGGGGGGATATGTTTTTAACAGGGGGGGTATGGTACAGAGGGGGTATGTTACGAGGGTGGGGGGTGGTATGTTACCGGGGGGGGGGGATGATTACAGGGGGGGGTAGTTACAGGGGGGTATGTTAAAACGGGGGGATGAGGTGACACGGGGTGGGGGGTAGGTGACAGGGTGGGATTATGTTTTAACAGGGGTGCGGGGGGTTTGGGGGGGGGGGGGGGTATGTATAAGTCCGGATGGGGGATTGGATTATTGTTACAGGGGGGCGGATAGGGGTGTACAGGGGGAGATGTTGCTGGGGGAGGGGAGAATAGTGCTGGGGGTGGAATGTTGCAGGGGTGTGGGGGATATGTTGCTGGGTGGATGTTGCTCTGTGGGGTGGGGTATTGGTTAAAGGGGGGAGGGGATATGTGTGCGAAGGGGGAGATGGTTTGAAGTGGGGATATGTTGCGGGGGGATATGTTTCAGGGGGGATTATTTGTGGGTGTGGGGTGTTGGTGGGAAGCTGTGTGGCAGGGGTGGGGGGGGGGGGGGGTGTCGAATGGGGAAGGGAATGGGTGTGGGGAGGGGGGGAATTATGTGAAGCGGGGGATGGTTGAGTGGGCGGGGGGTAGTTTTGTGCCGGCCTTAGTGGGTGGGTTATTTTATTTTGTGCGGGTGGGGGATTGGTGATTTGTTACAGGGGGAGGATCTATGCGTTGAAGGGGGGGATATTGTGTGCAGCGAGGGTGATATGGTGGGCGGGTGGGATATGGGGGATATGTTACAGGGTAGGGATAGTTGTGTTAACAGGTGGGGATACGTGCATTGGGGGGACGGGGGGATACGTTGCAGGGGGATATGTTGCAGGGAGGGATATGTTGCAGGGGGGATACGTTGCAGGGCGGGATCGGGATATGTTGCAGGGAGGGATATGTTACAGGGGGGATACGTTCTTTGCAGGGGGATAGTTGCGTGGGGGGGGGAGGGGATGGAGTGTTACAGGGGGGGGAGTACAGTGTACAGGGGGGATATTGTTTTGGCATTTGGTGGGGGGATTATGTTGCAGGGGGGGATATGTTACAGGAGGGATATTGTTACAGGGGGGATACGTTGCAGGGGGATATGTTGCAGGGGGGGCTATGTTACAGCGGGGATTTGTTACAGGGGGTATACGTGGCAGGGGGATATGTTGCAGGGGGGATATGTTGCAGGGGGGATATGTTGCTGGGGGGATATGTTTGCGGGGGGGATTATGTTGCAGGGGGGATATGTTGCTGGAGGGATTAGGTACAGGGGGAGATAAGTGTGCCAGGGGGGGGTGATAAGTTGAAGTGGGGGATATAGGTTTGCAGTGGGGGATATGTTGAGGGGCGGATATGGTGCGGGTGGGGATATGTGCTGTGGGGGGAGTATGTTGGATGGGGGGATATGTTGCTGGGGGAATATGTTGAAGGGTTGGGGATAGTTGCTGGGGGGATAGTTGGCTGGGGGGGGATATGTTGCTGGGGGATATGTTGACTGGGGTGGGATATGTTGCAGTGGGGGGATATGTTGCAGGGGGGGGGATAGGGGGGATGAGGGGGGAGGGAGGGGGCGGAGGTGGGGGAGGAGGGGCGGAGGAGGGGGTGGGTTGAGGCCGGGAGAGCGGCGGCGTTGACGGTGGGGGGGGGGGGGAGGGAGGGGGGACAGGGTGGGAGGGAGGGCAGGTAGGTGGAAGGAGGGAGGGATTGAATGTGTATGGGGGGAGAGGTATAGGTGGAGCGTTTGGGGAAAGGAGTGGCAGGGGGGCGCGTGAACCTGCCCTTGTGTCCAGTCACACTCGTGGTTGTCTGTTGGCGTTTTTTTTAATCAGAGGGTGCGGGTCGGCCCTCCGACCCGGAGCAGGTTTTCCTTCGATGCTCGTTGATCTTACTCGTTGCTGCTTGTGGAGGAGTTGATTTTTTGTCCGTTTCGGATTTTGTCAGTGCGCTGATGCTTTCCGCCAGCGCTCGTGAAGTCTTTGGCTTTGGCTGGCCAGGAGTGTGACCGGTGGAAGCAGGGGGAGGGTGTGCTTGTGGGTGGAAGAGGGGTGGATATGCTCTGGGGAGACGGGCTCGCAGCGTTGTCCGAGCGCCCGGGGTTGAGCGTTTCATGACTCTCGTCGACTTCGCTTGTCCAGTGCCGTATCTCTATCTTTGGCGGGGGCCACTCTCGGTCCCTGTACAAGAACGAATAGGAGTTTGGTGTTGTTGTCCGTTCCATGTGTTTCGTGGGGCGTGCGGTTTATCGTCGGGCTTACCTTCTGTCACGAGCGAGCGTTAAGGTAAGTCAAGTATCAAGTTCTATAAGGCTGCTCGCCGGTGAAAGTGTTTTTATGTACAAACCGCGGGCTGATTATGACGCTCGGACGATCAGCGCTCTGTTCTTACTCTTGTTGTTGGTCTCTGTTGTTTTGTTTTTGGACTTTTGTGTTATGTGGCGTTCGTACGCGTTGTCTGTCCCTGGGATTTCATGGCTGTTTATTTCCGGAGGGAGTATTGTGATGGGGGGGGTGTGGTGAGTGGTGAGGGGGGGGAAATTAGGGTGGATGTGGGGGATTTAGGATATGTTGTTGGTGGTGGTATGTTTGGTGGGGCGGAGATTTGAGGGTGTGGGTGATGTTGGAAGGAGTGGATTTGGTGCTGCAGGGGGTGATTCCGGATGTATGTGGTTGGTGGGGGATATTTGCAGTGGTGGATGGGATATGTTGCTGGGGGGATAGTGTGGGAGTTATGGTTGTGAGGAGGGTTAGGATATGTGGAAGCGTGGGGGATATGTTTCAGGAGGGATATGTTGCTGGGGGGATATGTTGCTGGGGGGGTATGTTGCTGGGGGGGATATGTTGCTGGGGGGGATCGGGGGGATTGTGCAGTGGCGGGATATGGTGCTTGGGGGGGATATGTTGCTGGGAGGGATATGTTGCAGGGGGGATATCGGATATGCTTTGCTGGAGGGGTGATATGGTGTTGTCTGGGAGGGATATGTTGCTGGGGGGATATGTTGCTGGGGGGGATATGCTTGCAGGGAGGGAGGGATAGGTTGCTGGGGGGATATGTGCTTGGAGGGATATGTTGCGGGGTCGTGGGATATTTGCTGGGAAGGGATTCGGATATGGTGCAGGGAGGGGGTAGTTTGCATGGGAGGACTGAGATGGAATGTTGAAGTGGCCCCTTCTTGAGGCGTGGAGTAAGCTGGTACGAAATTGTGCACGTCGCACAGGATGGAAGAAGTTTGTTCGAAGTTATCAAAGTTGTACAGGGTAGATTTAGGAAGAAAGTCGCACCAAGTAGGAAACGAGGACGAAACGTAAACCCCAGATGATCCTTAAGTTGTGTCAGTGGAACTGTGGAGAAGATGAAGATAATTGAGGGTACCGTTGTAGGCGTAAGACAGATGATAATAGATAGGATGATAACACGATATAATTAAAATTTAATTACAACTTCATCTGTTCCTTGGATAGGAGGTTTTTGCGTACTGTTACCTGTTCTCTTCTGTAATAGGAATGTACTCATTATAGTGGTAGGGAAAAGAGAATATTTGGCTGAATGGGCTGAGCTCAGTGATAATGTGACTGGTGGGAGGATACAGGAAGCGTGAAAACGTGCTATTCTTTCCCACCGTAGGGCTGTAGAAGTTGGGAGACAATTATGTAGCAGAGTGCACGTTATCTTGCCAGAAAATGAGGAGATTGTATCTAGAGTCCCGGCCGAGCGGGCAAGGAACTCACATTATGCGACTGCAAAAGTTTCTATGTACAGCTCTGCAACACACTGTCAGATTACCTATAAGTATAATAAAAAAACTAAGAACATTTGTGGAGGCATTGTATACTTTTTATTAAAAGTAAACTATGGCATTTAAAGTGCTATATCACTCAGCGAATAAGCAGTTTTTTGTTCTCGAATTACAAAAAAAATGTAATACAAATTCACAGTCACCCGAGGGAGTCCACTGGGGCTGGGGGGGGTTGTCGGTGGGGATCTGTGGGGTAGGCGTAGGGGGCGTAGGAGCGAGACGAATCTGCGAGGAGGCAAGGAAAAGAAAATAACCAGTGTTTACTTTAATGGTATCGCATCATTTCTCAGGAAGCCGTTTACACTGGGTTTAAGTGTTTTATGTGGCTATTTTTGATCCCACCTGCCAGTCTGCCCTATTGTCATTAGAACACTGAGGCGGGGGCACATCGCAGCTACAGGCATTGAACATGCAGATTTAGACAGTTGGCTAGGTCATGGGATTCTGTGGGTGGGATCAGGCGTAGCGCTAGTCAGAGGGGTATCACTTCCCCCCGATGTCCACCATGATGGTAAGCTTCTTCGGGGCGGCAGATGACCTGACGCGATGTATTCCTATTGATTGTCAAGTTGTAAATCTGAAGAAGGCGCAATTTAGTCCCATTGTGTTCTATATATTGACAAGGTCACGCGTACTGTAATAGTGCTACGCAAACAGATATATGACTCTGTCTCCATGAAAAGTTGAACATGCTATTTGTTATTTTATAACCAATCAGTTTCTTTTATTACATTACATGACGTGTGTACCGTCAGCAAAAATGGGGTTTGACACAGCAAGACTCCAGTGAATGCCAGATTACCAAGAGGGATATTAACAGCCCGCCTGCGTACGTGGCTAAAAGGAAAAGAACGAGAGCATTGACTAGAGCGGAACACCGGTCTCGTCAGAGGGGTTTTACGAATGTTCGAGCGGTTAGAAAGCCTGTACGTTCAGAGGGGGTCAGACACTGTTGTTACAGATGACAACTGTCGTTCAGGGGGTTTACAGAAAACCTGTCCGTCAGAGGGTTTCAAAGAGCCTGTCCGTAGAGGCTCAGAGTGTCGGTTCAGAGTGGGTGTTGTACAGGGACACCTGTCCGTCAGAGGGGGTTTACAGAAAACCTGTCCGTTCAGAGGGGCTTACAAGACACCTGTCGTCAGAGGGGCTACAGAAACTGTCAGTCAAGGGGTTTACAGGAAACCTGTCCGTCAGAGGGGTCTTACAAAGAATACTGTCGTCAGAGGGGCTTAACGGAAACTCGTACGTATCAGAGGGGTTACAGAAGCCGTGTCCTGATCAGAGGGGCCTGTTACGGAAAACCTGTCCGTCAGAGGGGCTTACAGAAACCTGTCCGTCATGAGGGGGCTTACGAAACTGTCCGTCAGAGGGGGTTTACAGAAAGAAGAAACCTGTCCGTCAGGTCAGAGGGTTTCGGAAACTGCTCCGCAGAGGGGTTTACGAGATTAAACTGTCCGTCAGAGGGTGGTTTACGGAAAAACTGTCCGTCAGAGGGGTTTACAGAAGCCTGTCCGTCAGAGGGGTTTACAGAAGCCTGTCCGTCAGAGGCGTTTACAGAAGCCTGTCCGTCAGAGGCGTTTACAGAAGCCTGTCCGTCAGAGCTAGGTCGTCAGGAGAGCGTATCGATACCTGTCCGCAGAGGCGTTTACAGAAGCTGTCCGTTCAGAGGGGTTACAGAAGCTGTCAGCAGAGGTTACAAGCCTGTCCGTCAGAGGGGTTTACAGAAGCCTGCCGTCAGGAGGCGGTTTACAAAGCTTCGTCCGTCAGAGGCGTTTACAGAAGCCTGTGCCGTCAGAGGGGTTACAGAAGCCTGTCCGTCACAGGGGCTTACAGACACCGTCCGTCAGAGGGTTTCAGAACCTGTCAGTCAGAGGGTTACAGGTGTCCGTCAGAGGGTTACAGAAGCCTGTCGTCAGCTTACAGGAAGCTGTCCGCAGAGGTGTTACAGAAGCTGTCCGTCAGGGGGTTACAGAAGCAGGTCCGTCAGAGGGGTTTACAGACACCTGTCCGTCAGAGGGGTTTACAGAAGGCCTGTCCGTCAGAGGGGGGGTGTATCAGTACAGTTTAGTTGTACATAGTGGCGAGTAGATTTTGGTGATTTGTCCAACCACTGTTTATGTTTATATAGAATTATGATATACGAAATATAGTACTAGAGTATTTAGGGATATGATAGTATATATAATAACGCTTTGACCCCCTTAAAAGACCGTGCTTGGGGTCCAAAGAATCACCTCGCGCTATAAGCGGATCGCGTTTAGACAATAATGACAATTGTATGCATGTACAATAAAGTATTTAAGACACCAATAATCGGCTTGTAACATATTAGAAAACAAAAATATGGGAAGCCACGCTTGGCATCGCGTTACATGCGGTTCGCGTATGTGTGGTTTAGGGATCCTGTTATAAGGGGTTGAGCTGTATATAAAATACACACACATGTATACATAAAGTGTGATTTGCCATAAAACCAAATTGGCCATGCCTCTGTTCATCGAGAACAGCCACAGATCTAATCATGGCTAATGCAAATAAATGTGAACGGTTTATTAGACGGATGTGTTTTAAAACAGGTGGAATTCTCCAGTGGGTGAGGATTATGCGGTTGCTGTTCTGGCAGACTTATACTTTCTTTGAGTGGGTGTTAAATTACACCGGAGAGTCCAGAGCGCCGGAGGAGCGAGGCTGGCGTATTATCTTCAATTGTTTCGCTGTAAAAAAGCAAATTGTAATACTTTGTAACGCGGCTGGACGCAGGGCTTCTGGGGCCAGCCGCTAAAGTAGCTTTTAGGGTAACCTATTCCAAGTATTCAATCATGTTTCCAGGAATTAGGTACTTTAATCATTCTTTCACAGAAGCATAATATATATATATAAATAAAATTAAAAACGAATAGGATGATACCGTTCTGTGGCTAACGAGATGCTTTATTTGTGCGAGCTTTCGGAATACATGATCTCTTCCGGTGATGGTACATTGAATAAAGCCCAGGAGAGAAATGAGATCAGTGTATCTCGAAAGCTCGCACTAAATAAAAGCATTTTGTTAGCCACAGAATGGTATAGACTATTCATTTTGATTATTAAAGCTCGGCTAACACGGTACCGAAACCTCTACATTCATAATATCATATCTATATATTATATATACCTTCCGAGGTCGCTTTCAATGTATAATTATTGTTGTTCCTTATTGTTTGTTTCTTAATGAAATCTATACAGTTTTTACTGAGTGTGCTGTTAGTTTGGCAGTAAGAAATATGAATATTTATACATTTCAACTAGTTTTCTTTTCGATATGTAAATAGAAATCGAGCCACTTAAATATCTCATTTATTCAGCAAAAGATCAGATATATTAAATTCCTCCCCATCATTGTAGTTGCTGATTTGCAGCTTTTTTGAAGCCAGAATATGCAATTTCTTTTTATTAATAGCGTTTCACATGATGTCTGCAAATGTGTGACATTTTCCTGATGAGGATTGTCTGGGAAATATAAATATGAAGGTTGCAAGTTGCAATTCTCCATTGTGGGTGTGACAATTCCTCAGTGACGTCCCTTGTAGTTGGGTGTGGACATCCCGAGTGACGTCCCTTGTAGGGTTAGGGTGTGACATTCCCAGTGACTTCCCCTGTTAGGGTTCAGGGATTGTGACAATTCCCAGTGACTGTTCCCCGGTTAGGGTTCCGGGTGTGACATTCCACAGTGACATCCCTTGTTAGGGTCAGGGTGTGTGACAATTCCCAGTGACTTCCCTTGTGTAGGTGTTGCAGGGCTGGATTATTCCAGCGACTTCCCCTTGTAGGGTTCGGGTGTGACATTCACAGTGACTTCCCCTTGTTAGGGTTCAGGGTGGAATCCGGATCTCTTGGTTTAGTCCACTTGTTGATCATTCCCAGTGTTCCATGTTAGGGGCTCTTGTGTGAACATTCCCGATGAACTTCCCCTTGTTAGGGTTCCGGGTGTGACATTCCCAGTGACTTCCCTTGTTAGTGTTCCGTGTGTGACATTCCCAGTGACTTCCCCTTGTTAGTGTTCCGGGTGTGACATTCCCAGTGACTTCCCCTTGTTAGGGTTCCGGGTGTGACATTCCCAGTGACTTCCCTTGTTAGGGTTCCGGGTGTGACATTCCCAGTGACATCCCCTTGTTAGAATTCCGGGTTTTACATTCCCAGTGACTTCCCCTTGTTAGGGTTCCGGGTGTGACATTCCCAGTGACTTCCCTTGTTAGGGTTCCGGGTATGACATTCCCAGTGACTTCCCCTTGTTAGGGTTCAGGGTGTGACATTCCCAGTGACTTCCCCTTGTTAGGGTTCAGGGTGTGACATTCCCAGTGACTTCCCCTTGTTAGGGTTCAGGGTGTGACATTCCCAGTGACTTCCCCTTGTTAAGTATTAATATCTTCACCTTGCTGCTCAAGTAGTGCATCCAAGTCTGACAATACACAGGTTTCCTGAAAGGTATCAAGTGAAATATTAGTCATAACATCACTGTTAACAACATTTGGTAGAACAACATCAATATCAGAACCAGGCAGGTTAGTAGTTTGAAAATGTCCTCTTGATGTGAAGAACTTTTTTAAGGATAATTTGCGAGTAAACCTTTGAAGGTCAATAACCGTCTGGAATAGATGGAAGTCCTGGACCGGGGCGAAACCCAATCCTTTATTAAGTAAAGACAGCTGTGCATGAGAAAGTTCTACTCCTGAGAGATTAATAACGTTATTATCACACTCATCTATGTGTATTTTTTTCCTCTTCGTTCTCCCGCGTGTTTCTACGTTTTCTCCGCGATCGTCTGGTTCGCGGCGTGATCTTGCTCCTGTGGATAAAAAAGAAGACGAGGAGGGAGCCTGTTCTTGATTTTTTGATCTGGCCCCATTAGATGTAATGGAGGACCTACTGTCGCTCCTAGATCTCCCATGGTTATCCCGGATGCTCTCAGTGGACCCTTCAAAAGACACAGAGTGAGATCTCAATTCACATTCTGAGTAGTCTGACTCAGCACCTGAGATGTCAGCTTGTCTTCCCTTTAGAATAGATTTATTAGGATTATTTTTGGACCATCCTTTTGGTTGAGATTTAAACCCTCTCAATGTGTTAGATCCCATATTTTCTCTCGTTTGCGGTTTCTGCCAGCAGTAAATTTGGCCCTTTATGTAATCTGTGCGATCTCGTTCAAATTTACTGTGTTTTTTGTCACTTATTGTATCCTCTATGGTTTCAATATTAGTCAGCAGGGTTTTGTCGTTTTTTATAAATTGATCCATTTTAGTAAATGGCTTCAAGTTATTCCTCAAAAGATTTATTTCCAGCATTAATTGCTCCTTTTCTTTTAATTTCTGCTGAATAATTAGTTCCATTAGTTTTAAGGAACATTGATTTAAAGTGTCAGTCCAGTCTTGTTCGAATTGCATATTAGTAAAGCCAAATGTTGGTGTCTTTTTTATACGTAAACCTCGTGGTATTCTTTTGCATCTAATGTAGTTGTTCAATGAGGTAATGTCCCACCATAGACGTATATTCAACACCAATAATCTTTCCAACTTTACAAAATAAAGGTTGGTAGAATGAGACCTGCAAATTTTATCGAAAGGTTTTTCCTGCTCATCTATGCATGCCAACAATCTGACTTACACAGAGATTCAAGAACTGACACTTTGAAACGCAATAATGATATTATGTTTAGAAATGCTGATAAAGGTGGGGCCCTTGTGGTTTTATCCACCTCCCAATACAGACAGGAGGCACTTAGACAGTTGGGTAACCAAGAACATTACAAACTCCTTAAAAAGGATCCAACACCAGAGTTTATGTTACAATTTGACGAACTTATTGAATTTGGAAAAATACTCTATACACTAAACAAACAAGAAATTGAATTTCTGAGAAACCCACATCCCGTGATCCCGGTATTCCACCATCTCCCAAAGATCCATAAGTCATTGGTCGATCCTCCGGGTCGTCCTATAGTGGCGGGAATTGGATCTTTGGGAGATGGTTTATCGCGGTATGTGGACTCTTATCTGAAACCATTGGTACTTTCATTACCGTCATTCATTAAGGATTCTACGGACCTCATGGTAGATGTACAGAACCTGGTCTGGAAAAAAGAATACAGATGGGTCACGCTTGACGTGATCTCTCTGTATTTCATCATACATCACGATCACGGGTTATCAGCAATCACACATTTTTTACAATTATCACAACTTTCCACTTCACTATGCACTTTTCTTTTAGAATCTATTAAGTTTTTATTAACTCACAACTATTTTTTGTTTGATTTACGTTTTTATTTACAGTTATTAGGCACTGCAATGGGCACAAGTTTTGCACCATCATATGCAAACTTATTCATGGGGTTATGGGAAGCACAACATATCTATCACAGTAATAATATATATCGTTCACAAATTGTTTATTACAAAAGATTCATCGACGATCTCATTATGATATGGGACGGCGATGAATCATCACTTCTTTCATTTATACATACACTTAATACAAATAATGTTAATATAAAATTCACTTATGAACATAATATTAATTGTATCAACTATCTAGACCTGCTCCTGTACATCGACCATGACATGCATATCCAAACCGATATATTTCGAAAACCTAACTCCAGGAACACACTGCTGTCAGCAAAAAGTTGCCATCCACAATCATTAATTAAAAGCATTCCAAAAGTTCAATTTATCAGGCTGAGACGGATATGTTCCGACGATGACAATTTTTCTCTACAGTCCAAAGTATTATTTGAAAGATTTCAAGCTAGGGGCTATAAACAAAAAGATATCCAGGCAGCATTTGAGTATGCGATGTCTTTGGATCGCCCTGCACTTCTAGACAAAAAGAAGAAAGACAAACATTACAAGGGTAATACACAGCTTCGAAAAAATTATAGTGATACGAGTCCTTTATTTATCACTACTTATAGTCGCCAATCAAAAAGTATATGCGATATTGTAAACAAGCATTGGCATACGCCGTCACTTGATGAGGATATTGCAGAATTCACCAAGACAGGTCCTAAATTTACATTCCGCAAGGCTAAGACATTAGCGTCGCATCTTTCGCCAAGTCACTTCCAGTCTAATGCTGACTCCAAAAAAATTGGAGGTATCCCTAAAGGTTTCTATGCATGTGGAAATTGTTCCATGTGTAAGTATGCTTATAGTACTAAATTTGTCAAAAGTTACACTAACGGAAAAAAGTATTTTATAAAAGAGTTTCTGAATTGCAATACAGCCTACACTATATATCTATTGAGATGTGGTTGCAATAAAATGTATGTAGGACGAACGATTAGGTCAGTTAAGACTCGCATTGCAGAACATGTCAGGCTTATTAAGAAGAACGACACTTCTCACCCAGTTCCCAGACACTTCTCTAGATGTCCTGGAGGAGGAATAGCCAATTTTTCCTATACTGCTATTGAACATTCCCTGTAATGCTAGAGGAAGAAATAGAGAGGGGGTACTTCATAAACAAGAAATGTATTGGGTGTACACTCTGAACACACTCCATCCAGCCGGCATCAATCAGGAGTGGGAACTTAAACACTTCCTGATGGGGTAATGGCCTATACTTGGGGTGTGTTCATAGTGTTCACCCTAGTATGCTGAGATCTGGGAGGAGAGATAAAATGATACTATCTTCAATAGATGCTCTTGTTATATTATCCACAATATCTGTATTTAGTATAGATTGATATAATTACTTATGAGTTAGTAATAGTAATAATAATTATTTTTTTTTAAAATTTAATGCACTTTATGAGTATGTATATATTTTTTGTATTCACTACCTTCTACATTTATGATAGAGTTAAAATATAATAATAATGATACTAGTATCTGAATCATCAGTTGTGTGTGATTTTAAACCTTATCCAACATGTGTCATGTTGCCCTTTCGTTTTAATGTTTTTCTATCTATATGTGTAATTGTCACTATGTATGTGCCCACTGATATGGGGAGTGATGTGTTGTGAGCGTTCACCTAATTAATTAATTAATTAATTAATTGCAGGTGCCGTTACAAGTCTTTCCCTGTTCTCATTGGTGGCTTACACTCATCATCCCCTATATAAAGTTGGCTACTATGCATTGCTAGCACTCTTTGAAAAAGTCCAAGCCTGGACGAAACGCGTCAGAGTGACTGTGCTGATGTTTGTTACTAGCTATCAATAAAGTTTTTTATATCCATGCGTTGGCTGCTGAAGATGCTGTGAACCACGGACTACTTACCCTTTTTCCTGTGACATTCCCAGTGACTTCCCCTTGTTAGGGTTCCGGGTGTGACATTCCCAGTGACTTCCCCTTGTTAGGGTTCCGGGGTGACATTCCAGGACTTCCCCTTTTAGGGTCGGGTGTGTGTGCATTCCCAGTGACTTCCCCTTTTTAGGGTTCAGGTTGTGACATTCCCAGTGACTTCTCTTTGTCAGGGATCCGGGGGTGACATTCCCAGTGACTTCCCCCTGTTAGGGTTCCGGATGTGACATTCCCAGTGACTTCCCCTTGTTAGGGTTCCGGATGTGACATTCCAGTGACTTACCCTTGTTAGGGTTCAGGAGTGTGACATTCCAGTGACTTCCCTTGTTAGGGTTCCGGATGTGACATTCCCAGTGAATCCCCTTGTTAGGGTTCAGGGTGTGTGTGACATTCCCAGGACTTCCCCTGTTAGGGTTCCGGATGTGACATTCCCAGTGACTTCCCTTGTTAGGGTTCCGGATGTTGTGACATTCCCAGTGACTTACCCTTGTTAGGTTTCCGGGTGTGATTCCCGTGACTCCCCTTGTTGGGTCGGGTTGTGACATTCCCAGTGACTTCCCTGTTAGGGTTCGCGGATGGTGACATTCCCAGTGACTTCCCCTGTTAGGGTCCGGATGTGAATTCCAGTGGATTCCCCCTGTTAGGTTCGGGTGTGACATTACCAGTGACTTCTCCTTGTTTACGGTTCCGGATGTGACATTCCCAGTGACTTCCCCTTGTTAGGGTTCCGGGTGGACATTCCCAGTGACATCCCCTTGTTAGGGTTCCGGGTGTGACATTCCCAGTGATTCCCTTGTTAGGGTTCCGGGTGTGACATCACAGTGACGGTTCCTGTTAGGGTTCCGGGTGTGACATCCAGTGACTTCCCTTGTTAGGGTTCGGGTGTGACATTCCCAGTGACTCCCCTTGTAGGGTTCCGGGTCATCTGTGACTTCCCAGTGACTTCCATTTTTTAGGGTCGGTTGTGACATTCCCAGTGACTTCTCTTTGTGTACGGGCGGTGGACATTCCCAGTGACTTCCCCCGTTAGGGTTTCCGGTGTGACATTCCCAGTGACTTCCCCTTGTTAGGTTCCGGATGTGACATTCCAGTGACTTCCCCTGTTAGGGTTCCGGATGTGACATTCCCAGTACTTCCTTGTTAGGGTTCCGGTGTGACATCCCCGTGACTTCCCCTGTTAGGGTTCCGGGATGTGACATTCCAGTGACTTCCCCTTGTTAGGGGTCCGGATGTGAAATTCCCTGACTTCACTTGTGAGGGTTCCGGATGACATCCCAGTGACTTCCCCTGTTAGGTTTCCGGGTGTGACATTCCCAGTGACTCCCTTGTTAGGGTTCCGGTGTGACTTCCCAGTGACTTCCCTTGTTAGAGTCCGGGATGTGATTCCAGGACTTCCCCTGTTAGGTCGTGTGACATTCCAGTGACTCCATTGTAGGTCCGGTGTGCTTCCCAGGACTGTCTCCTTGTTAAGTTCAGCGATCCGTGACTTCATTGATCCAGTGTGTGGTGAGCAGACCAGAAGCGACATCAGCCAGTGACTGTCACTGGATGATGGTCCGGAAAAGGTTCGGGTGTGACTTCCCGTGGACATTCCCCTTGTTAGGGTTCCGGGTGTTGACATATCCCAGTGACTTCCCCTTGTGTAGGGTTCCGATGTGACATTTCCCAGTGACTCCCCTTGTTAGGGTTCTGGATGTGACATTCACAGTGACTCCCTTGTTAGGTTCAGGGTGTGACATTCCAGTGACTTCCCCTTGTTAGGTAGGGGTGTGACATTCCCAGTGATCGTTGTAGGGTTCAGGGGTGTGGACATTCCAGTGACTTCCCTTGTTAGGGGCGGGTGTTTGTGACATTACCAGTGACTTCCCTTGTTAGGGTTCGGGTGTGACATTCCCAGTGACTTCCCCTTGTTAGGGTTTCCGGGTGTGACATTCCCAGTGACATTCCCTTGTTAGGGTTCAGGGTGTGACATTCCCAGGTACTTCCCATTGTTAGGGTTCCGGGTGTGACATTCCAGGACTTCCCCTGTTAGGGTTCCGGGTGGACATTCCCGTGACTTCCCTTGTTAGGCGTTCGGGTTGACATCCAGTGACTTCTCCTGTTACGGTTCCGGATGTGACATCCCAGTTACTTCCTTGTTAGGGTTCAGGGTGTGACATTCCCAGTGACTTCCCCTTGTTAGGGTTCAGGGGGTGAATTCCCTGTGACTTCCCCTGTTAGGGTTCAGGGTGTGAAATCCCAGTGACCCCCTTGTTAGGGTTCCGGGTTTTACATTCCAGTGACCCCCTTGTTAGGGTTCCAGGTTTACATTCCCAGTGATTTCCCCTTGTTAGTGTAACGGGTATTCCCCCATACAATCGACATATAGTGTGTGTGCGGGGAACGTAGTGTACCAGGTGTGGTGCGTTACCTGTTAGGCTCACAGGGGGCCTAAGACTCCGCCACGGGGAGCCTGGGGCACGAATAGTAAAATAAGAGTAAACTCGTACCGGTGCAGCACCTCCACCTGCGATGGCTCCCACCAAGGGGGAGTGATCCTCGCAGGACAATATATATATCATCACACAACAGCATATAATACAACCAATGACTTTACTTGCGAGCATAGGACGTACTTGCATATAATATCAACAGGTGTCCCTCCCTAGAGGAGACACTAACACACGCGTCTCACAGGACGTAGCCCCTTACAGGGTGATACCCACCCCGTGTCCAGTAATCCCACACAATGTCCCACGTCAGAGAGAGAGAGGATATGTGTGAATGCGCAGTCACTATTAAGCTAATAGGATTGTTGGTGCACTGTTGTTACAGATTACCTGCGAGCACTCCTTTTCGGGACTGCAACGGGCTTCACAATGGATCCGATGAGCGAAGACACCGGGAACCACCATCCAGGGCGATCCTACCCGGATGACTGCTGCAGCCGCAGCGGAGGTGGGAGCCCAAACCTCAAGATGGAAACGCAGCGTCCGCGTTGTCCCTAACTTTCTCTGGATACTGATAAGGGGCAGGGTCCCTAACCTGGGGCCTGTCCCTAACACTCAGCTACTGTGACTCAGGGCTATCTGGGGCCTAGGGGGTGCTGCCTAGTGCAGAGAGTCACGACTCCTGCACCCTACCTCCTTCCCTAGCTGCTCCGGTCACCAACTGCCAAACGTGCGCAAGCCCGCGAAAATGTATCAACACCTCTGCAGGGAGAGCTCTGAGCCCTATTGGCTCCCTGGGGTCATGTGGCTCAGCCCCTGTGCACCTGGGGGCTGACAGTCCTGCACTGCGCATGCGCGAGCTGTCTGTGGGCCTCCCACGCTATCTGGCTCCTGCGAATGCGCAACAGCACTCATAATGGTGGCGCCCTGCTCCCCGTGCCGCCAGGACCGCAGCAACGCGACCGCAGCCCTAGCAACGGGCCGCGCGTGTCCCCATCAACCGTCCGCATAGACGAGAGAGGCGCGCTGCTCGCGTACGCCCCGCACCAACAGGGGACCTGGCTACATCCTCCCCCTGGTAAAAACCCCAACGTCTTCGCTTGGGATACATAACTCACCCCGTACAGAAATTATATAATAAAAATGCAGTTTGATCATATAACTTAGCAGATGCACGACTCTAAACAAGATTGCACAATTCTGTGAGCATCACAATCACAGATTGGATCTTGCACCGAGACCACTGCTGGGCCTCATAATGGGGTGCCCCAATTTGATCATAGGTTACCAGAGTTGGAGGGTACCTGACTCTTTGGCACCTGCGGAGCTGTTCTTCTGCAACTCCCTCGGGGGAGTAATAAACACAGTCCTGAGGCTCAGCCTCTTCCCTTGAGGGGAGCAATGTCTCTGAACAGTCTCTGTTAGGCACAAAGCACGGGCTCTGTGGATCCAAAGGCTGGCCTGTTGGTGCCACCTTAGTAGGCATTGGCCTACGGGGCCTTTTACCCGTAGCTCCTCCGGGAGATACCCCTTCTGTGGAGTAGTCCCTTTGAGAGGGTCCTTCCGTAGGATCTTCAGGCGTTTCAGAGTGGGTCTCGTTATTGACAGTCTCTTGACCCATCTCTGATACGTCGGACTCACCGTTGAGCGGTGTGGCCAGTATTTCTGCTTCCTCATCTCCCACTTGTGAAATGGGGAGAAGATGATTACGGTGCCATACCTTTACCCGGCCTTCAGTGTCTTTGATGTGATAGACCGGGAGGCCAGGCATTTGAGATTCTATTTCGTATACCCCTTCTCTCCATCGGTCAGCCAATTTGTGTTTTTCTGGGACTCACAGATTTCGAAGCAACACAGCGTCCCCAGGACGAAGTTCCCGATATTTGACCTTATGATCGTATCGTCTTTTATTTCCAGCGTTCAGTTTAGCTGTAGACTTCTCGGCCTGTTGATAGGCCTGCTGTAAACTGTCTTTAAGTCTTTGCATGTATTTGAAATGGGTAGCATTGTGTATCCCATCCGTCGAGACTCTAAGACGTACATCCACTGGCAATCTCGCCTCTCGCCCAAACATGAGGAAGTATGGGGAGAATCCAGTTGTCTCGTGTCGGGTATAATTGTACGCATGCACCAGGGCCTCCACGTGTCGACTCCATTCAGTTTTCTGAGCACTCTGTAGAGTTCCGAGCATGTCCAGTAAAGTTCGATTAAATCGTTCTGGCAGTGCGTCTCCTTCGGGGTGATACGGGGTCGTTCGGGATTTGGCGATGTTCAGCATTTTGAGCAGTTCTCGGATCAACGTGCTCTCAAAGTCCCGGCCTTGGTCTGAGTGAAGGCGGTTGGGAAAACCGTAATGCACGAAGTATTTCTCCCATAATATTTTTGCTACTGTGAAGGCTTTCTGATCTTTCGTGGGGAAGGCCTGGGCATACCGGTTGTAATGGTCCGTGATGACCAGCACGTTGCATATTCCCCGGCTGTCGGGCTCAATGCACAGAAAGTCCATACACACAAGGTCCATTGGGCCAGAACTCTTCAGATGGCCCATGGGTGCTGCTCTGGTAGGCAGGGTCTTGCGCTGTATACACCTAGTACAACGGCGACAGTGGCGTTCTATGGCCTCTCGCAACTTGGGCCAGAAAAAGCGGTTTCTGACCAACCCAAAGGTCTTCTCTACTCCGAGATGTCCATGCTCATCATGTAGGGACTTCAACACCATGTATTGCAAGTTCTTAGGAAGGACTAGTTGTCGCCTATCCGGGTGGTTGTGGTATTGCACCACCCTATAGAGTAAGCAGTTGTCTATTTCGAATTTGTCCACTTCCCGCATGAGCAAGGCCACCAAGTCATTGGGAGCATGCTTCAGAAGGGCTGGGTTCTTCTTTTCAACGGCTTGCCTAATGATACTAACGACAGGATTTCATATATTTTTTTTTATAGGACCCTTTCAGTGTGAGATGGGCAGGCAGATTATTGGAGATAAGGAAAAAGCAGAGGTATTAAACAAATTCTTTGCCTCTGTGTTTACCAGGGAAGAATCAAGTACAATAGTAGCGCCACAGGAGGAAGCCACAACCTCAATATTAATGACCAATTGGTTAACTGAGGAAGAAGTTCATAAGCGACTTGAAAAAATTAAAGTAAATAAGGCACCTGGCCCCGATGGCATACATCCAAGAGTTCTCAAGGAGTTAAGCTCAGTAATAGCAAAACCATTATATTTAATATTCAAGGACTCCATTTCCACAGGCTCAGTACCACAAGGTTGGCGTAAAGCAGATGTGGTGCCTATATTTAAAAAGGGAGCTACAGTAGATCAAACCTGGGGAATTACAGACCTGTAAGCCTGACTTCAATAGTAGGGAAACTACTTGAAGGTTTAATACGGGATAATATTCAGGAATACCTAATGGAAAACAAAAAAATTAGTAATAGTCAGCATGGATTTATGAAGGATAGATCTTGCCAAACTAACCTTATTTGTTTCTTTGAGGAGGTAAGTAGGAATTTAGACCAGGGTAATGCAGTTGATGTGGTCTACTTAGATTTTGCAAAGGCTTTTGATACGGTTTCACACAAGAGGTTGGTGTACAAAATAAAGAAAATTGGACTCAGTAATAATATATTCACCTGGATTGAAAACTGGTTAAAGGACAGACAACAGAGGGTTGTCATAAATGGAACTTTTTCAGGTTGGGCTAAAGTCGTGAGTGGAGTACCTCAAGGATCGGTACTGGGACCCCTGCTTTTTAACTTGTTTATTAATGACCTTGAGGTTGGGAACGAGAGCAAAGTCTCCATCTTTGCTGATGATACTAAATTGTGTAAGGTAATAGAATCAGAGCAGGATGTAATTTCTCTTCAAAAGGACTTGGAGAGACTGGAAACGTGGGCAGGTAAATGGCAAATGAGGTTTAATACAGATAAATGTAAGGTTATGCATTTGGGATGCAAGAATAAAAAGGCGACTTACAAATTAAATGGAGATATATTGGGGGAATCCTTGATGGAGAAGGATTTAGGAGTGCTTGTAGACAGCAGGCTTAGCAATAGTGCCCAATGTCATGCAGTAGCTGCAAAGGCAAACAAGATCTTATCTTGTATCAAACGGGCAATGGATGGAAGGGAAGTAAACATAATTATGCCCCTTTACAAAGCATTAGTAAGACCACACCTTGAATATGGAATACAATTTTGGGCACCAATCCTAAGAAAAGACATTATGGAATTAGAGAGAGTGCAGAGAAGAGCCACCAAATTAATAAAGGGGATGGACATTCTAACTTATGAGGAGAGGCTAGCTAAATTAGATTTATTTACATTAGAAAAGAGGCGTCTAAGAGGGGATATGATAACTCTATACAAATATATTCAGGGACAATACAAGGAGCTTTCAAAATAACTATTCATCCCACGGGCAGTACAAAGGGCTCGGGGCCATCCCTTAAGGTTGGAGGAAAGGAAATTTCACCAGCAACAAAGGAAAGGGTTCTTTAAAGCAAGGGCAGTTAAAATGTGCAATTCATTACCCATGGAGACTGTGATGGCAGATACAATAGATTTGTTCAAAAAAAGGTTGGACATCTTTTTAGATGGGAAAGGTATACAGGGATATACCAAATAAGTATACATGGGAAGGATGTTGATCCAGGGATTAATCCGATTGCCAATTCTTGGAGTCAGGAAGGAATTAATTTTTCCCCTTAATGGGGTTTTTTTGTTTGCCTTCCTCTGGATCAATAAGTAAGTATAGCAACAGAATAAAGTATCTGTTGTCTAAATTTAGCATAGGTTGAACTTGATGGACGTACGTCTTTTTTCAACCTCATCTACTATGTAACTATGTAACTAACGACAGGATCTCGTATTTGGTAGTCTACCAGATCTTTCCACCGTAACACTTTGTCATGCGTTATGTTCATCCCTTTTGGATCGCAGTAGGCGACGGGGACAGCCTGCAACTGGCATCCCAATGAATCTGCCACCCGTAATTCTGAGAAGGCCACTCGGTCGTTGACGATGGCAGCAGTGCTACACATAGCTCGCACTCCGGGTCCTGGGAGTTCTTCCCATTCCTCATCATCTTGAGTAGCAATTAGCCCTGGCCGTCGGGAGAGGGCGTCAGCCCCGACATTCAAGGGTCCCGGCTTATACTTCAGGGAGAAGCGGTAATTGTTCCGAGCGGCCAGCCATTGGTGTCCTGCTGCATCCAATTTGGCCGAGGTATTGATGTACGTGAGGGGATTGTTATCCGTCCTTACCTCAAACGTAACCCAGTAAAGGTAATCGTGGAGTTTCTCGGTGATCGCCCACTTGAGAGCCAGGAACTCCACTTGTGGACGGGGTATCTCTGTTCACTGGGTGTCAGACTGCGGCTGATGTAGGCTACAGGCCGAAGGCCCTCGGGGTGCTTCTGGTGCAGGACGGCACCCAGTCCATTGAGACTGGCATCCACATGCAGAACGTATGGTTGTTCGGTATCAGCATACGCAAGCACCGGCGCTTCGGTCAGGCATTTCTTCAATTTCAGGAAGACCTGTTCACACTCCGACGTCCATTTATCACCAAACGGTTGGCAAGCCGATACGGCCTTCCTTCCGGTCTCTTCGGGGTATATCTTTAACAGATTGTTCAGGGGTTTAGCTCTACTAGAGTAACCTTCCACGAAGCGACGGTAATACCCACAGAACCCCAGGAAGGATCGTAGTTCTGTGACATTCTCGGGACGCGGCCAGTTCACGACCGCTTCTACTTTGGCTGGGTCGGTGGCGATCCCTTGAGCAGACACGATGTGCCCCACGTAGGTCACCGAGGTGTGACAAAACCGGCACTTGTCTAGGGACAATTTCAACCCTTCCTTCCCAAGACGGACTATCACTTTAAGCAGCCGTTCTTCATGCTCTTCCAGAGTTCTTCCCGAAGACAATGATGTCGTCCAGGTAGACGAGACACTCCGCCGGGTTCATGTCCCCGATAGTCTTCTCCATCAGTCGTTGGAAGGTAGCAGGGGCCCCACATATACCTTGGGGCATACGGGTGAATTGGTAGAACCCCTGGGGACAGACGAAGGCTGTTTTCTCCTGATCTTCCGCATTCATGGGTACCTGATAGTACCCAGATCGTAGATCGAGCACGCTGATCCATTGGCTCCGTTCAGAGCATTCAGGATCTCCTCAATGCGCGGGAGGTTGTACTGATCCGGTATCGTACGATTGTTCAGGGTTTGATAGTCGACACACAGTCATATGGATCTGTTCTTTTTCCTCCCCACCACTATGGGTGATGCGTAGGGGCTCCGAGACTCCGTCAAAATCCCAGCGGTCCCCATTTCCTGCAAGGCGTTCCTCACATCGTCCACATCCCTCGGGGCGATGCGACGAGAACGTTCCCGGAACGGGGTGGCATCACAGTCTAATGGTATGTTGAGCGCTGCGACTGCACCCCACATCCATTTCGCTCGTGGAGAACACAGTCCGTCGCTTATTCAACTGGGTTCTCAGCCGTTCTTTCCACTCAGTGGGCAATGTCGACTCGCCGAAGTTGAAGTCCAAATCGACTAACCGCTCACTCACTGCCGCCGCATTCACCTGGGGCGTTGTTTCCACAGGGCTGACCGGATATATGCAACCTATACTCTGTCTGGCATCAAATTCCATCGGGAAGGGGGAGATGTTCTGCACATACACGTAGGTTCATAGAGGGATCTTAGTCATCCACTCCCTCACTTCGGGTAGTACCCTATACCCTCTCTGAACGTCTTCCTCAGGGGTACTCTCCAGAGAGAAAAGCTGGTCACTCTCATCTTATTCAGGATAACAGCACCAGACGGCCATTTGTTGCACTCCCCCTGGTAATATGGTCGTCAGTCCGCGTTGTCGATTGTAGAGGTCCCCGTGACGCTCCAGGGCATATACCCGGTTGCACTCCTCTCGTAGGATGGGGTCTAGGAGCAAATTGGCCAGCGGCAACTCATTGGTCTCTTTCAGGTACGCTCTGATTACAGCTTGTACGATATCCGTGTTGGTCCCCAAGATGATCGGATACTTGCACTGGTCTTGGGGCTCCGGACACACCATTGCCGCTACATGCATGGGGTGTTTCTTGCCGGTGTTCAGTTGGAGTATTTCCAGTTGGACCCTTACAATCCCATCGATGGGGTAGTCTTCATTACTTAACCCCCTAACCTTCATATGGTCGGCCGCTCTCAGGGGGCAGTGTCTGATGTGCTGGTCATAGAACTTGCGGTATATGATGGTCACTTGTGATCCCGTGTCCAGTAGGGCCGATGCATAGATCCCTTCCAGTACAACAGGCACGATGGCCGTGGGGCCTACTTTACTGTAAGCTTCCCTTAGGGAGGCGTCATCACCGGGGCCGGCGTCAGACGGGGCATCTGGGGTTCCAGGAGGGGGTTCTGAGTCAGGCTCGGCTGTTTGTACTCGGCATACCATTGACCGGGCTGGGTTTCTTCTATCGGGAGGTTTTTCCTCTGCAGGGTCCTCCCTCTCCGGACAATCGTTGGAGAAGTGGCCCTTCTTCCCGCAGTTATAGCAAACTACGTCGCGGCGTTCAGAACGACCCTTGTACGTGGAAGATGACCTCTCGGGAACACGACCTACCCTGGCAGGCGACTTGTGAGTCACTTCCTCCTCCGGGGTAGAAGATTTCTTACCCTTTGGGGCAGAGGGAACCGAGGTGTCACCCTTAATGGTAGCTTTGTTCCTTTTTGATTCATGGAAATGTCGCTGCACCTCATGTCCTCTGATGTAACCCATTAATTCCATGTAGCTGGGTGGTACTACAGCGATCGGTTCGGCCCGCATCATTATAGCTATGTTGTGATCAGGCAACGACCCCTTGAGTAGCTGTTTGAGTCAGTATCGGTCCGCTTCGGCAGCGGAAATGATATTTTTGGTCAGGAGGGTCCCCAGTGACAGATGTAGGTTGCAAACGAAGGCAGATAAATCCTGTCCTTCTTTTTGGCGAAGAGCTTTGAACTGAGCCATTAGCTCATCCTCGTCGTCGTCTCGGGTATAGGACTGAGCGAGCATTTCCACTAGTTCCTGTGCAGTAACTTCTCCTTCCACGTCACGGTGTGTCCGTACCAGCCTGGCGGCTGGGCCTCGGAGGCACTCGACCAGCCTCTGTATTTGCTGGCTTCAGCGCACGACCACTCCGCTATTGCTTGGAGCGTATGGTCCCTCCATGCCTCGATCCCTTCTTCTCCCGCAGGCGTCGGCAGAATCCCGAAAAGGCCTTTAGTTTCCGATAGTTCTAGGCTTGGGTCGAGATGGTGACAGCTTCTACTATTTGGGAGGCTATCATATTCAAGGAAAGATCGCCACTACGGGGCTGACTACTGGTTCCAGCTCCTATGCTAGGCATGGTGGGGGGCCCGCCGGGCCGTCTATCGCAAGTAGGCGAGGTGGGTGGACTCCTCGCCCAGCTGCTGACTCCCCCGAAACCGCTCGGGGTGAAGGAGACCTTGCGGGGGCCTGTCCCGTGAGGAGTACTGGTGACCCGGTGGCTCGTGATTGGTCCAGTATGGGCGGACGCTTCTTCGGAAGCCTGTGTGTCAGGATAGATCATGAGACAGTCCTCTGCGGAGGGCTCGGGTAGTTTTAATACATGGGGAACAGTCTCTGAACATATTTCATATTCTGTGGCCATGAGGTAGGTGGTTCCCCGAGCGTCAGCATCAAGTTTAAAGTCTATCATCCGGGCAGTGGCCAGTCCCGGACAATCCCGTACTTGGGTGCGTACTGTGTAGAAGCCCGTATCATTGGATACTCCCGCCACTGCAACCACGCGCCTTGGGGACACGTGGCGTGCTAAGGCCCAGTCGATTACGTTTTGCTTTGATGGAACGGACATGATGGTGTTCAATTGGAACAAATTGATAAGGAATAGGGCACCCCAGGTAGACTCTCAGCAGCGCCTCCAAATGTAACGGATATTCCCCCATACAATCGCATATAATGTGTGTGCAGTGAACGTAGTGTTACCAGGTGTGGTGCATTACCTGTTAGGCTCACAGGGTGCCTAAGACTCCGCCACAGGGAGCCTGGGGCACGAATAGTAATAATAAGAGTAACCTCGTGCTCGGTGCAGCGCCTCCACCTGCGATGGCTCACCACCCAAGGGGGAGTGATCCTCGCAGGACAATATATATATATCACACAACAGCATATAATACGACCAATGACTTTACTTGCGAGCATAGGACGTACTTGCATATAATATCAACAGGTGTCCCTCCCTAAAGGAGACACTAACTACTGCGTCTCCCCCTTACACCGGGTGATCCCGCCCCATGTCCAGTAATCCCACACAATGTCCCACAGTCTAGAGAGAGAGGATATGTGTGACTGCGCAGTCACTATTAAAGCTAATAGGATTGTTGGTGCACTTGTTGTTACAGATTACCTGCCGAGCACTCCATTTTTCGGGCCTGCAACGGGCTTCACAATGGATCCGATGAGCGAAGACACCGGAACCACCATCCAGGGCGATCCTACCCGGATGACTGCTGCAGCCGCAGCGGAGGTGTGAGCCCAAACCTCAAGATGGAAACGCAGCGTCCGCTGTGTCCCTAACTTTCTCTGGATACTGATAAGGGGCAGGGTCCCTAACCTGGGGCCTGTCCCTACAACACTCAGCTACTGTGACTCAGGGCTATCTGGGGCCTAGGGGGCTGCTGGCCTAGTGCAGAGAGTCACTGACTCCTGCACCCTACCTCCTTCCCCTAGCTGCTCCGGTCACCAACTGCCAAACGTGCTGCAAGCCCGCGAAAATGTATCAATCCCTCTGCAGGGAGATGCTGCAGCCCTATTGGCTCCCTGGGGTCATGTGGCTCAGCCCCTGTGCACCCTGGGGGCTGACAGTCCTGCACTGCGCATGCGCGAGCTGTCTGTGGGCCTCCCACGCTATCTGGCTCCTGCGAATGCGCAACAGCACTCGTAATGGCGGCGCCCTGCTCCCTGAGCCGCCGGGACCGCAGCAACGTGACCGCAGCAACGTGACCGCTGCGCCCTAGCAATGGGTCGCGGGCGCTCCCTATCAACCGGCCGCATAGAAGAGAGGAGGCTCACTGCTCGCGTACCCCCGCACTAACAGGGGACCTGGCTACATCAGGATTCAGGTTTGACTTCCCAGTGACTTCCTCTTTTTAGTGCTCATGTGACATTCCCATTGACTTCCTTTTTTTAGGGTTCAGGTGTGACATTTCCAGTGACTTCCCCTTTGTTAGGTTTCCGGGTGTGGCACATTCCCCAGTGACTTCCTTTGTTAGGGTTCCGGGAGGACATTCCCTGTGACTTCCTTGTTAGGTTTCAGGGTGTGACATTCCCGTACTTCCTTTGTTAGGGTTCCGGCAGCGGACCTTCCCAGTGACTTCCTTTGTTAGGGTTACAGGGTTTGACATTCCCAGTGACTTCCTTTGTTAGGGTTCCGGGAGGACATTCCCATGTGACTTCCTTTGTTAGGGTTCTGGGTGTGACAACCCAGTGACTTTTCCTTGTTAGGGTTCCGGAGGAACTTCCCATGGACTTCCTTTGTTATTGGGTTCGAGGTGTGACTTCCCAGTGACTTCCTTTGTTAGGGTCCGGTGTGAGCCCTTCCCCAGTGACTTGCTCTTTGTTAGGTATCCGGGTGTGACATTCCAAGTGGACTTCCGCTTGTTAGGGATCAGGTGTGAACATTCCCCTTGACATCCCTTGTTAGGGTTCCGGGTGTGACATTCCCCAGTGACTATCCTCTTGTTAGGGCTCACGGGTGGGGTGACATTCCCAGTGACTTCCCTTGTAGGTTTCAGGGTGTGATTCCCAGTGCTGTCCCTTGTGGGTTCAGGTGTGACATTCACATTGACTTCCCCTTGTTGTGTCCGTGTGTGACATTCCAGTGACTTCCCCTTGTTAGGGTCCCGTGTGACATTCCCAGTGACTTCCCCTTGTTAGGGTTCCGGATTTGAATTCCCAGAGAGTACTCCCCTTGTTAGGGTCAGGTGTGAACATTCCCAGTGACTCCCCCTTTTAGGGTTTCAGGTTTGTGACATTTCCAGTGACTTTCTCTTTGTTAGGGGGTTCCGTGGTGTGACATTCCCATGACTTCCTCTTGTTAGGGTTTCCGGGGTGACATTTCCAGTGACTTCTCTTTAGTTAGGGTTCATGGGTGGTGACATTCCAGGACTTCCCCTTGTTAGGGTTCTCCGGTGTGACATTCTGGTGACCAAGCATTGTGTTGGCGGTCCTCTAGGTATGACATTTCCAGTAACCTTGCCTGTTGGGGTTCTAGGTTGTGACATTTCCAGTAACTTCGCCCTTGTTGGGATTCTAGGTGTGACATTTACAGTGACTTCGCCTTGTGGGGGTTCTAGGTGTGACATTTCCAGTAACTAACTTCGCTTTGTTGGGTTTCGGATGAACCCAGGAAACTGTTCCTGGTGAATCTCTGACCCATTTCCATGGCAAAAAACTTCATTATATAATCCCTGAAGAGTTAGATCTAATCACCATCCTATTGGTTTAAAACTTTCAAAAGAACAAAGCACAAAATATGAATATATCTCTTAAGGGAAACAAAGAGGGGGGGGGGGGGGGCGGGGATTCCGGCCTGAGCCAATAAAAGTGGGTGCCTGTGCAGTCTGCTCTATATACAACTGAAGAGAAAGAAGTGGCTTTCTTGTTCTTAGTTTGTTTAACCGCAAGCGAAATCAGTGTTTTCAACCAGAGTTCCTAGGCATCCTGGGGTACAGCACATCAGGGTTCCCTGCAATTTTTCAGGTATTAAAAAATTGTAAACAATACCCGAAGAATTTACAATTGCAACTGATCTCAGACACGCTATAAGCGAGGGTTTGGGCTCCTTACTATGCATCTGATCTCAGACGGGCAAATAGAGAGGGTTTGGGGCTCCATAGCTATGCATCTGATCTCAGACGGGCAAATAGAGAGGGTTTGGGGTTCCCCTTTTAACAATGCATCTGACCTCAGACTCACTATTAGTAGATGTTTGGGGTTCCTTACAATGCATCTGATCTCAGACGTGCTATTAGAGAGGGTTTTGGTTCCTTACAATGCATCTGATCTCAGACGCGCTATTAGAGAGGTGCATCTGATCTCAGACGCGCTATTAGAGAGGGTTGGGGTTCCTTACTATGCATCTGATCTCAGACGGGCAAATAGAGGGGGTTTGGTTCCTTACAATGCATCTGATCTCAGACGCGCTATTAGAGAGGGTTGGGGTTCCTTACAATGCATCTGATCTCAGACACGCTATTAGAGAGGGTTGGGGTTCCTTACAATGCAGGTGCCTGCATCTTATTGCACAGCAAAAATATACATTGTAAGGAACCCCAACCCTCTGTAACTTTCTCACTCAGGATACAAGTGACTGGAAACTTCTGGTGTTTCAAATGTGACCTCATTTATCTCATTAATCCCAGTCGCTTAAACCCCTCTTGCCATGTTTCTGTGTTTCCCTATCAGATAGATCAGGAGTGGCCAACTCCAGTCCTCAAGGGCCACCAACAGGTCAGGTTTCCCTCCTCTTTGTTGTGTGATATACTTTATGTAACTGACTTCTGCTTCCCCTGGCAGATCACAACCCCGTTCTCTTTCTGATCACGCGCATGTGCAACGCACACGCGCTCCGAGGCCTCACACTTAACTCCAGGAGAGAATATGTTATAAAGTGGAGTGTTTTCCCTGAATTAGAGCTCCAGCATATAGATAGATAAGTGGAGCCACGCAGAGTCACAGCACCAGGTCCTATGTGAAGCGACACATCTAGTGGTGCTGTGTATCATTCTTACACAAGCGCAGTCATCCACACCATTCCCATCATTGTATTTAGATATAGCCTGCCACCTAGTGTTACCTTGTAGGTATTGCTCCACCGTCCCCAAATAGCTGGTGGCGTTTGTCTCCGAGGCGTAATAATGTCATGTATCTTCTTAGGTAGCACTGACAGTGTATGCAGCGCTGCACACAGAAAGTGGCTGCCCTGTAGAGCTTACAATCTATTTTTTGGATCATGTGGCAGAGGGAGATAAGGTGACATGCCCAAGGTCACAAGGAGGTGACACTGGGATTTGAACCAGGTTCCCTTGCTTTCAGACAGCGCCTTAACTCACCGAGATGCTCCTGCAGGCATGATTAGTTAACCCCTGCTCTGCCAGAGCGACCTACAACATATTGCGCAGACCGCTCTGGCAGGCAGGGGGTTAAATTGATATGCAACCTTAGCAAGGACGCAAGAGCAACAAACCCCCCCAATAAGTCGTTACGTGCCAGAGGGGCCTGGAACTCTGGCACTCGAGGGGTTAACCTCGACGGCTCCCACCTGTACCCCAGTTTTATGACTTGGTGGTAAGTTGAGGTCATCCTCTGGACTTGCAGCGCTGTGTCACTAAGCCTCAGGTACAGGTGGCACTGGGTCACATTGAATAGTGTGTCTGTACCCAGCACACACGTGTTATTAAATGACATGAGGTCATACTTGTTACAGGTGTACATTAAGAATGTCCCCATACATTAAAACGCGCCTTTCCTCTCATAAAGATAAATGACTCGCTGGCTTATAAAGTAAAGCTGTTTTGGACTGTGCCCAAGTATAACAGACCTGCAGTGTTAGTGAGCCTTGTGTAAGGAAAGAATTCGCTCATAAGAAGGAGGCACGTTATTGTAAATAATTCTGCATCAGACCACTGAGCGGACATTAATAACGCACGGATCGTCTGTATCGTGAGGGCCTAATCCTACCCCTTTGATGCCAGTGGGACCTGGAATACATTGCAGTCTGCAATAAAGCTGTTATACAAATTAGAACGATGGAAAAGTCTTACACCACTTACTAATGACCTTGGCTCATATCTACTAAGTAGCGCTATGAGATAACAGCCCTTCCAGCACAGGAGCCGTGAAAGAGAATGGGTCGGGTGGTGTCCTTTGGCTGGAAGGTGTATTACAGCGCTACTTAAGAGTGATGGCTCCGTATGTATGCTATATTCCTATTAGAAAGAGACCAATTTGACATAAAACTCTTGTTTAAAGGTTCAGTCTCATTTACCAATCGCTATTGTAATGGCAAAAAAGTGATCAATATGTTTTTAACAACTAATGACTTTTAAGATAGTTAGTCTGCTGGCCAACAGATGCAGGAGAGACCTATGAGGTTAGGAAAGCTCTGTACACATGAAGAAGAGACCTGTGAGGTTAGGAAAGCTCTGCACACGTGAAGAAGAGACGTGTGAGGTTTGGGAAGCTCTGCACACGTGAAAAAGAGACCTGTGAGGTTTGGAAAGCTCTGTACACGTGAAGAAGAGACAGGTGAGGTTTGGGAAGCTCTGTACATGTGCAGAAGAGACCTGTGAGGTTTGGAAAGCTCTGTACACATGAAGAAGAGACATGTGAGGTTAGGAAAGCTCTGCACACGTGAAGAAGAGACGTGTGAGGTTTGGGAAGCTCTGCACACGTGAAAAAGAGACCTGTGAGGTTTGGAAAGCTCTGTACACGTGAAGAAGAGACAGGTGAGGTTTGGGAAGCTCTGTACATGTGCAGAAGAGACCTGAAGGGTTGGAAAGCTCTGTACACATGAAGAAGAGACCTGTGTGGTTTGGAAAGCTCTGTACACATGAAGAACAGACCTGTGAGGTTTGGGAAGCTCTGAATATGTGAAGCGTGATACCTGTGTTGTTTGGAAAGCTCTGTATATGTGAAGAAGAGACCTTTGAGGTTTGGAAAGCTCTGTACATGTGAAGAAGAGACCTGTGAGGTTTGGGCAGCTCTGTACATGTGAAGAAGAGACCTGTGAGGTTTGGGAAGCGAAGTATACAGTACGTGAAGAAGAGACCTGTGAGGTTTGTAAAGCTCTGTAAATGTGAAGAAGAGTACAGGTGCTCCTCCAAAATTGGCTTGCAATTCATTAGTGAAATGCTACATTTTTATCTTAAGGGTCGGATAGATCAAGCTGCGGCAACCTAAATAAAGCCCTTTTTATCGGATTTGTTACAAGTATCGGATCAGAGAAAAAACAAGCATAATACCACGTTTTTAGCTAAAAACTGCCATACATCAAGCTGCGATATTTATCAGAATGGGATGAAAGGCAGAAATACCCCAAATAATTTATCCCCTACTCCAGGCTGGCGTCAGCCCCGTCTTTCCTATATACAGTATATACTGGCCAATATACTGCCCATTATATACATAGCCAAGACAAGCTAAACCAACCTGAAATAGATGATAAAATAGTTATTAGAATACATTGCAGTACATATACTAGTTATGGGTTACAATGACTAGCTGACCACAAAGGGGTTAATATAAACAGATAACTATACTACATACGCCCCATATCCACCTTAGAGGCTGGTAAAGCATTGCCATGCGATGCTATACTAACCACCAAGGTAATGAAGGGGTTAACCCCTCCTGCCACCCACCGCCCCCAAAGCCAACTACCTCCATTACCCACCCACTTAGCCCCAACACATTTGGCTAATAGGGATCTTGGGAATTTGTCTAGGGAGGATGGGGGAGTTGCCCCGGGAAGGTGGTTAGACCTCCCGGGAGGGGAGCAGGTTTACCCCTTGGATAACTTAGCAGTTAGTAAAACAGCATGGCAATGTAAGTATTACAGAAGCCTAGGATAGAAATATAATTGTGATGTGGGGTAATTAAGGCATTTTTTGATGGCCGCGTTAATTACCCCATCATGATTTTGCCCAAATATCGCACCCACTAAATTATTACTGCAAATTCCGCTTACTAACACTGTATATAATATTGTGTTTCTGTATTTCTGCCACGCCTGATGAAGGACCCTGAGAGGTGGGAACGTTTGTAACATATCAACTACTTGCTGGTCCAATAAAAGGTATCACACCCGCTCCTCACTGCCCCTGCTGTGTTACTGCAATGCTGATGAATACCTACTTAAAATTGCTGTACTAACGCTCTTACTTCCCCCCACCGGGTGCGATATTAACTTCACTTTAACGACAGTTTGATGTACCAGGCCCCAAATCTTATAACAAAGGAATCATTTTGTTGCATCTTTTGATAAGAAAAAAAAAAGATTACGTCTGCAAACCTCGTCTTGTGGACGAAACTTTCTGAATTATGTGATAGTGCCTAAAGGGTTAAATTAATGAAGCATTTATGCAATCTGCGATTCAGTGCAATTAAAACTTGCAAAGAACAGAAAGAAAAGTCCCTTTACACCTGCCCTACTCCTGCATTCCGCCCAAGGATGTCTTCTCTCTACCCCCTATGTATCTAAAGCCCTCTCCCGCCTTAAACCTTTCTCACTGACTGCCCTGCACCCCTGAAATGCCCTTCCCCTCAATACCCGACTAGCACCCTCTCTATCCACATTTAAAGCAGCAGTCCAAGCTACCGGGTGTTTTACATTTTATTTTCCCCCCATTAATATGCGCATCAATACAAGCCACACAGTGATAAGTAATTAGCTAAGTTGCCGATTGATACGTTCTCCTGTGATCGATCGGCGAAGATTCGGCTCGGGGTTCACTAAATGGCTGTCAGTGCAGCAGAAGAGGACCAAAGATGCAAAGTTCTGTGGGGAAGATCATGTGACCAGGCAGGCACTGGATACAATTGGTGCACTGCTAGAGAGAAGGCACAAAGGGTGCGCCAGTGCCTGTTTCAGAAGAGGAAGGAGATGTGACTTTGTAAATAGTTGCTATAGAAACAAATAATGCTTGTTACAGGATAATACATAATTAATAATAATTGTTACATGACAATACATTAAAAATGTCCTACAGTTGTTTAAAAAAAAAAAAAAAAAAAGCTGCAAGTATTTTCTCATGGTACAGAACTGATTTATCACAAAAAAATGCACATGTACTGTAGGATATTGCTTGGTTTGCAGCTTTAGGACCCATCTAAAAACACACATCTTTTATAAAGATATGGGTAGCTTCGTTGGCTGAAGTTATACATCTCATATACACTGACCTTGACCCCTTTGACTTACCAGAACACCCTCGTACTATCTCTGTAATGTTTCCCCATTTAGCTCTTAGATTGTAAGCTCTTCGGGGCAGGGACTCCTTTTTCCTAGTGTTATTTATATGTCTGAAGCGCTTATTCCCACAATGTGTTGTATTATTATGTCCTGCGTGTTACTGCTGGGACGCGCTGTGTACATGGATGGCGCTGTATAAATAAAGATAAACATACATGCATATTAATGTAACTCCCCGTGAGTGCTCATTTGCATGTCACTACCCAGAAACCCCGGCTGCTGTGGAAGCATTGTATGCTAAGAGATAATGGGGAAAGGCAGGGTTGCCGACCTGTCTAAGACACACACACACACACACACACACACACACACACACACACACACACACACACACACACACACACACACACCTTCTCCTATAGAGTGAACTTCACATTGTAGACGAGTCTTATACTTATTTACTAACTGGAGAGTTGGCAAGGAGTTTAGAACCTGAGAGACCAAACACCCCCACCATGATTTCATCTATAAATAATATTCATGTTGGTCCTTTCAAAGGTCTGGCCAAGGGCAATCAAGGGCAACTCTCCATCCTTTCCAGGACCAGCATGGCAATTAAAACTCTATACCATGTGTTCCCTTGTTCTGATTTTAATAATAATAGAATAATAGCATGTTCTTGTATGGCGCTGCTAGCTTTACGTAGCACTTTACAGAGATATTTTGCAGACACAGTCCCTGCCCTGTAGAGCTTACAATCTATGTTTTTGGTGCCTGAGGCACGGGGAGATAAAGTGACTTGCACAAGGTCACAAAGAGCCAACACCGGGAATTGAACCAGATACCCCTGCTTCACACTCTGTGCCAGTTGGTGTCAGTCACTGAGCTGCTCCCTCCTCCCATCTCCCATTTAAACATCTTTGAATTATGTATTTCTTCCCCCCATCCTCACCGAGTCTTCTTCTCTCTGTTCTGAGAACATCGTCTTCTTCTCTCTGTCCTGAGAACATCTTCTCCTTCTCTAGCATCACCTAAGAATATCACCTTCTTTCCAATACCAAACAAATATATACAAAACTCTAGTAAGCCATCCTCTCTGCTTCTCCAGTACATTGGGGGCCCTTGGGGGGCAGAGAAGTAAAGACCTGCTTTGTACTTTATTTAATTAGCTCTTTCATGACTTGTCTCATCTTTGCACCTTTCACCTCAACACAGAGCCTTCTTAAGACTGTTTGGGGCCCTGGGCTAAGTGTAAATTGGGGGCTCCCGCCCACAAAAGTCACATGTAACGCTGACGGAAATTCTGTAAATATTACTACAAACACAAACATTTTATTTATCTACATGTGTCTCTTTCTGAGTTTTTTATTTGAAAGTCACAAATAACATCATGAAATTCGATCGTATGAAGTTTATCTGATTTGCTTGTCGTCGAGGACAGACTGTCCAGTTTGCGGCTGACCATTGCAAAGCTATTTCAGTGTTAGGAAATGTTGACTCCGGTTTGGCACGCTGTAATAGTTTTTTTGTTCTGTGTTTTAAAAAAATAAATAAAATACATTTCCGACAAATCAATTACACTACTTATTCCATGAAAAGAATTGTAAAAACACTATCTTTGAATAAAATATTTTTAGAACAAATTAGGCTATATAAGATAAAAAGCAATATTCTGTTGTAATCATACCAAAAAATACAATTGAAACAAATGATAATTACGTAACGTTTGCCGCGTTCAGTTAGAACTACAAATGTAAAATACAGTTTTGGGTGATAGTATTTGTGGAGCCCGTGAAAGATCCATGGTCCTGGGTTACAGCCCTGTTAGCCCACGCCTTAAAGCCACTTCTAGCAATATCCCATGTGTGATTAAAAAAAAAAAATCAGTTCTGTACTATAAGAAAATCCTTGTAGCATTTAAAAAACGATAGCAGGATAGATATAAGTGAAGAAGCGCTCAAATGCTGGGTAATATAACCAATAATTGCCAAACCAACATCCGGGGATAATCAGAAGAAAATAATGATGAGTAGTAGTAATGCAGCTAAGAATAACGGGTTAGTGAACCTCCTGAAGACAGGTAATGGGTAGGAATAACCCCCCACGATCGATCTCATTGGAAGTTCCCCTGTAGCAGAATAAGTACCCACAGTTCCTCGGTGTGGCTGGCTGGATGTGCAGCTTCCAAATGTAGTTATAGGATGCAGAGGGTTGGGAGGTGCACACGATCCTTGATAAAGAACGCACATGCGTTCGAAACGCGTTGGATTTTAAGGTCTCATGATACAATAAAGTTTAATACTTGTTGATATTTTGGGTCCTCTCCTTGCTCCCGTCGGATCGTGTGCGCCTCCCAACCCTCTGCATCCTATAGCATTTAAAAAAAAAAAAGAAAACAATTTGAATTACATTTTTAATATATTATAATGTAACCCATATTTTTGTTCCTTCAGCAACCATATACAAAGTCACATCCCCTTCCCCTTCTGAAACAGCATCACCTTTTTGAGCCCTGCCCTCTCTCTAGCAGGGAACCAATGGAATCTCGTGCCTGCCTGGTCACATGACCGTCCTCACAGTTCTTTGGCTGTCAGTGCAGCAGAAGACCAAGATGCATTTAGTGACCCCCCCGCCGAATGTCAGCGATCGATTACAGGACAACGGATCGATCAGCGATTTAGCTAATCACTTGTCAGTGTGTAGATTGTATTGATGCACATACTACAGAATTGATTTTTTTTAAATGACAGCTTGAACTGCAGCTTTAACCCTTTCTCACTAATCTCGCCCCACCTATGGATCGCCCTCCCCCGCAATACTCGCCGAGCCCCTTCACTTTCCTCATTCACAGACCAGCTGATAATCAGCCTTAAAAGAAGCGTCTTATTAAACGTTTAACGTCTCCGCTACCGACTCCAGATTTACTTTACCTCTCCTGTCTGCACTTGTAATAATGAACGTTTTACTCCTAATGTGTCTGTAAGTCTCCCCGCATACCACTTAGAGTGTAAGCTCTGCGGGACAGAGTCTCCTTTAGCCTCATGTTGTCACTTCTCTGTTACACTTATTCCCAGTGTTTGTAATGTACATGATTTACCTCCTATTGTAATGTTGTACAGTGCAGCGTACATGGCCAGCGCTGTATAAATACACTGCATGAGGTGCAGAGCAGCGTATCTGAGCTGTGGATGCGTCATCCCCAAAGTGTATGTCTACATCAGAAAGTGCACGATTTATAGGCCCACATTCTATATACTGCAGAGCCGCGGCCCAGTGCAGGAGAGGAATTCAGTGCCACGGAAATGAGTGATCCCGCAGTCTCCTCCAGCACTGGGAAAAGACCGCAGGTTACAGGGAGCGGCTGAGGTCACGTAACTATTACTCCTACATTGTGTGGTTCCGTTCTGCCCCCTTGTGTTCTGTCTTGTTCTCACTGGTAAGGACGGGGAGTGGGGACCTTACATCATTTGGTGATAAAATGTGTTCCGTGAAATAAATGATACAATTACTTAGAAAATCTAAAAATAATCTCCACCGTTTGATTTTAGTAACATGATTATATTCTACATTTCCGCTTAGTGAAGGCAAGCTTTTAGTAATGATGCCTGGCTCTGCTTTTCCATCCCCGCAAAATCATTGTTGTTATTGTGAAAATGGGGTCTGTTTTGAGCATTTATGCTGTTACATTGGGGGTGCCTATTAGGTGATTACACCAACATGCGATTTTTTCCTCTGCGTACCAACCACTGCATTTACAGTATTAACTAGTGTATTTTGAGGATAATAATCCTATTATTTGAGTCTTATCTCATCAATTGACTTACACCAGGCAGGTCTCGATTCAACACCCCATAGGGGATTTTAGTATTTGTTCGTTTTGTAATTTTAAGTCGTCGCGGTTGTCATAATTAATAAATATTTTGTATTTTTATTTTTTGAATTATTGTTTTTTGTGAGCTCTGACTCACTCTAGTGTGTCACTAGGTAGGGGTGATTCTACTTCATATAGTGGGACAATTGGTATCACAGGCTAATTTAGCTATTAATATTACTTTGAGTGCAGTTAACTGGGTTCTTTTCGTTAATCTTAGAGTTAACGTGTTGTGCTATATCTGTTTTGATGTAACAGTGAAATAATACTTTGTAGGGGCGGCAATGTGGCACCCAGTGACAACTAGTATAAAATAATCCCGCGCTTATCAGCATCACATCATCCCACCGACAAGAGATACTCACAGAGGGGACACTTACTCACTTTTTCTGTCACTGTTGGCTGGGTCACCCTCAGCCTCATGTTACGAAGGTGCCAAATATCATTGCCTACAGTAATATGCAAGTGATCGTAACAGAGGGCGCCGAGTACCACCATATTGTTATGTTAAAATACAGCTTGGACCGGGGCGCAAGCGCCGTCGAGGTGCGCGGACATCTGCTAGGATAGCTCTGTGGACTCCGCGCATGCGCATATCAGCTTTGAAATATCCTCCAAAACACAGAAAAATACTCGCAAAGTTGCCTCAACCTATGTGGGGAACCCCAAAGATGCCCCTGAGGGAAGGAAGAGCTCAGCCCAAGAGCTTACTCTCTTTTTTCATAAAGGAGTCTTACCCTTAGGTCAGGGGTGGCCAAGTCCAGTTCTCAAGGGCCACCAACAGGTTAGGTTTTCAGGATATCCCTGCTTCAGCACAGGTAGCTCAATCAGTGGCTCTGTCATAATGACTTAGCTTCTGATTGAGCCACCTGTGCTGAAGCAGGGATATCCTGAAAACCTGAGCTGTTGGTGGCCCTTGAGGACTGGAGTTGGCCGCCCCTGGGTTAGGTGATCCGGGAAATGACGGCAAGTCGCACCCGCCCGCACGTCCTAGTTCAGACTCAGACCCGGGGAGAGAACACACAGATCACAAGAAAAAGATCTCAAATAACTATTCAAAGAATTACAGTTACAAAAGGATTTTCAAATGGGATAGAACAAGGCAGTGACTGAACCAAAGTCTGAATTATCCTCGCCGGCTGCGAGGACTTCTGAATTGGAGAACAAGATGGAGGAGCCGCTCCAGTTCCAAGTCAGCCCGGGGGAGTCGGTCCTTGGGCTTGGGGAAGAGGTACGAGTCCTGGTGGTCAACCCGACCTAGAGAACAGGGAGAGGAGACAGAACCTCCACAGTGAGAATGTGCCAGAGGCGATCTAGCCCTAGTTACAAAGACTATTCATATTTATAGACCCATCAGTGCAAGGAAGTGTGCTACAAATGGACAGGGCCAGGATTGGGCGATCCAAGGAAAGCAGAGATATAATAGAAAACAGGCTCCATTATGGGACAAAAGAAAAGTTCATCAATGTCTGCAGAAACAAAGGTCCTATTGTAATCGCAACAAGAAGAGGCCTACGTCCCATCACTACGATACTCATTGATAAGGAGGTGCGTTACAGATGGACTTTTCCCTGTCAGCTGGATAGCCAGTAGAGATGGAAGGCAACCCTCATCACGCTGCCCTAATGAGGCTGACTGTGTGGGCCTGGGTCTATTAAAGCGGCCTATACAGCAGCCAAAAGGGCAGAGAACATCGGCGAGATCCCCGGGGCCCCCATGTGAACCAGGAGCAGTGGGAGGAAGGGGACAATAGAGCCCGGCTCCTCGGGAGTGAGTGCTCATGGGAAATCCATACAGCATTTAACATTCTTTGTTTCAGCCAACCAGAGCTCGGAGGTAGCAGGAATATGATCATATGATAGATCACCTAGTGCCAGGCTATCCCGGAACCACTCTGATTTCCCAGGGACCAGGACTAGAGTTACGTCCGCCCCCTCCCCCCCCCCCCCCACAGCATGGGGGGGCCTACGCGCCCAGCCCATGCGTGCCCACCAATGCTCTCCCCCCGCTCGGCACCCCGGCTCGCTCTTAGGGTTGCCCGGTGTCCGGTATTTGGTTCCCCTGTCCCGGACATGGGATAGAGCAGGGCTGCTGCTGCTAGGGGGCTGGGCAGCTACTGATTGGTTGCTGCTGTGTAATTCAGCCAATCGGGAGGTGGCAAGAGCCTGGGGGGTGGGGCCAAAAAGCGGAGGAAAAGCATGCAGCAGAGAGAGGTGAGGCTGTGTGTCTCAGTGTGTGTGTGTGTGTGTGTCTCAGTGTGTGTGTGTCTCAGTGTCCTGCCTGTGTGTGTGTGTGTGTGTGTGTGTGTCTGTGTGTCTGGGTGTGTCTGTGTCCTGTCTGTATATGTGTGTGTGTATCTGTGTGTGAGTGTATGTGTGTATCTGTGTGTGAGTTATCAAAAGGGTGTGTAGTCACGTTGCAGGCCTGGTAAGGGGGACACATGTGAGAGGTGTGTGTGTAATACAAAGATACTCAAGTTGGAGAAACGGATGTCTGATGTCTCTGACATCCTGGCAAGTATCAGGGCCTCTCTTTCCCTCGTCTCTTCTCCTCTTTCTCTCTGTGTGCAGAGAATGTGTTTCTGCTGCTGTCTCTCACTTTTTCTGTCTTTGGCTAGCAGTTTCATACAATCCTCCTCTGTTACCTCTGTGAGTGTTAGACTGTCTCTTAAGCCCCTCTCACTGTCACCTGGGCTATCTCTCTGTCCCAGAATGGCAGTTGGACATTTTCTGCGTCTTTCAAACTGACAGCCTGCTCCCACATTCCATCCAATCCCATCTCTCCTGTCATGTGTTGCCAGGCAGACCAGGGACATGTATATATGTCTTTAATTATATAGCGCCATTAATGTACATAGTGCTTCACAGCCGTAATACACGTGACAATCATATTAATAAGAAATAATAAAAATAACAGATCAGACTTAAAAATTAACATTTGGGAAAAGGAGTCACTGCTCCAAAGAGCTTACAATCTAATTGGTAGGTAGGAAGGATGTACAGAGACAGTAGGACGACGTTCTGGTAAGTGCGTCTGCAGGGGGCCAAGGTTTATGTATGAGGTGTATAGTATTAGCCGCAGAGCTACTCGTATGCTTCGTTACAGAGGTGTGTTTTGTGTTGGGTTTTAAAGGTGGATAGAGAGGGTGCTAGTCGGGTATTGAGGGGAAGGGCATTCCAGAGGTGCGGGGCAGTTAGTGAGAGAGGTTTAAGGTGTGAGAGGGCTTTAGATACAAAGGGGGTAGAGAGAAGACATCCTTGAGCAGATCGCAAGAGTCGGGATGGTGCATTGCGAGAAATTTGGGTTGAGCTGTAAGGAGGGGCAGAAGAGTGTAAAGATTTAAAAGTGAGGAGAAGAATTGAGTGCGAGATGCAGGATCAGGATTTGATAGGAAGCCAGGAGAGGGATTTCAGCAGGGGGGACGCGGAGACAGATTTAGGAAAGAGCAGAGTCTCCCATTCCCCATCGGACCATGTGACAGGTGGAGCAGATCAAATCTACTTTGTTCACAGTATACCTACATTTGTACAAGCAAGGGTTACACGAATAAATCATGACTTCCAAACACTGAAAGTTAAAAGGGATTTAGAGGGCAGGTCGCTGGTTGTACATGGCCTCCTCTTGGGAGAAAGCATTACCCTAGTAAATCTATATGCCCCCACTGAGCAACAGACAGAGTTCCTCAGAGACACTATGGAATCTGTTAAAGATTGAGGATAGTCAAAAATCTATGATTGCAGAGGGAGATTTCAATATGGTTCTATTTCCAGACACAGACAAAACTACCCCACAAGATTAATCACAAGAGGTTGATAATACGGCAAAACAGAACGGGGAACAGATTCCAGAACAGATGTCAAGGACAAATATAGTGGTCATCCACAAAGCGGTGCAGGAAGATCGCCTGTAAGAGCTGTGCAGGGAGATGCAGCTCTCTCTGTGCAGAGAGATCGCCTGTAGTAGCTGTGCAGGGAGATGCAGCTCTCTCTGTGAAGGGAGATCGCCTGTAGTAGCTGTGCAGGGAGATGCAGCTCTCTCTGTGCAGGGAGATGCTGCTCTCCCTCTGTGCCTGGAGATCGCATGTAAGAGCTGTGCAGGGAGTTGCAGCTTCACTCTGTGCAGGGAGTTGCAGCTCTCTGTGCAGCTCTGACAGGTTGCAGGCAGATCGCACAGGCAGAGCTTAGTAAAAGCCTGAGATAAGGACACTGCTATCCCGAGCGGTATTGGCATTTTCCTACCAAACGATATCTGACGTGCTATAACTCTTTCTGAATACCGTGATAACACAAATGTCACACCGTGAGGTAGGGACATGCCAACCCGATCCATATGGCAGAGAGCTTATCGGAGCTATCTTTATAGGGTTGCCAGGTGTCCAGTTTTGAACCGGAGAGGCCGGTAATTTTCTGGGTGTCCGGTAAAAAAATTGAGGTAATACCACTGTCTAGACCATGAGGGCGGCGGTGTTGGCAAGCGCGAGGGCGGCGGCCAGCTGGAAGCGCTGGTGCTGAGGGGGCGGGCCGCTGACGGTGGACGGGAGCAGTGAGGAGACTCAACTGCTGAATGGAGAAGAGGCCTGTAGTCAGAGGACGGCGGGGGCGGAGCACACACCCCGGCTGCGCCGGTGCCAGAGACTGCGGCAGTGACAGATTCCAGTGCGGTCTGCCAGGAAATAAGGTAAGAAGAAATACAATTCGGGTTGAGGAGATGATGATGATGATGATATTGGGGGGGAGGATGATGATATTGAGGTGGGGATGATGATGGGGGGAAATGAGATGATGATGATGGGGGGATTAGATGACGATGATGATGAGGGAAATGATGATGATGATGATGATGATGATGATGATGATGATGATGATGATGATGATGATGATGAGGAGATTAGATGATGATGATGAGGGAAATGAGATGATGATGATGATGATGATGATGATGATGATGATGATGGGGAGGATTAGATGATGATGAGGGAAATGAGATGATGGTGATGAGGACGATGATGATGATAATGATGAGTGGGGGGAGATGATGATGATGAGGGGGTGTAAATGAGATTATGATGATGGGGAATATGATGATGATGGGGAATTGTTACGCTGTGCTCGCCACAAACTAGACGAGACCCTTGTGCTGAGATGGGATAGTAGCCCCCAGCCACAGACACAGGGACCCCGTCCGGAATGTAGAGTAGTCTTGCTGGCCGAGTCTAGGGCAGGAGAAGTGAGAGTAAACGTATACTTGCCGATTCCGATGCTGGAGAGGTCCAGAGCGAGCGAGGTACTCTTGCTAAGGTCAGAGCTGGAGAAGAGTGGATGGTCAGAGTCCAGAGCCAAGGGTCAGGGCAGGAGAGATACGGATGGTCAAAGTTCAAGCCAAGGTCGGGGTTCCAGAGAGCGAGGGTTCCAAAGGCAGGCAGAGTCGGTACACGGGTAAGCAGAACTAGGACAAGGTAACAAGACAAGGGAGGCAGAGGCAAACACCAGGTAACAGAGTCTATGCTCAGCCGAAGTGCCAATGGCACAGCTGAGCATAAGTAGCAGGCAAGAACCAATCACCCCAGGGGGTGGAGTGGGGGTTTGCCCCTCGCGAGGAGCAGGGATAGGTCGGAAGGGAAGAGGCAGCTGGCAGCACTGGAACTAATGAGTTCATCTTGACTCGGGGGCGTTGCGCATGCATCACACGCCGGTGCCGCGTCTTGCTTCTGCCCTCCAATCCCGCGGTGCGGGGTCTGCGCCTGTGCAGCGCGTCAGCGGGGACTAACGCTCCCGAGGGGAGCGCACTGCGCGTGCGGGGAGTGGCGCGTGACGGAGGAGGACAGCGCAGAAGGTTGCCAGCTGGTGTCGGGCCGGAGCGGAGGTATGTGCGGGGGCGCGCGAGGGACTGCGACTCGTGACAGTACCCCCCTCTTCAAGAGAGACCTCTGGGCGATTCCAGTAGGGTTTCAGAGGGTATCTCAGGTGGAATTTCCTGATGAGTTCAGGAGCATGGATCTGGTGGTGCGACACCCACGAACGCTCCTCTGGGCCATATCCCTTCCAATGAATGAGGTACTGAGTGCTCCTTCTGGAAATTCGGGAGTCGATGATGGCCTGGATCTCGTACTCCTGTTGTCCCTGTACAAGGCGAGGAGGAGGTGGAGTGGGAACACGATCCGGAAACCGGGAGCTGTGATAGGCAGGTTTAACAAGGAAACATGAAAAACAGACGGTATTCTCATTGATGCTGGAAGTTTTAGACGATATACCACCGGGTTTATTCTCTTCAGGACTTGGAAAGAACCCAAAAACCTTGGTGCAAGCTTGAGAGTGGGAGTATTCAAACGTATGTTTTTGGAAGAGGGCCACATCTTGTCTCCTGGTTTGAACTCCGGAATCTCCCGGCGGTGGCGATCTGCTTGGGCTTTCTGCCTGGACTGTTACGCCGGTGCTGCCCGCAGACCAGACCCGTCCCCTGAGCTGAAGGGGGAAGTGGTAATACACGCACCCGCAGCAAAGGGAGCGTGTCCGGAGTGTGGTATGAAGCGTTGCCAGGCCAGGTGTAGTAAGGTAGACAATACTTGCCGGTACCGGTTGTAGAGATAGAGTGAAGGATGCCTTGCCGAAGTCAGGGAGTGGAGAGTGGAGATAGGTCGTAGTCCAAGCCGTGTTCAAGGGGTTACCAGAGTGAGCGTTGTCCAAGGAGTGCCGAGATCGAGAGCCAGAGGGGGTAGTCGTACCAGCTGCGTCAGAACCTGTGAAAACACTCTGTACTTCCATACAGAGACTATGTCGAGCAAAGACTGAGAGCAGAGAGGAACTAGATAAAGCAGGGAGGTCCAATTAGGAACGGAGGCGGGACAGGAAGAGCTACAGGGAGACACTGCAGATTGGTGCAGGCATAACAGGCCAGGTGAGTCTTGTTGGTAACCTGAGTATGCCTGTGCAGTGTGCGGGGGCGGAGCCTGAGGTCCGGGGGACGGGAAGAAGACTGTGCAGACTGAGCGTGCTCCGTAACTCGTGTACGCGCGTGAACCGAGCCAGTGGACAGTGCAGGTGTGCGTGCAGGAAGGCATGGGCGTGCCCGGCGCTGAGCAGAGGAATCGCCGAGGGGAGTGATCCCGCGACGGCGGCAGGGGCGGGGAGCCGTGGAGGCCGGTAAGGCAGGATTGTAGTGTGTGTCCAGGGACTCCCTGCGGGGAGGGAGTGCACTGAGTGGGGAGCGTGGAGAACGCCGATTCCTGACAGTACCCCCCTCTTCAGGAACGGCCTCAGGACGGTCCAAGAACGGTTTCTCTGGAAACTTTTTCCTGAAGGAATTAAGAAGGGCCGAGGCATGAATGTCCTTTGAGGGTACCCAGGATCTCTCTTCAGGGCCAAAGCCCATCCACTGCACCAAGAACTGGAGCTGACCCCTGGATAGGCGAGAATCCAAAAGAGAGTGAACTTCGTATTCCTCGTTATTTTGTACAGTAATGGGATCCGGTTTACGAGTCTGGTCCGGAAAGAAGTGACTGGAGATAAATGGTTTTAAGAGGGACACATGAAAGACATTGGGAATCTTCATACTGGGTGGTAGTTGGAGCCGGAATGCCACGGGATTGATTTGTTCACAAATAGGGAAGGGACCCAGGAACTTAGGTGCCAGTTTAGGAGATGGTACCTTGAGGTGGATATTCTTAGAGGAGAGCCATACCAAATCCCCTGGTTTGTAACTGGGCGCCGAACGACGACGACGATCGGCCTGTAGTTTCGATCTGCGGGAGGAGTTGAGAAGGGAAGACTGAATCCTGGACCTTACGGTTTGGAGGGAACAAATGCGTTCATCTATGGCTGGTACTCCAGAAGGAATGTTGGGGATGGGAAGACAGGGAGGGTGGAACCCATAATTTATAAAGAAGGGCGACTCCCGGGTGATTTCGTTTTTGGCAGAATTGACGGCATACTCTGCCCAAGAGAGGAGTTGAGCCCAATCATCCTGGAAATCGGATATGAAACATCTCAGGTACTTCTCCAGGGATTGATTGATTGATTCTCTCCGTTTGACCATTGGACTGAGGATGATAGGCGGAAGAGAAAGAAGAAGAGATGCCCAATCTCTTTGTGAAGGCTCTCCAAAATTTGGATACGAACTGAGAACCTCTGTCAGAAACAATGGACGAAGGGATCCCATGAATCCGGAAAATCTGCTCCGTAAAGATATCAGCAACTAATCCTTTAAGTGGAATGAAATGGGACATCTTCGAGAACCTGTCCACGACCACCAAGAATGTCATTCCTCTGGACCTGGGCCAATCCACGATGAAGTCCATCGAAAAAATGTGGACCAGGGCCTGGTGGAACTGGAAGGGGTAACAGAAAAACCTAAGGCTTTGACGGAGAGTCTTGCTGAGCGCACGTGGGACAGGCGCGGGTAAAACTCCAGAATATCTTGAGAAATCCTTGGCCACCAGAAATTGCCCGACAATTGAGATCAGTTAGTCTTCTTAAAACCTGGATGACCTGAGATTTAGAGAGTGACCCCAAGACAGACCTCGTGAAAAATTTGGAAGGTACAAAGAGGTTTGTTGTCGGGAACGACCAAGTCCTGGGAATGCGTCTCTGGGAGTGCAAAAATCTTGTCAAGATTCTTGAAAGAAAACGCGGCAAGATCCTCTATGTGCGGAAGGATAGTCTCAAAGATTTCCTCTGGCCTCTCTCAGAAGAAGTTATTCGGGAGAGTGCGTGCCTTACGGTTCTGTCCCGGGGATATAGGAAAGGTGAAAATCGAATCGAGAAAAAAAAGAGCCAACGCGGTGTCGTGGACCAAGGCGTCGCGCTGTTCTATGTAAAGAAGGTGCTTGTGTCGTGCAGGATAGTAAACGGCTCTTTTGACCCCTCCAGCAGGTGTCTCACTCTTGAAGAGCCATCTTCACGGCCAGAAGTTCCCATGTTTACCCACGTCATAGTCTCTCGGCAGACGAGAATTTTTGGAAAATATGCACAGTGGATGTTGAACTACTTGGTGCGGTGGTCTCTCGGAAAGAACGGCACCAGCACGCGCAGAAGAAAGCGTCGACTCCAGGACGAAGGGAAGTTCGAAGTTGGGATGACGGAGAATAGGTGCGGAGATAAAGGCTTCCTTGAGTGTCTCCAAGGCGGAGATGGCCTCGGATGACAAGCAGAAGGATCAGCTTCTTTTTGGTGAGCGCAGTAAGGGGTGCACAATGGTGGAAAAAATCCGATAAACTTCGATAATAATTAGCAAAACACCTAAAAACGTGTATGGCCTTGAGAGAGGTGGGTCTTGGCATTCAGTGACTGCTTGTAAGTTTACCGGAGTCCATCGTAAACCCTCATCGGAAATGATGTACCCCAGGAACGGAGTAGAGTGTCTGATGAAAGGTGCACTTCTCCAGTTTGGCGTACAAATGGTGTTCACGGAAGGGGATAAGGACAGACTAGGAGGTGTGGCGTATTGGTCCTGGAGACTTTGGAAAAAATCAGGAATCATTCCAAGTATACAATAACAAAAATATATGAGTACCTTACGAAAGACGTCATGATGAAATCCTGGAAGACAGCGGGCAAATCTAAGACCGAAAGGCCATTACCAGATATTCGTAGTGTCCCACTACGGTGTTGAAGGCCGTCTTCCATTCATCCCCCTTCCTGATAGCACAAGTTATAGGCACACCGTAGATCCAACTTGGAAAAAATCTGGCCCCCTGTAATTATCGAACAGTCGTTAATAAGGGGAAGGGGGTAACAATTTAATAGTTATGTGGTTTAAACCCCTGTAGTCGATGCACGGCTCAACGACCCGTCCTTTTTCTTGACAGAAGAAAAACCCAGCCCCTGCTGGGGAATGTGAGTGACGAATAAAGCCTTTCTTGAGAGTCTCGGATACACTGGCGACACACTTTATTCGAGCTTGGCTAGTACCAGAATTAGGGATATCCCGGGTTGTATTGAGGTTTGTGACTGTTTTCTGCCCAGAGTGCATTGAGGTATTTTCCATGCAGGATGATTTAAGCATTTTATTCCCGCTGGCTGCAATACTGCACAGTATATATATATATACTGCATTACAATTCATGAATTTATGCCATCTGGTAGACACGCGAAGCATTGCAGCCTATTAAATCCTTATCATTATCATTTAACAGATTAGCCGCCCGTCAGCCAGGCATGAACCCAGGCTGGGAAGGCAAACGCAACGGGGCTTGTCAGAGGTGAGGAGCGGCGCATTCCAGGTATCTGCCAGGTACATACCGGGTATTTGCTCGAATAAAGTGTGTCGGTGCAGTATATTCATCCATAGCGTGAGATTCTGGTAACGACAAGGGGTAGGTCTTGGACTTGGGTAGGGAGTAACCTGGAACTAGATCGATCGGACAATCGTAAGTCCTGTGTGGCGGCAAGAGGTCTGACTGTACCTTATTAAAAACGTCCCGGAATTGATGGTAAACGGAAGGTAGAATAACTTCGGGACAGAGGTATTGGCCAGCAGTTGATGAGTCTCGTCTGACCTCGGCCTCCAGGAAATGGGAGCGGAGGAAGTCCAGTCAATGAGAGGATTGTTAAGCTGTAGCAAAGGAAGACCAAGGGTGATGGGTATCCCAGGAGCGTGAATGGCATCGAGAACTAAGATCTCCTTGTGCAGATGTGAGGACAGAAGCAAGGGAGCCGTCTCTAAGGAGATGTGGGCCGGGGTAAGAGGACATCCATCGATACCGACGAGTGCGATGGGAACCTTCTTCCTCACGAGTGGTATGCGGTTTAACCTGGCGAATTCAAGATCCACGAAGTTTCCTCCAGCTCCTGAGTCAATGAAAGCGGCGGTAGAAGTCTTGAACTTATCGCCTGAAAGGGAGACTGGAAATGTAAGTTTCTTAGGGAGTTCATCTTTAGAAAGGGGACGTGGAGACATTACACCCAGAGAGAGCCCCTCTGTACTCACTGGGTGTTTTCGTTTCCCGGACGCAGTGGACACTCCCGAACCAGATGTTCCATGGATCCGCAGTAGAAACACAATCCCCCGGCATGGCGGAACTGCCCTATCGGTGTGCGGATGCGTTGTACCCCCAACTGCATTGGCTCTGGCAACTCCAGTGCAGGACAAAGAGGTATGGTAGCACTTGGGGGAGCAGGAGTGTTGCTGGGAGTACTGGAGAACGGAACTTGAAAGTTATGGAAGCGAGTACGCTGACGCTCTGAGCGGCGTACCTGGATACGTTGATCCACTCGGACAGCCAAATCAATGAGGACCTCCAATTGATCCGGCCTGGATTGGCGAGAGAGTTCGTCCTTGATGGGATCTGCCAGGCCTTGCCAGAATACGGAGACGAGAGCCTCTTGTCCCCAGTTAGTCTCGGCTGCTAGAGTCCGGAATTCCACAGCATACTGTGTCACCATTCGCTGTCCCTGCGTGATCTGGAGTAGAGAAACAGATGCCATCTCCCAACGAGCGGGAGAATCGAATACTCGTTGATACTCGGCTTTAAATGCCGGATAATCTTGGGTAAGGTCAGAACGTCGCTCCCAAACCGGGGAAGCCCAAGCCAGGGCGCTGCCAGTGAGGAGGTTATAAATGTAGGCTACCTTCTTGCGATCAGTATTGTAGAGATGGGGGGCCATTTCAAACTGCACCTCACACTGATTTAGGAAACCCCTACAATCTTGCGGGTTCACCTGCATAAGGCTTGGGGGGAGGAATCCTTACATCTGAGCTGCTAACTGCGCTTGCGGAGTGGGGGCTTACATCTGGCGGGGTCGCGGTCGGTACCCTGTCTGAGAGTACTGCGACCTGGCGTGTAAGTGCTACAATTTGATCCGCCATGGCCTGGTTTTGCTGAAGCAGATTGGAGAGAAACTGTTGAAGTTCGGTCTGGTCTGCGTCTGGTGGGCTCGACATAATGTTACGCCGGTGCTGCCTGCAGGCCAGACCCATCCCCTGAGCTGAAGGGGAAGTGGTAATACACGCACCCGCAGCAAAGGAAGCGTGTCCGGAGTGTGGTATGAAGCGTTGCCAGGCCAGGTGTAGTAAGGTAGACAATACTTGCCGGTACCGGTTGTAGAGATAGAGTGAAGGATGCCTTGCCGAAGTCAGGGAGTGGAGAGTGGAGATAGGTCATAGTCCAAGCCGTGTTCAAGGGGTTACCAGAGTGAGCGTTGTCCAAGGAGTGCCGAGATCAAGAGCCAGAGGGGGTAGTCGTACGAGCTGCGTCAGAACCTGTGAAAACACTGAGAGAATCCAGAAGTACTTCCATACAGAGACTATGTCGAGCAAAGACTGAGAGCAGAGAGGAGCTAGATAAAGCAGGAAGGTCCAATTAGGAACGGAGGCGGGACAGGAAGAGCTATAGGGAGACACTGCAGATTGGTGCAGGCATAACAGGCCAGGTGAGTCTTGTTGGTAACCTGAGTATGCCTGTGCAGTGTGCGGGGGCGGAGCCTGAGGTCCGGGGGATGGGAAGAAGAGTGTGCAGACTGAGCGTGCTCCGTAACTCATATACAAACGTGAACCGAGCCAGTGGACGGTGCAGGTGTGCGTGCAGGAGGGCGTGGGTGCACCCGGCGCTGAGCAGAGGAATCGCCGAGGGGAGTGATCCCGCGACGGCGGCAGGGGCGGGGAGCCGTGGAGGCCTGTAAGGCAGGATTGTAGTGTGTGTCCAGGGGCTCCCTGCGGGGAGGGAGTGCACTGAGTGGGGAGCGTGGAGAACGCCGATTCCTGACACTGGACGCTGCTCTCTTTAAATTGTCCTGAATCTTGGTCCAGGAAGACTGCAAGGTCTAGACCCGGTTATTCCTCTTTGTACCGTGCCGCGGAATATGCTGGCGCTTCTGTTATAAAAACCAGGTCCAGCCATTCACATGGGACTGACAGGATCTAAAGTTTCTACTCTGACATCAGCGTTCATAGACACGCGTGTCTCTGCAGTGATATGCTGTCCCCTCAGGCACCAAAAGGTTATTCCTTTTGACTTCAAAGATCCGCGACGCAAATAAAGGGTCTCTTTGGTGCTTAATGTATTAAAGTCTCCCGGCTGCAAAACCATGACATAACGCACCTGTACATAATAATAATAATATATATAATAATAATATATATAATAATAATAATATAATAATAATAATAATAATAATAATAATATAATAGTAATTAGAGGGATGAGGAAAATAGGAATATTTGTGGGTACAGGCTGGCTTTTGATGTGCTCTGCTCTGGACTCTTTATTACACACTTTGCTCTGGTTTCCACACAACCTGCTAAACATTGGGGTCTATTGGGCATATTCATTAAACTGCGGTAGTGCTGATCGGGACGCTATTGATGGAAACTCCCATTGACTTGAATTAAGTTGGCTCTGAGCTTCAGTCTCCTTGTGACAGAGTCACTGTCCTTATGGACTAAAGAGCTAGCAGAGTGGATAGGTTCCAGTATGCAGGAGGTTAAGTTTCTCTCTGTGAGCTTGCTGCACCTGTAGCTAATTAAGCAGGAAGGACTCCAAAGAGACTGAAGGTTTAAAAGGCAGGAAGTAGCCTGCACAAAGGGAGTTAGTTTTTCCCCAGGAGGGTGGAGAGACTTCTCCCGGTTAGGACGAACCCTGGCTGTACTGGTCCTTCCGTCCTGCGAGGAGCTCTGCTGCTGGGACCCCAATCCCGGGATAAAAATGGCTACGAGCTGGACACAGCCTGCTCCCCAGAACCGGCGTTCCTGAAGGATTGAAGGAGCGACCCAAAGACCCTGGGATAGGAATCCCTTACAAACAGATAAGCTAGAAATAACACTCTGCAATGTTAAAAGTCTGTCTGCTGCTGCGATTTTAGACGAGAGACTTTGTTATTATACTTTGTTTGTGGAGCACTTGTTTTGGGGCGTATAACCAGATTAGCTGGCTGCGCAGTTGATAGGGCTGAAGAAGTTGAGTTAGTTTCCCTAACGGGAATAGGAATTTATTTAATGTTTTATTTTGCCTTAAAGCGACAGTACCCTGATGGTTATTTGGCTGGTGGATAATAAAACCACAATAGTTAAAGTTTCATACCGTGTCTAGCGTCTTACTGACCCTGCCGCGAGACCGTCCTGCCACACTCCTGTTGCGTCACTTTTTGTCAATATATCAAGGTGCATTGTTTCAACTTTGCTGCACTTGCATCCTGCGTATTTCCAACACATACATTTGTCTGGTCTAAAACGGTGTTAATCTCTGCGCCCAAGAAACCAACATCACATGTAAGAAACTCAGAGGCCGAGAGCCACAAAGCTCCGGTAAGTCATTTAATGTGGCATTAACCGAACATAATGTGACGTTAACACTAACAGTGTATCCTCAAAGGACAAGAACATTAAGCCACGTTTCCGCCCTTATAAGGGAAGATCAACTAAGCTCCGTTGACCTAATGTTAATCTAAATTAATATTAGGTTAATTGTAACACCTATGCACTAAAGCAAATAACCGAACGGTAACCCAGTGCTGCTCCTTAAATAACATCTCGTTATTTTGTTTCCAGCCGTTTGTGCCAACATGTGTCCATCTCAGGCTTTAACTCCAACTCCTTGGATATCACCTGTGGTGTCCCGCAAGGCTCTGTTCTGAGGCCCCTACTCATTTCAGTGTTCATCAATGATCTTCTCACAGCTTGTAAGGGAGTTTCAATACACATGTATGCACATGACACAATCCTATATACACACAGCCATAGCCTCTCTGACCTTGAACACGTACTTCAATCTGACTTTTTGAGACTTGAAAATTGGATTTCCCAAAACAAACTGTTTTTAAACACTGACAAGACTGTAACAATGGTATTTGGGACCAAGGCTACATTTTTAAAGCTTCCAATGACTGAGCTCCAGATCAGAACCAACTCTAATACCACCATAGCCCCTGTTACTAGTTTTAAATACTTGGCCATATGTTTTGACTCTCATTTAACATTTGGGATGCACATTGATACCCTGCCATCCTATGCCAAACTAGGGGTACTTTACAGGAACAAATCCTCCCTAAGTCTCCTGGTCAGAAAGCGTATCGCACAGCAGATGCTAATGCCAATTATTGAGTATGGGGACATAGTATATGGCTCTGCCCCCCAAACCCACCTTAGCAAACTTGACACCCTCTACAATTCAATATGCCGTTTTGTTCTCCAATGCAACTACAACACACATCACTGCGAAATGCTCAAAGAACTAGATTGGTCATCACTAGAGTCTAGGCGCAAAGTTCACCTTTCCTGTCTTGCCTTTAAATTCTTTATGGGCAAGCTACCCAGCTACCTGAACAAGCTCCTCCCACAACCAAATGCAGCACTTATCACCTAGAATCAGACTCCAAAAGACTGTTCATGGTCCCAGGCTCACAAAGTATCCGGCCGTTCCTCTCTCTTACCGGCACCCCAACTGGAACAACCTACCAGAGACTCTCACATCCACCACCAGTCTAAGTTCTTTCAAAACTAAAGCAGGTCTCACATTTTAATCTGGTCTGTAACACCTGCTACATTTAAGCCTATTAACATATATATATATATATATATATATTATCTTTAACTGTGCATGCAATGTATATAATGTATACCCTGTTCACTTATGTAACTGTATTTGTAACCATGTATTATTTGTCATCTTAACTCTGCCCAGGACATACAGCTTAACCCCGTTATAGCGCGACCCGTTATAACGCAAATTCGGTTATAACGCGGTTTTCACGTGGCTCACTGCCACACTGCCACACTGCCACACTACCAGCACACACTCTCACTGCACACACTCTCACTGCACACTCTCACTGCACACACTCCCAGCACTCACTGCACACTCTCACTGCACACTGCTCACAGCACACACTCTCACTGCACACTGCACACTGCACACTGCACACACTCTCACTGCACACTGCACACTCTCACTGCACACTGCACACACTCCCAGCACTCACTGCACACTGCTCACAGCACACACTCTCACTGCACACACTCCCAGCACTCACTGCACACACTCTCACTGCACACACTCTCACTGCACACACTGCACACACTCCCAGCCCTCACTGCACACTGCTAACAGCACACACTCTCACTGCACACTGCACACACTCTCACTGCACATTGCACACACTCTCACTGCACACTGCACACACTCATAGCACTTACTGCACACACTCTCACTGCACACACTCCCAGCACTCACTGCACACTGCTCACAGCACACACTCTCACTGCACACACTCCCAGCACTCACTGCACACACTCTCACTGCACACACTGCACACACTCCCAGCACTCACTGCACACTGCTCACAGCACACACTCTCAGAGCTCTCACAGCACACTCTCACAGCACACAGCACTCACAGCACACAGCACACTCTCACAGCATACAGCACACTCTCACAGCACACAGCACTCACAGCACACTCTCACAGCACTCACAACACACTCTCACAGCACACTACACTGCACAGCACACCACACCTCCCACTCCCCCTCCCTACCTTTGGTGTCGGCTGCTGAGATCGGAGCGGAGCTGGCATCAGGAGGAGGGGGTGTCGGGAGGAGGGGGGGTGTCGGGAGGAGGGGGGGTGTCGGGAGGAGGGGGTGTCGGGAGGTGTGGATGCCGGTATGGGGGGGTGAGTGAGGAGCAGGCTGGGACTCGGAGGGCCGCGTGGGCTAGGCCCAAAACTGATTATGCCGCGGAGGGCCGGTAGGTGTGGGGGCCTCGGGGGGGAAGGAAGTGGATGCCGGTGGAGGGGGATGGATGCCGGTTGTGGGAGGTAAGGAGCAGGATGCGGCTGGACTCGGAGGGCCGTTACTGGGGGACGTGTAGGGCTTCCGGCCACCTCTTCCTTCCTTCCCTTTTTACTCCCTCCCGATCCGGCGCGCGGCGGCCATTTTTTTTAAAATTAGCGCGACCCCGGTTCTAGCGCGGTCGGATCGGGTGGCCCCCGAGGACCGCGCTATAACGGGGTTTAGCTGTACTTGAAAACGAGAGGTAACTCTCAATGTATTACTTCCTGGTAACACATTTTATAAATAAATAAAGAATGATAATATGTGAAATTCTGTCATTCTGATGAGGAATATGCATCCTATTCTGGCTGCACTTATTAAATTCACTGACGGGATTGGGAAACAGCTGTACCTACAATGGTATCTTATCCATATCGTTCAAAAGAAGAATGAATATACTTTTTTTTTTTTTAAATCTCATATTTTATTGTAGATTTTTTTCTAATAAAATGGGGTTACCGAACTGAAGAGGGAGGAAGGGATTAATAATAAATATACTCCAAATCAAGAAATGACAAATAAGAAACTGTACCTGGTTACATAAATTGTCTTATGTCAGCATAGCTCTGATATACAGTTATACAAATAAGCCGAATGTGCATCATTATAGGAATATTCCATTGGTGGAGACCAGCACGGTTCTCTTTGGTCAGTTTAGACTTGGAGTAGGGCTCTGTGAAATCTCCACGCTCGGATGTAATTTCTCCAAGGCTCCCAAACCCTCAGGGATGTGTGGAAGGTGTCATTCTGTAGACCCACGAGTTTTCCCATTCTTGCCTTCACCTGCCCGAAGTACAGTATGGACTTTCCCTGGCTTGCAATCCTTGGCTATTTCATATCTAGTAGCTGAGTAAATGCGGGCTACACGTTTGTTTTCATGTCGACTCAAATTATCTACCGGCTTACACAACAATGCTGACCGTGCATATAGGGGAAAGGTAATACGCTGTATCATGTCATGCGTAGCTTCCTACGATCTCAAAGTCTTTGGGCATTGCCACCACATATGCAGGAAGGAAACCCATTGGTCACAACCCCTTGTACACAAAGGGGAGGAATTCTTCAAGAAGCTAGATAGTGTTAAGGGGGTGAGACACCATTCACAAAGCAATTTGAAAGCATTCTCTTTGATTAGAATATATATAGAAATCTTTGCTACTCCTCTCTGCCAGGTCCTCCTTCCATCTTGACATAAATTTGGACGTAACAGGGGACCCTATTTGTGATAGTATTGGATACATTGTAGAGATCGAGCTTTTGTAATCACCTGTACTAAGACTTACAGTATCTTCAAACGTTGTGAATTTTTGAATAGGGGCCTTAGGCTACGCTTATAGTGCTGGCTAAAGCGACAGTGACGCGACCCGTGATGTCGCAATAGCGAAAGTTGCACTCTGGTGTGCGATGTCGCTGGCGGCAAGGGGCGATGTGATTGGCTGCTGCCAGTCACATGGTGCGGCGGTCTGTAAATATCAATGTTTTGACTACAGCGATTTTGGTCGCTGTGACGTCACCGTCGCGCCCACTATGGGCGGTTGCTACGGACTACATTGAGTTGCTTTGTGGCTGCACGCCGTCGCTGTAGCCAGGACTATAAGTGCAGCCTCAGTTCTAATGAAGTCTCTTAGCTGGAGAAACCTAAAGAAGGCCCAGTGGTGTAACCCTATTTCTTTAGCTACTGAGTCAAAATGTGTAACGTCTTCCATAAGTTTTGGACTCGCCATTACACCAGACCTGAAAGTCTTTAGGTGATATATCCAGGGGGGGGGGGGGGGAGGGGGCGTATTGTCAAACAGAGGTAGCATCCTGGAGTTCGGATTGGTCAGCTTGTACTTACACCCCAACGTTTTAGAGATTGAGAAATAGCAGTCAGAGACAGTTTGGGTTGGTGTTGGGCGGGAACCCGGAGTAGCAAATCCATCAGGACCGCTGGTTCCGTTCACACTCACTTGAAATGTTTGTTTTAGAGTGCCAATAGATCAATTGGCTAAGGTGGGTTGCTGTACAATAAAGAAATACAGTGGCCGCGGGAGAGGAATATACCTTTTGATGTCTGCGAGGCAGCGCGTTTTCCTCTAGATTTATGGCTCAAAAAGGTGAATGTTTAAATGTGCTGAGATGTTTAAATACAGTATGAGTTATAGTGATGTGCTGGTCTGTGTCACTCACTGTGCGATCTCAGCTCGTCTTATCTCCCCAAGTTATTACATAAATTACGCTTGAAATATTTCAAGAAGCTCTTTTCTACCCCCCAGGAGCCCCGGGTGAGACTATTATACGGAGGTTGTGTAATGTGATGATAGAAAGGTGTGCAGAATATCGCTGCTTTATTTTGTGCTTTCCAGACTACTGTCCCAATTCCTATTAAAAGAAACGTAGATTTATCTCTCAAAGCTTTCTCCCTTTTTGGGTTCAGAGCATAAATATCACTGAATCCTTTCAAAACAAGCAAAACACACACAATAGCTACAATATTTAGACGCATTGAAAAGACGTTTAAAAAATATATAGTTTTCGACTCATTTTCCAAAAATTGGAATGTAAATTCCCGGATTAATGGGGGTAAAAAACAGATTTGGGGCTAAAGGAAGTGAGTTGGAATTTAGTTTTCACTTCCATTGTCCTCCAACAAATTGACAAGATCTACAATTGCTTCTTTGTCTTTACGGAATAAGATATAAGAACTTACACAACTTCTATATCTATATCCTTCAATTCTGTAGCAGGGATACCCCTAAACGTATCTCCAGACTCCATATAATTATTTACACTATTGTTTTTATAATAATGTCTATTCAAAGTTAATTTCCTTAACATATTTTGAAAACCGATTTACAAATGTAAATAAAAAGGCTTATTAGTGGGAGAAAAAGAAACCCCCTTCTATAAAAGATTACATTGAGAAGGAGAGATGTGATTATTGAGGGGGGAGGGGGAGAGGTATATAAGGGGTACTCTTGTACTTTCAATCGCTGAGCCCCTGACACAGTGCGTTGACGTGAAACGCGTTGAGGTCAGCACGTACATCTGCGCGTCACCGCCTCTACTGAAAAGAGAAGCAGAATCAAGCTAGCCAGGAGGAGAGCATCTCAAAGCGGCTTCACAACGGGAACCGGTGGCAGTGCCCCGCGCGGGGAGAGGGCATCGTGACTCTAACCAAATTCAACTTTTAAAAAAAAATCGTTTTGACATTACATAAAGAATTAACATCAGCTCCTGTGTGCTTTTCTGTCTTTTTTGCAATTTCAAATTTGACCCCTCTGATGGAAGGAGGAGAAATGGCTGCAAGGGGCACCTTCCGCACATCCGAAAAATACTCTGTCCCCTCCCCTAACAGGTCCACTGCTATTGTTAGAGCACTGTAACGTATAAACGCACGGCAGGGACATTCCAGCTGTCCTGTTACCATCATGTTGTGAGTCCCATGCTATACTGGAGTTGTCAAAGGCACCGTCCCACTTAGGACCAGAGACGACCAATGGCAGTGACAGGTTTACATGGTTACATGGTTACATCTAGGCTTTACAAATCAGGCAAGGAATTCTTCATTTTTTTTTTTTTAGTCTTCAACTGCGCCAATGATTGAGCCTCCTGTGCTGAAGCAGGGATATCCTGAAAACGGGATCTGTTGGCGGCCCTTGAGGACTGGAGTTGCCAAACCCCTGAGCAAACCCATTCTGCAATGCGTTCAGGACCCTTTGATCCACGCTATTAATTAGTTGATTGGAAAAGTTTGATGAGAAACACTACGTTAAGCTATGTCAGCATCGTGGAGATATTCCAATGTTTCGGCCGTCTAGGCGGCTTCGTCAGAGAATGGTATATCACCCGTGCCATCCCTTAACAGAGGCTGCCTGGGGAGCCGAAACGTTGGAATATTTTTGACTTCAATAAATATTAGAATTTGCAAAATCCGTGTAGCCGCTACTCTCCTTTAGTCCTGAATTCTGTACCTGGAACGCAGAGAGATGATGGGACAGGCAGTCTTCAACGAGCGCCTCCCAGCCTGCTGCTGCAGCCCGCATCCCGCCTGTGCTCTCCTCCGCCGGGCTGCCCGGGGTTCCTACCTGTACATGGAACGCAGCGGCCTTCCCTTACCGAGAAGGGAGCGCCGGTCGGTATAAGAATCCTCTTAATATCTTCCGTGCTGGTGTGCAACATTTTTTCTTTGTTGTTGGCATTGTAGAGATAACATGAGGCGGTACAGTGCTCCACAGTAACAGGTATTGGTAAAGTAGGATAGGGTGACAGGATTCCATTTTTGGGGGGTACCAGAAGGTCTTAAAAATGGAAAATAAGTTTGAAGAAAAGGCCTTATCTTGAGTTCCCTGAGAGAGAGGGCACCCTGACAGAAGAAAGAACACTCTGTAATTGGGTAACAATGGTGCAGAGTGGCTACAATGGGGGATCTTTAATGCAATACATACGTCGTACACATGTTTACCAAGCGTGGACACTTGTAGTCAATGAGGGCATCCATGCTTTTGAACCTCCCTTCAATAGCTGAACTGTTCCACTGTTGAATAATGTAGATTTATTCTGAAATGAATCCTCTCCGTACAATACAGAGAAACGGGTCCCACGGTGGCACAAGCTTACAGCCAGAGGAGCAGAACGGAGCTCTTGTACGTACAGGTTCTAGGGGTAAGCAACCTAAGGAAATGCAAAACAGCCATGGTATAAAGGGTTTAAATTATCTTATTGTTACTCTTATTATTTATCTGTTGGGAGAGAGGAATAACAACACAGAAATACTAACAAGTTAGCACATACTGATACAATAGGTAATTAGGCCTCTGTTCATAGGAGCTTACAATCTGAGTTAAGCATGGTCTGGCTAGGATGGTGTCATTTCAATTTTGATGGTAATTCTGTATAGTCCGATGCGGCCGTTTGGGACGTTTTGGACTGAAAGTCCCCATTGAAATAGCCTGTACGGCTGATTCGGGCTATATACAATAAGGCCATATAGAGTCTATTTATCAAAGTTGCCAAAACAAAACAAAGGGAAATAAATTGGATCAGATTAAGTTCAGAAAAACATGTCTGGAGCTTTCGGTAGGATTTTATCCTTGTTTCGCCCCAGCGCGGCAGTCGGGAGACTTCTAGTATAAGCCCCAATTGGCCGTAACACACTTTAGTGAATAAACCCCGTAAGATTCTCGTTCTCCTGTTGCCTCCTTCGTTTCAATATGTAGAGGTCTCTGGATGAGATTAGCGGCGTCTTCATTTATCTCCCAAGCTCACATACGGGAAGTTGAAGGAGCGGCTCAGTGAGTAAAGACGCTGACTCTGAAAGCACTGACTGACGCCGGGGAGACTGGTTCCAATCCCGGTGTCAGCGCCTTGTGACCTTAGGTAAGTCACTTTATCCCCTTGTGCCTCAGGCAGCAAACATAGGGGGGAACTCATTAAATGCCATTAAATCAGGGCACCTAATGGGACGTTACCTAAAATGTTCCCCTAGTTAACATTGTATTCATTAAGCTAATTATATGCAAGAACACCCCAGCTGTAGTAGATCTCATTAGTATAGGACTGTTGTCACGTAATTGATGCGTTAACTCCTATAATGTGCGGTTATGGTTATGTACGTTTTGGCGTTACTCTTATTCAACCTTGAAATAAGGCTTTTTCTAGAGAGGAAAATAACGCTTTGTTGGTTAAGTCAGTTTGCAAAATTTGCAAAAAAAACCCAGTTGCGTTCTTGGCTTGCTCCTTTAGGGTGAATGTAAGGGGAGAGACCTGTGAGGGTCACAAAGCGTTGCACGCTGATTTAATCTCCAGTGGCCTCTCATGTTGGCCCATTACAGATACAATAACCTGCACGTCCTTAGGATCAATACGGATACTTGAACTCTGAACTAAAAAGAGAGAGAATATTAATGGTCGAAACTGCAAAGTTATTCTTCGTATTGATTCATCTTACTCCAGGGTTTTAGGGGAGTTCATCATGTCAAGGAGAGCTACAAATGCTATTTACAGCATGCCACCAGTATACGGGGAAGCACGATGCACACAATGATTCAGCCCAAGGTGCTTACAAACTGCTATTCAGGATACGAGGCAGAGGGAGCAGGCATGGAAGCAGGCTTTAGGTCAACCTTCAGTCTGGAGTTATCATCCAGTTTAACCACAACACGACGCCTCCTCCTGACGTAATGCACTAGCTCATAAAACATGCTGACTTTAAATGAGGTGCTTATTATATGTTTCAGGTATTCAGGTATAGCTGGGAGACATCGCAGGCAATAGAGAGCTTAAGTAGTACAAATATCTAGCACCTTTTCTAGAGGATTACTGGTGACATTCTAGCTCCGGGCACATGCAAGACTCTCGCGGGAGTGGAGGGGAGAGGAATGGGTCCGCTGGTGATATGAGAGACAGACGGTAAGAGAGATAACGAAGCTTGGGTAGGTATGTGCAACGGGCGATCAAAGGGTTAGGAATACTTGCTGCGGAGATCAAAGAGAAACCGTGCATTGAAGTAGACAGGATTATTATGGCTGGGATTCAGCACAGATTTGTAGGTTGAAAGAGAAATGATGTGAGTGGTGGTTTAAAATGGGGGATTATCCGTCAATGTGCTGACTCTTCTTGTATTATACTACAAAGCGTGCCGGTCCTGATATGGAGAGGACACTGGGACCACATACGGTATATCTCAATGTTTACCAGAGGTGTCATATGGCATATATTTCATACTTTTCACCTTCATCTCCCGCACTCACACTCGTCACCCACACTCACTTCCATCTCCTGCACTAACCCTCATCTCCCAGGCTCAACCTCATTTTTCATACTCACCCTCATCTCTTGCACTCGCCTCCATCTCCTGCACTTACCCTCATCACCCATACTCCCTTCCATCTCCCAGGCTCACCCTCATCTCTCACACTCACCCTCATCTCTTACACTCACCTCATCTTCCACACTTCCTTCCATCTCCTGCACTCACTCATCTCATTTCCTGCACTCACCCTTATCTCCCATGCTCATCACCCACACTCACCTCCATCTCCTGCACCCACCTCCATCTCTCATACTCACCCTCATCTCTCATACTCACCCTCATACTCACCCTCATCTCTCATACTCATCTCTCATACTCACCCTCATCTCTCATAGTCACCCTCATCTCTCATACTCACCCTCATCTCCCACACTCACCCTCATCTCCCATACTAACTCCTCTCCTGCACTCACCCTCATAGTCTCCACTCACCTCCATCTCCCTCACTCACCCTCATCTTCTGCTGCTTTAACAGGCTTACCCAGGTCGGCTTACACGTCCCGCAGGGTTCTGGCTATTTCGACAATAGTATTTTTTAATCTCTTGCTTGGATCGGCACCGAGCCTCGTTCTGCGGTGTCTCCGGCACAGCCTCGTTCTGCGGTGTGTCTCCGGCACAGCCTCGTTCTGCGATGTCTCCGGCACAGCCTCGTTCTGCGGTGTCTCCGGCACAGCCTCGTTCTGCGGTGTCTCCGGCACAGCTTCGTTCTGCGGTGTCTCCGGCACAGCCTTATCTCGGTGCCTCCGCACAGCCTTGTTCTGCGTGCCTCCGGCACAGCCTCGTTCTTGCGGTGCCTTTTCCGGCACGCCCTACGTTCTGCTGGCGGTGCCTCCGGCACACGCTTCGTTCTGCGGTCTCCGCACAGCCTCGTTCTGGCGGTGCCTCCGGCACAGCCCGTTTCTCTGCGGTGTGTCTCTGTCTCTTGGCACAGCCTTGTTCTGCGTTGTCCTCTCTCTGTCCTCTGGCACGCCATCGTTCTGCGTGTGGTGTCTCTTGCTCTGGCACAGCCTCGTTCTTGCGTTGGTGTCCTCTGGCACAGCCTCGTCTGCGGTTGTCTCCGGCACAGCCTTGTTCTGCGGATGCTCCGCACAGCGTCGTTCTGACTGCGGTTGTCTCTGGCACGCGTCATTTTGCGGTGTGGGTCCCCTCAGTGGCCAGCCTCGTTCTGCGGTGTGGTTCTGGCACGCCTCGTTCGCGGTGGGTGTCCCTTCTGCACAGAAACCCGCGTTCTGGCTCGGTTTGTCTCTTCTGGACAGCCTCGTTCTGCGTTTCTCCGGCACACGCCTCATTCTTTCTGCGGTGTCCCGGCACAGCATCGTTCTTGCGGTGTCAATGGCTCTCCAGCAAGTTGCCTCGGTCTGAGGTGGTCTCTGGCCACACCTCATTCTGCGGTGTCTTCCACATACCTCGTTCTGCGGTTGTCCTCCGGCCAGCCCTTCGTTATGGAGGTTCTCCGTCACAGCTCTTCGTTCTGGGGTGGTCTACCGGCACAAGCCTCGTTCTCGTGTCCTCCGGCAACAGCCTCATCTGGCTATGTCCTCCGCAAGCCTCATTCTGCGATGGTCTCCGGCAAGCCTCATTCTCTCCTCCGGTGTCTCCGGCACAGCCTCGTTCTGCGTAGTCTCCGGCACAGCTTAGTTCTGCGGTGTCTCCGGCACAGCCTCGTTCTGCGGTGTGTCCAGCACAGCATAGTTCTGCGGTGTCTCTGGCACAGCCTCGTTCTGCGTAGTCTCCGGCACAGCCTTAGTTCTGCGTGTCTCCGGCACGCTTCGTTCTGCGGTGTCTCGACAGCCTCGTTCTGCGGTGTCCTCGGCACAGCCTTCGTGTCATGCGGTGTCTCCAGCACAGGCCTCTTTCTGCGATGTCTCCGGCACAGCCTCGTTCTCCGGTGTCCTCCGGCACTCCAGCCCTCGTTCTGCTGCGGTTGTCTCCGGCACAAGCCCGTTCTGCGGTGTTTTCCAGCACCGCCTCATCTGCGTTTGTCCCTCGGGCAGCCCGTTCTGCGTAGTGCCCTCTCCGGCACAGCTTAGTTCTCGGTGTCTCCGGCACAGCCCCTCGTTCTGCGGTGTGTCCAGCACATTTTCGTTCTGTGTGTCTCCGTGCACATCCACTCGTTCTGGGGTGGTGTCCTCCGGCAACCGCCTCTTCTGCGGGTGTTCGCCGGCACAGCTCGTTATGAGGTGGTCTCCGCACAGCCTCGTTCTGCTGCGGTGTTCGGCTACAGCCTGTGCTGGCGGTGTCTCCCGGGGTGACGCCTTGTTCCTGCGGTGTCTCCGTCCACAGCCTCGTCTGGCGGTGTCTCCGGCACAGCCTTGTTCTGCGTGCCGCAGGTTGGTTCCTGCACTCCTTGTTTTTCTCGCGGTGCCATCCGTCACAGCCTTTTCTCCCCCCCCCCTGCGGTGTCCTCCGGCACAGCCTCGTTCTGCGGTGTCTCCGCAACAGCCCATTACCAACGTTCTGCGGTGTCCTCCTCCGGCATCGCCCTCGCTTCTGCGGTGTCTCCGGCACCGCCTCATTCTCTAACTGCGGTGTCTTCCGGCACAGCTTAGTTCTGCGGTGTCTCCGGCACAGCCTCGTTATGATGTGTCTCCGGCACAGCCTGTTCTGCGGTGTCTCCTGCACAGCCTCTTTCTGCTGTAGCGGATGTCTCCGGCACAGCTTAGTTCTGCGTGTCTCCGTCACAGCCTCGTTCTGCGGTTCTCCGGCACAGCCCTCGTTCTGCGGTGGTCCTCCGCACAGCCTTGTTCTGCGTGGCTCCGCCCGCCCTCGTTCTGCGGTGTCCTCCCACCGCACAGCCTTGTTCTAACTGTCTGCTGCGGTGCCTCCTGGCACCGCCTTGTTCCTGCTGTGTTCTTGGCTGCTGCTGTGGCCTCCGGCACAGCCTCGTTTCTCTGTGCTGCTCGTTCTGGCGGTTGCCTTGTCCGGCACACTTCGTTATCGAGTCTCCGCGCATAGCCGCGTCTGCGGTGTCTCCGTCACCGCCTCAATTCTGCTGGTGTCTCCGGCACAGCTTTAGTTCTCTGGCGTGTCCCCGTCACAGCCTCGGTATGAGGTTTCTCGCACAGCCTTGTTCTGCTGTGTTCTCCGTCACAGCTCGTTCTCGTGTCTCCGGCACAGCTTAGTTTCTGCAGGTGTCCTCCGGCATCAGCCGCGTTCTGCCTGCAGTGTCTCGGCACACTCGTTCTGCGTGTCTCCGCACCAGCCTTGTTCTGCGGTGTCTCCGGCACAGCCTTCGTTGCTGGCTCTGCGGTTCCTCCCTCCGCACAGCCTTGGTTCTCTGGCGGTGTCTCCGGCCAGCCGCGTTCTGGCGGTGTCTCCGTCACAGCCTGCGTTCGGGCGGTGTCTCCGGCACAGCCCTCGTTCTTTCTTCTGCGGGCCGTCCGGCACAGCCTTGTTCTGCTTGCCGATCCGGCACACCCTCGTTCTGCTGTTGCCTCCGGCCCGCCTCGTTCTGCGGCATCCGGCCAGCCTCTTTCTGCGGTGTCCTGTCCTCCGGCACAGCCGCCCGTCTTCTGTGTCCGCCTCCGGCAACATCCGTCGTTTCTGCGGTGCCATCTCCGCACCGCCTCGTTCTGCGGTGTGTCCTCTCTCTGGCACCTCCTTGTTCTGTGGATGTCTCTGGCACAGCCTTCGTTCGGCGGTTGTTCTCTGGCACAGCCTCGTTCGGCGGTGTGTTTCTGGCACAGCCTCGTCTCTGCGTGTTCCTCTGGCACAGCCATCGTTCTCTGCTGCTGTGTGTCTCCGGCACAGCCTCGTTCTGCGGTGTCATTCCGGCACAGCGTCGTTCCTGCGGTGTGTCTCTGCCGCGGCGTTCTGCGTGTGGTCCTGGCACAGCTCGTTCTGCGGTGTGGTCTCTTCTGGCACAGCCTCGTTCTGCGGTTGTCTCTGGCACAGCCTTCGTCTGTCGGTGTGTCTCTGGCACAGCCTTGTTTCTGTGGGTGTCTCTGGCCAGCCTCGTTCTCTGCGGTTTCTCCGGCACAGCCTCATTCTGCGGTGTCTCCGGCACAGCCTTTCCCCGTTCTGTCTGTTCCGCTGGCATCTCCAGCAATGCCTCGTTTCTTGCGGGGGTCTCCTTGCACAGCCTCATTCTGCTGCGTGGTCCTCCAGCATCCTCTTCTGCCGGTGTCTCGCACGCCTCGTTACTGAAGGTGTCGCTACCGTCTCAACCGTCTACTCCCGCACAGCTTCGTTACTGCTGTGTCTCCGGCACAGCTTCTTTCTGCGGTGTCTCCGGCACAGCCTCATTCTGATATCTGCGGTGTTCCAGCAATGCCTCGTTCTGCGGTGTCTCCGGCACAGCCAATCGTTATGAGGGTCTCCGGCACAGCTTCGTTTGCGGTGTCCCTCCGTCACAGCCTCAGTTCTGGGCGATGTCTCCGGACAACAGGCCTCATTCCTGCTATTCTCCGGCACAGCCTCTTCTCCGGTGTCTCCGGCACAGCCCCCCCCCTCGTTCTGCGTAGTCTTCCGCAAGCTAGTTCTCTCTTCGGTGTCTCCGGCAAGTCTCGTCTGGCCCGGTTTGTACAGCAACACATCAGTTCTGTGCGGTGGTCCTCTGCACAAGCCTCGTTCTGGTATCACCGGCACAGCTGTTTAGTTTTTCTGCGTGGTCTTCCGGCACGCTTCGTTCTGCGGTGGTCTCTGGCACAGCACTTGTTTTCCTGCGGTGTCTCCGGACAGGCTTCGTTCTGTCTGCGTGTCTCCAGCACGCCTCGTTCTGTGATGTCTCCCTCTTCTCCGCAACAGCTCTCGTTCCCGGTTCTCCGGCACAGCCTCGGTTCTGCGTGTGTCTCCCGGCACAGCCTCGTTCTGCGCGGTGTTTTCACACAAGCCTCATTCTGCTGTGTCTCCGCACAGCCTCGGCTGCGTAGTCCCGCAAGCTAGTTCTCGGTGTCTCCGCAACGCCCCTCTCGTTCTGGCGGTGTGTCCAGCACAGTTTCGTTCTGGGCGGTGTCTCCGTCACAGCCTCGTTCGGCGGTGTCTCAGCGACACCCTCGTGTCTGTGGTGTCCTCCGCACGCCTCTTTCTGCGGTGTGGTCTAACAACTGCCACGCCCTCGTTCTGCGATGTCTCCCTTCACACCTCGTTATGAGGTGTCGTCCGGCACAGCCTCGTTCTGCGTGTCTCCGGCGGCGGCGGTGGGCCGGGTGGCAAACATCCTCGTATGCTCGTGTCTCCGTCATCAGCCTCTTTATGAGGTGGTCTACCGGCGGACCGCTCGTTAGGAGGTGATCTCCGGCACAGCTTCGTTCCTGCGGTGTCTCAGGCACAGCCTCGTTTCCTGCGTGTCCGCCGTCACGCCTCATTCTTTGCGATGTCCTCCGGCCACCCTCATTCCTTCTGTGGGGCGGGGCGATGTCTCCGGCACAGCCTCTTCTCCCGTTGTCTCCGGCACAGCCTCTTCTGCGTATCTCCGGCACATCTTAGTTCTGCGGTGTCTCCGGCACAGCCTCGTTCTGTGCTGCGTGTGCCCCCCGACAGCTTCGTTCTGCGGTGGTCTCATATGCTACAAGCCTCAGTGCTGTGGTGTCTTCCGGCCCAGCCTCGTTCTGCGTAGTCCTCCCGGCACAGCTTCGTTATGCTGTGTCTCCGCCAGCCCCTCGTTATGGCGGTGGTCTCAGCACACCTCGTTCTGCGATGTCTCCCGGCACAGCCTCGTTCTCCGGTGTCTCCGCAGCCTCGTTCTGCGGTGGTGTCCTCCGCACAGCCTCGTTCTGCGTGTTTCACCCAGCACAGCTTCATTTCTTCTGCTGTGCGGTGTCGCCGGCACAAGCCTCGTTCGCGAGTCTCCGCCAGCTTAAGGTGTTCTGCGGTGGTCTCCCGGCACAGCTCGTTCTGCGGTGTGTCCATCACACCTTGTTCCCGTGTCTCCGGCCATCCCTCGTTCTGCGGTGTGTCCCGGCACAGCGCTCGGTCTGCGATGTCCTCCGGTCACACCTCGTTATGAGGTTTCTCCGGCCACAAGCCCCTTTCTTCGGTGTCTCCGCACAGCCTCGTTTAATGGCGATGTCCTCCGGCACAGCCTCGTTCTGTGGTGTCTCCCTGCATAGCCTGCGTTCTGCCGTGTCTCCGTCACCGCCTCGTTCTGCGTGTCCCCCCGGCACCAGCTTAGTTCTGCGGTGTCTCCGGCCCAGCCAGGGCGTTATCCGGTGTCCCCTCCGTCCAGCAACTTCGTTCATGCGGTTTGCTCCGCACAGCCTCGTTATGGGTGTGTCTCCGGCAACAGCCATCGTTTGATGGCACGCTTGGAGAGTGTCTCCGCCACGCCTCGTTTGGTGTCTCCGCACATGCTGCGTTTTGCGATCTCCGGCACAGCCTCGTTGTGGTGCTATGCAGCTGTCGTCGTTCTCCAAGCCGTTAGCGGGTCGACAGAGTCCGTGTCCGACAGACTCGTTATGCGGTTCTCTCGGCACAGCCTCGTTCCTAGAGGATGTCTCCGGGGCACCAGCTCAGTTATGTGTGTCTCACGGCACAGCCTCGTTATGATGGGTGTCTCCGGCAGCAGCCTGCTGTGTCTGGCGCTGTTGTCCTGTTACGGAAACTCAGTTGCTGCGGTTTTCCGGCACGCCTCGTCTGCGGTTGTCTCCGGCACAGCGGTTATGCTGGTGTCTCCGGACAGCCTGCGTTGTGAATCCGGATCAGCTTGTTCCTGCGGTGTCTCCGGCACAGCTGTTTGCGGTTTTGTCTCCGGCACAGCCAATCGTTCTGACTTTGCGGTTGTCTCGGCACAGCCTCCGTTATCTGCCGGTGTCTCCGGCACAGCCTCGTTCTGCGGTGTCTCCGGCACAGCCTCGTTCTGCGGTGTCTCCGGCACGCCCGTCTGCGGTGTCTCCGCACGCACTCGGTCTGCGGTGTCTCCGGCACAGCCTCGTTCTGCGGTGTCTCCGGCACAGCCTCGTTCTGCGGTGTCTCCGGCACAGCCTCGTTCTGCGGTGTCTCCGGCACAGCCTCGTTCTCGTTTCGGCACAGCCCATTCTGCGGTGTCTCCGGCACAGCCTCGTTCTGCGGTTTCCTCCGGCACAGCCTCGTTCTGCGGTGCCTCCCGGCACAGCCTCGTCTGCTGGTGCCCACAGCCTCGTTGCTGGGTGTCTCCGGCACAGCCTCGTTCTGGGCGGTGTCTCGGCCAGCTCGGTTCTGCGGTTCTCCGGCACAGCCTCGTTCTTGCGTGTCTCCGGCACAGCCTCGTTCTGCAGGTGTCTCCGTGCACAGCCTGTTCTGCTGCGGGTGTCTCCGGCCAAGCCTCGTTCTGGCGGTGTCTCCGGCACACCTCGTTCTGCGGTGTCCTCGGCACAGCCTCGTTCTGCGGTGTCTCCGGGCAACGCCTCGTCTGCGGTGTCTCCGGCACAGCACTCGTTCTGCGGGTGTCTCCGGCACAGCCTCTTCTGCGTGTCGCAGCCTCGTTCGGCGGTGTCTCTCGGCACAGCCTCGTTCTGCGGTGTCTCGGCACGCCTCGTTCTGGGTGTCTCGGCCAGCCGTCGTTCGCGGTGTCTCCGGCACAGCCCCGCTCGTTCTGGCGCGGTTGTTCCGGCCACAAGGCCTCGTTCTGCGGTGTCTCCGCACAAGCCTTCGTTCTGCGTTTCCGGCACATACCCGGAGTCGTTCTGCGGTGTCTCCGGCACAGCCTCGTTTCTGCTGGTGTCTCCGGCACAGGCTCGTTCTGCGGTGGTCTCCGGCCACAGCTCGTTCTGCGGTGTCTCCGGCACAGCCTCGTTTCTGGTGTCTCCGCAGCAGCCTCGTTCTGCGTTGTCTCCCGGCACAGCCTCGGAACATACGGCTTACTTCCCTGCTAACTCCAGGGACGCCGCTGGAGCCCAGATCGGACACTCTTTACATACATTCCCAGTCTCCATAGAGAAGCGTGGGGAACGGGGCGGTGTGATGAACCAGTCCGGGTCGGGGCCGGTGACGGAACGGCTAAGAAAGCCACTGGGCGGGTTTAAGGAAAGCGGTAATTTCAATGGTAATTTCAAACAGTGCCTACGGCAATGTGTGCGCCTCAGGATAAACAAGGCTCTGCTCTTCCAGCCAACTTCTCCCAGGCCTGGGTACCGCCCATCCCCACCAGAGCCGCCGACACATTTCCTGGGGCCCAGGACTAGAGTTTCACCCAGACCCTCTCCCCCCCGTGTTGGCGCCATGCCCCCTGTGTCGGTGGACAGCACTACCCCCCAGATACAGACACCGCTACCCCACAAATACAGACCAAAACCTATCATCCCCCCCCCCCCCAGATACAGGCACCATTATCCCCCCCCAGATACAGACAGCACTATCCCCAAGATACAGACACCGCTACCCCACGATACAGACCCAGCACTATCACCCCCCCAGATACGCCCATTATCATCAATGATAGGCAAGAAGAGAACCGCCCCTATATCCTCCCTGAACCCACACAGACACCCCCCCCTCTCCAATCACCGCCCGTATATCAACCACCCACATAATACCCTACCATCCCTACACTCGCCCCCCCTACTCCCCTCCAACCTTATACCCCACCCCATCTCCCTACCCCTTCCTCACAGAAGTCCATCGTCGCCCGCCCCCCCCCATACCTCCTCGCCCAAGTTATCCCCCACCCTCGCATCGCAAGGAGCCCCGCTCTCCCCCCGTCCACCTCCCCCCCTCATCCTGCAAACGTCCCTCCCCCACTCTCCCTCCCCCCCCTGTCTCCCCCCCCTCTCCATACACGAAGAATAGGACCCACTTGCATCCTCCCCCTAAATACAGACAGCACTACTATCCCCCCCCAGATACGACACCCATTATCCCCCACCCCGATCAAACACCCCCCACCAGATACAAACACCCCCACCAGATACAAACACCCCCCACCAGATAAACACTCTTCCACCAGATACGATCACCATTACTACCCCACCCAGATACAATCACCATTACCTCTCCCTAGATATAATTATTACCTCTACCCCCAAATACATTTACCCCCCCCCCCCAATTACCACCATTTCCACCACAAATACCACGCACCTCTGGTTGCCTCCACCGCCAGGCCCCGGCTCTTCCTAGTCAGATGCTGCCGTCTCTTCCCACACCGGGCCTGGGTACTCCCGGGAGTCAGGCCCAGCTTCCGGCATGCACCGGCGGGAGAGAGAGAATGGCGTGGGAAGAGGAGGCAGCAGCTAGGGAGAGCCGGGGGCCTGGCGGCGGAAACCTGAGGCCCAGCAGCTGGACGCATAAGTTCCAGCTTCCAACCTCCAGCGCCGGCCGGCCTGACTCCCCACACCTGCCGGGCCCGGGACTTGACGCGGCTCTCGCCCTGTTGGCAGCCCTGATCCCCACTCTCACGCTGTTCCCAAGCGCTGCACCTCCCCCCCCCCCCTTCGACTAGCAAAACCCGGGTTCCTTAGTGTGTGCAGGCTGGAAACGTGAATTACCGGCCCGGCACAAAAAGGAGACTCCGAAATACGTGCCTCACATTGTACATTGAATAAAGGCTTACACGCACATATAATATAATACATGTCGGCCATTTTAGCCAGAGTAAGATAGCTATACAGCGGGGATCCTATGTATCCATCTCTAGGTGGAAAAGGGCTATGAATGGGCCTAACCTTTAATATGTAAGCCATATTGCCCCTACCATCACAGGGGGGGCTTACACAGACAGCATTCACATACACACCAATATAGGGTCCCCGGTCTTTGCCAGGTGCTTCTGACACTTGCTGTGATGAAAGGGAGATAAACTTTGGGGACAGTTCTATGTAAACATTTCCATCACTCCCTCTGATACTCCGTAGAAAGAAGAAATTACGGCTCTTCCCAGAATCCTTTGCTCCTTAATTGCACATGTGTATACAATTGTATCTGGTATGCGACACTCACAGAAGATCTCTTGTGCGATGGTGCTGCCCCAAAACCAGGAATGCTGAAGTGACCTTCAAAACACAAAACCCCAGCGAGATCTTTTTGGGAACCCCTGAGCCCCCACAATATATATATATGTATATAAGTGTCAAAATGGAGAGCTATTGAGCGTGGCATATGTATACAACAGACGACAGAGAAGCCCAGATAAAATACTAATATACCTCTATTAGGATTACAATTCTCATTTACCTCTATAAGGAGGGAGAAAGACCACAGTGGGTCTATATCCAGTAGAATGAAAGGACCCCAGCAAGATCTTTTTGGGAACCCCTGAGCCCCCACAAAATATATATATATATGAGGTAAATGAGAATTGTAATCCTAATAGAGGTATATTAGTATTTTGTCGTGGCTCGCAAGCTTACAACGCTTTGGCCAAAGGGTTAAACTAAATGACCCTTTTTCAAGAGAATATATAAGTATTTTACTGTGTATTTCTGTCATGTTGGATGTAGCATTGGGCTTCTCTGTCGCTTGTTGAAGTAACCTTCGCTAATCTGATGAGAGTCTATTTATCAATGCTGGTTTGGTGTAAAAAGAGAAAAGGATTGCGCTAATAGGTCTTGCAATAATATAATGAACCAATAATAGTTTAGAAAACAATGAACCTGGGTTGCTTAAATAATAATATATATAATACTAAAATAATCACCAATGGCAATAGATGTAAAACAGCTAATATAAATAAAACCATGTGATGCTGATGTCAAATATAACCCTGTATGTGAAAAGAAATTGAACAATGACATAATTGGTTCTTTTGGATGATGTTCCACAAATAAAATGAATATTGTGGAAATATGTGTAAAAAAAAATATATATGAAATATGGATGTAGCAAATAAATGATTACAGCAATATTAAATGTATAAATGAAGTCCCAAAGTGAATGGTAAGTCCAACCATATATCAGCCTGCCATCTCTTCCCCTGTAAATGGTGTTATCCTTCTGATTTAATACTGACTAACCTTAAAACTCACCCCACAAGTTAAGCATCCCAACAGCCTGCACTCATGGTTACTGTCCCATACTCAGCCACTCCTATCACCCACTGTGGCCAAGCACTGCCATACAGCACTTATTCCCTCACCTGCTGTCTCTGTAAGTCTCCCACCATACCTCTTAGATTGTAAGCTCTCAGGACAGGGATTTCCTTTCCTATTGTCTGATTTTGCTGCACTTATTGTATCATTTTAATTCCCTGTACTGTATTCTTTGTGAAGCGCTGAGTACACTTTTGGCGCTATATAAATAAAGACATGCAATACAATACAATCAGTCCAAAACGATAGATGCACAAATAGGAGACAGGCAGCCTTCTTGGATGGGCACAACGACCTCCCTATGGATCTGTATGAGAAAAGAAAAAAAGCGCCCAAACCCAGTGCATTACTGGTAAAAAAACAGGTACAATTTATTCCAAAAAGCTCACAAATGGAAACTCACAAACAAAGTAAAAATATAGGCATGGTATGTGATATACTCTGCTCCGATCAGTGTACGGCGCTCTGCTCCTCTCCTGCTCCAAACGATTGTATGAGCTGCCACGAGTCTCCGTTCGTACACACACACACCACACACACACACACACACCACACACCACACACCACACACCACACACCACACATCACACACCACACACCACACACCACACACCACACACCACACACCACACACCACACCACACACCACACACCACACCCCCCCCCCCCCCCCCCCACACACACACCACACACCCACACACCACACACACACACATAATTTCTACCCATTCAACAACAACAAAAATGCCAGGCATGACACGGCAAAACAACAAGTTGTATGAATTGCAATAAACTTGTATCACATGTTATGCAAACACAAAACTGGGGCAAAAAAATGGCACCTGATTTATTAAAACAAATAATCCTGTTAGTTATTATGGGAATTTTTCTTTTATGAATTTGGTCCAGTCCTGGTCTTTGATTTGTATCGGCCCGTGGAGCATTACACAAGTTGTTATTTATCACAGCAGTGTGTTTGTTACAGTACATACTGTACAGTACCTGTGTATTGTTTATGCTCGAGGCTGTTTAGAATATAACCACAAGGGGGCAGTAAAGCACTTTGACAATACCCAAGCAGCCTCACATTAACACACATGACATGAGAACACATTGACATTATTATACTTCCCACAGAAACTTGAAAAGAGGGAAAATGTGAGAAACACACGTTATAATCACACAAAAAAATGGTATCAGGGTCACCCTTGTTAAAGAGACAATCCAGGTAGCAGTTACAAAAATGTGTTTTTAATATCTGCAGACTTTGATTACCTTTATTGAAAACAAAACACCTAAGCTGCTGATCAATTTGTAATCCCGTGATCGATCACTAAAAAAGATCCTGCTTCTCAGGGTTCACTAAATGGCCGCCTTTCAGTTTCAATTAATCCTTCAGTCAGTGTAAGTAACCAGCTACAATGTATTCTTACATTTCGAAGGTAACCATGTATTGTTACAGTTTGCAGCTCAAACTGCTGGGAACATTTGCAACAAATGATCACAAACAGGAAAGTGTTGCAAAGATCTTGCACTGCTGGGGAGGTGGGATAAACCTGCTATAGAAATCAAAGGGTGCTCAGTATATTGCAACTCATTAAAAATGGCATTAAGAGTTAAATAATCATTTTTTTTAATAAGTATTCTCTAATACTACCGAACTGATTTATTTAAAAAAACACCCATATTGGGTATTTCTTGGATTGCCTCTTTAAAACCTTAGGCCGCAATGACAGTGGCAGCATCGCGCGCCGCAAACCAAAGACAGTACCTCTATGAGACAGGCCATAGAGCGTGCGACCAAGCGCGACCGCGGTTCTCGGCCAGACAAATAAATGTGTCTTTGTGCACGACGGACGGGTCACGTGGGCGGCTCAGCCAATGAGGGCAAGGCACTCCCGTGATGTCACGGCCACGCCTCCGCCACGCCTCCCGGTATCCTCCAGCCTCAATGCATGTTTCGCGCGTGACGTCACGCGCTCGGTCGCGTGTGCACACGCAACGACTATAATCTTCGCTGTACGCTGTCACGTATTCATACTACTCCTCCTGTACAGACAGGGAGAGGGAAAAGAACGGAGCACTATCTCCAATGCTGTAAAAAACAGCCAATAAACCACAGGGTATGCGTTCCCAAAATAAAGCTATTTAATGGCTCAAAAATCAGTTACAAAGCACACCAACGCGTTTCAGACCTTAGTGGTCCTTTATCAAGGTGATACAGCATTGGAGATAGTGCTCCGTTCTTTTCCCTCTCCCTGTCTGTGAAGATTTCTACAACGGAGGCACATTCAACCTGGAGGTGCTGGATATCTACAAGGACTTTCTTTTCATCGTGGAATCTGCTTTCCCAAGTGAGTCCGTTCCAGCTTTGCCTCAATCAATATCCAGGGATCATCAACTGGTAACTATCCTTACCTCATTGCCTTGTGGGATAGCTGATTACCTGATCCAATAGGACATATACATATCAACAGGTTGTCTTCCAATTCATTATATATTTTTTTCAAACTACACAATTGTCTTGAGAGCATCACACATTTTTTTCTTCTACTCCTCCTGTACAGGGGATACGGGGAGAACGACTTCCATTTTAAATAACCTCTTCACTGCCAGAGGGTTTTGCTGGGCATTACAAAGCAACACGTGGTGTGTGTTTCTAACAAAAGAAACACACGGAGTTCATATGATTTCTAAGGAAAGATTCTAAATAAAAATAATACAGCAACATATTGAAATATTTGTTTTTCTGTCCTGGAGATATCGCTCTTTTAATGAATAATATCACTCAGGACAGTTTCAAGGTTGCTAACCTTTTTTATAAGTTTTTTTTCTTCCTACAACGTCTCAGATTTCCGGAGTGGAAATAAATAAATCTGTATTGCAGCCCTTGCAGTTTGAATTGTGCTACAATGAGATCCTTTCCGTACATATATGGATATTTATGTTGCTGGTACATTCTCATCACACTTCCTGCACTTCTCTGTTGTTGGGAAATGTTAGTGTAAAAATCTTCTTGGGACTTTTGATCTGCACTGTAATTGTGATTTAAAACCCTTTATAATTTGCCCCTGATCACTGCAGCTTTGGCGTGGCTCCAGCATGCTGTCCGTACGCATAAAAAACATAGAAACTGACGGCAGGTAAGAACCAGTCTGCCCATTCTCCTATCTGCTGATAAACCTCAGACCTACTAGATGCTTTGCTTTCTTTCATATTTAGGCTAGCTTTGTTTGTATCCCAAGCAGTGTCGAACTCCCCTCTACCACCTCTGTTGGTTGGCTGTTCCATTAATTCACCACCCATTCTGTGAAGTTCTTCCTCCCATTTGCCCCCAAACCACCTGTTACAAAAGCTATTAGGCATACCTTTTCTCTCCTCTCCCTCTACAGGTGGCGGTCATCTATCGCCCACCTACCTCTACCTTCTTCTGTCTTACTCTCTGACTTAGAATCCTGGCTCTCTGTCTCTCTTCTGACTCACCAACTGTCATCTTGATGACACCCTCTCTCCCTTGGACATCCCGCATTCTCTAACCTTTTCTTTTGGCCTTCATCAAAGGACTGCAGCCAGGACCCATAAGGATGGCCACTACCTGGACTTGGATTTCAAAATAAAACGTTCTCTCTCTGATTTCTCTATGTCCCTCTTTCCTCGCTCTGACCATCATGTTATCTCATTGACTCTTTCTTGGTCCTCCTCTTCCATAAATCAACCGGCTCTTAACTCTCCCTCTCTTCTCACTGCTTCTTTAGAGACTCTGAGAACCTGGTCATGAACTACAACTCTTCCCTGCCGCTCTCGCCCTTCTTACCCCAGACCCGGGCTCAACTACCACACACATGCTCCGCTACTGCACTCGTTCCTCTGAGCTCCTCTGAAGGAAATCTCACACTCTCGCAGACTTTCTTCCCTACAAATTTATCCTCTTTCAACTCTGCCGCGTCGAAGTCTAAACAAACCTACTTTTCTTCACTAATCAACACGCACAAGTCTAACCCACACCGTCTCTTCTCTGTCTCCGACTCTCTACTCCGATCTATTAGCTGTTTTTCTTCCACCATTTCACCACAGGACTTTGCTGACTATTTCAAGATGAAGGCGGAATCCATTCAAGTCACCCCCTCTGTATCCTGTTCATAATCCTCCTGTTTCCGCTGTCACAGGGAAGGATTTCCCTGTTTTCTCTCCTCTTCTCCCTCTACCACTTGCCCTCTTGACCCAATTACCTCCCATCTCCTCAAACATTTAACTCCCACTCTCATCCCCACACTCACACACAATTTCAACTCCTTCCTCAGCTCTGGTACCTTTTCCTCCTCCTTCAAACAGTTATACCTTTACTGAAAAACAGCAATATTGACCCTACCTGTTTCTTTAACTACTGCCCTGCCTTTTACCTCTAAACTTCTTGAGCACCTTGTAATCTTCTGCTCCATTTTCTTACCTCCTATTTTCTCCTGGTCCCTGTGGCTTCCGCACTGCTCACTCCACTGAAACCTCACCATAATAACCAATTACCTTCATGCTGCCAAAGACCAAGGCTATTACACCTGGCTTATATTAGTCAACCTCTCTGCAGCATTTGATACTGTGGACCACCCTCTCCTTCACATTCTCGATACTCTTGGTATCTGTATCAAAGCTATCCTGGATCTCCTCTTACCTCTTCCATCGTACTTTCAGCGTCTCATTTGCTAACACCTCCTCCTCGATCTCTCTGTGGGGGTGCCCTAGGGCTCTGTCCTGGGACCTCTTCTCTCTCTTCACAATCTCTCGAGGGGACTTGATCAAATTTTTGAGTTCAAATATCACCTCTATGCTGATGACACACAAATGTACCTTTCAACCCCTGACCTTACCCCTTCTGTACAAACCAAATTCTCTGAATGTGCCTCCGCGATATCATCCTGGACGGCCCTCCGCCGACTCAAACCTAACATGTCAAAGACGGAGCTCCTCACACTTCCTCCCAAGCCTGGCCCTACTGCCCCCTTCTACATTACGGATGGCAGCACTATCATACACCCAGTAGCCCAAGCACGCTGCCTGGGGGTCACACCCGACCCCTCCCTCACATTCTCCTCTCACATTCACAACGTAGCTATATCTGTTGATTTTTCCTCCGTAACATTACAAAGATTCACCCTTTCCTCTGTTGCTCCACTGCTAAAACTCCAAGGACGCGTCGTTGTTAGCGTGACTGCTGTAAGGCAATGACCGCAGCGCAATGGCCAGGTCACGTGAGCGGTCCGCCCACCTCCGACACGCCTCCCCATTGCGTCTACCCAGGCCACAAATCACTGCAGCTAAAGGCGAGCGTGACATCACGGTCGTGAGCGCGCGCTCACCCTGGACGCGGCCTAACACAGGCCCTCATTCTCTCCCGTCTCGTTTACTGTAACCTCCTGCTGTCCGGCCTTCCTGCCTCTCACCTGTCTCCCCTACAATCTATCCTAAACGCTGCTGCCAGAATCACTCTACTCTTTCCTAATTCTGTCTCCGCATCTACCCTCCTGAAATCCCTCTCCTGGCTTCCGATCAAATCCCGCATCTCACACTCCATTCTTCTCCTCACTTTTAAAGCTTTACACTCTTCTGCCCCTCCTTACATCTCAGCCCTAATTTCTCGCTATGCACCATCCAGACACTTGTGTTCTGCTCAAGGATGTCTTCTCTCTACCCCCTTTGTATCTAAAGCCCCCTCCCGTTTTAACCTTTCTCACTGACTGCCCCACACCTCTGGAATGCCCTTCCCCTCAATATCCGACTAGCACCCTCTCTCTCCTCCTTTAAGGCCCACCTTATAACACACCTGCTTAAGGAAGCATATAGCTATCTCCGCTGGCTGATAATATACATCGCATATGCACCGACCATGGCCCCTTCCAGATGCACTTACCAGAACTCCCTCCTGCTGTCTCTGTAAGTTCTCCCTACTCAGACTGTAAGCTCTTCGGGGCAGGGGCTCCTTTTCCTAATGTTACTTTTATGTCTGAAGCGCTTATTCCTTTTATGTCCTGTATATTACTGCTGTAAAGCGGTGTGTACATGGATGATGCTATACAAATAAAACTGTACATACATACATACCTTAATATATATATATATATATATATACACATTACACCTGGTATAGAAGGTGTAACCTGGCTGAGGGCTTTCACTTTATTCCAACTCCATTATACAGGCAAAGCAATGAGTTCCTGCCCTCTCCAGCCCAGACGGGGTTAAGATTCAGATGTCATCTAATGCTACAAATAAACTTTACATTCTAGGGGCAAAGTGTAAATAAAAGTGACTCCTTAGTGACAACCGAATGGATGTTTTTCCTTGGAAGATGCAGCTCTGTCCTCAACTGAACCTGAGGGGTATGAGCAGCCCCCCCCCCCCCCCCCCGCCTTATTCAGCTCATGCATTCTGTACTTTCTCCTGCTATACACTAGGCAACTGCTGTGAGAGCCGTCACTTCCCCCTCCTCTCCTCCTCTCCTCCTCTCCTCCTCTCCTCCTCTCCTCCTC